>OY728580.1:2262406-2714297 GCA_963422195.1 Carabus problematicus | reverse complement strand
CAATTATAACCTAATATTTTGTTGATAATAATACCAGTTCTTGTCGTTGACACTTGCAGTTACATAGGTAGTTTTACGATTACATTAAACGTTTTCCCAACGTATTCCTTGCTTTAATATTGTACTTGACAGCTCACAAACTTTCTGTGTTCCTTTGAAATGAACACAGCGTGTTACAGTATCTTGTTTAAAAACACAATATAACTTATTCAGAAATGTCTATCGTTGTGCCTCAAGTGAAACACATTTATTGAATTATAATTTCACTGGTAGATGAGTGTATAATCGTCTCGGCCCCTTTTCGCTGTACGTGTATATATGTATGTGTGTGTGTGTGTGTGTATTCCAACAATGGTTGATCCAACCATTAAAGTTAATTGAATTTCCTCAACGTCTGCATGTTCAACCGCCAAATTGACTTGGAAATGGCTTGTGTACCACAGCACGAGAAATATCTGCTCCTGGCTCCGCGAGCAGCACGAAGAAAGCATCGCCATGTGCGTTACTTTCACTTCTTGCACGCAAGACGAACAGAACCGGACTGACAATTCGCTTTTGAAACGAATCATCTCATTTTAACGATCTGACATACTGTTCTTTAGATTTCACGCTGGAGAATCTTGTCAACAGTGGCAGTTAGCTCATGTTTGGTTGCATTTACTCTGCTGTATAGTTTAAGTGCTTCGCATCAAGTAATATAGTCACATCTGGCGAACTGTTAAAATGCCGGTTCTGTTTAGTATACTAGATGGCATATTGCAGGCGGGAGGGTAACGTACCCCCTGTAATACCACCGCTAGTGGTTGTGGGTGCCGTTAGACTTGGTTCATTCACTCGTTCGGCCGCGTGTGATAATAGAAGTTGGGCACGCACGAGTGTCAAGTTTAATGGAAATTGAATATTTCAGTGTATGTCAGCGAGCGACGCCGTTTGATGAGCACCACACTATTACGTTAATTGCATTCTAGAAGAACTGCTGCATCACACGTACACATACATACATACATACATACCTACATACAAAGAGATATAGTAGAGTAATGTTTGTAATGTAATATTACTAATAGTTCATGCATCTACTGCATAGATACACCTACGTAGGAACGTGTACACACCTTTTGAAATGAACAGGAAACAGCAATACGTTCAGGTTAATTAAACAGTGAAACTTGTACTATATTGCCATAATATTAGACTTAACAAAACAGAGTTAATGCACTGCATAATTTTATAGAAGCAACAGAATTTAAAAGAAAATATTATAGTTGTATCTATTTTCACAGTTTTATATGAATGTGTATGGCTATAGCTAGAGGTACCAGGCTGGTTGGTAATACTTTACTATAGTGCTGTACACACATGTATAGCTCGTTCAAAGATATTTAGAATTGATTCCTGGAGAATTAACGCAGCATGCTATTAACAGAGTATTAACCCAAATTATGTTAGGTACTAAATGCATAAAAAACAGAGATGTATTTTGAAATAATAAAACACAACCTGAATCGATTGATGTTGTAAAGGTAAATATTAATATCATAACAAAAACAAATATATCTCTTACATATCTTTTCCGGTAAACACATTACAATTAAAATTGTACCTGAAAACCGCCACTACTAGTTGCTAATGGCCTGTCCTGCTGTGAAAGGTTCCATCCTACCAATTATGAAGTCATGTCAATTCCAATTATCTTTGAACATACAATATCAGTTTAACTATTACAACCTGAAGCAAATATTTCATGCATAAACAAAGCTGAAACGGGCGCGCATGTAAATCTGTGTAGTTGAGTGGAATATAGTCAGCCGCATACCTCACACACATACACCGATACTACATAATATATAGACAGATGGACAACTAGCGGGATTGGTATGTGTATGAATATATCTCGTATATAAATTATACATGGTGAACGCGTGTGTGTGTGTGTGTATGTGTATGTGCACTGAAGTTATACATAACTGTATCTTGTCGGTATATGTGTATTGGTACATGTATGTATATAAAGTTATACAAGTGTGCGTGTTGTTTTATATTTGTACATGTTGGGTTACTGTACGTATGTATGTTCGACCCGATGCAACACGATTAGCATGGAAAAACAAACAAAACTGTATGCAAATGGCCATCGGGGTGAGAGAGAACGCGAGACGAAATCTAATCAGCCAGGCAAATATAGGTGCGCTTCATTACAATCTGTAAGTAGAGTAAATATATACCCCCCCCCCCCCCCAATTTGTCTACGTTCCACCGCGCGCACTAGTTCTACTCCCCCTTTTGTATAGCCTGTTCCATTATTATTGTTACTAGCCAAGAAGTCAGGAATATGATAGTGCAACAGCCTATACACATATTAACTCCTAGTATATTCAATGCTATTCCAGCATTGACAACACAACGTCTATGCACACATATATCAGGGAATAAGACACGAATGGTATTTTTATTGAATTATTTGTTTCTTTAAAGCACATTTCTGAAAGATACTTTTTATTGTAAACGTTAATGAATCACTTATTTATTATTATTGAATCATACATAAATAACATTGCGTCTTTTTCATTGCAGTGATCATGTAGAATAAATACATACTTTTTTCATTTCTAGCTATGACAGAGATTGTCGAGGTTTTTTACAGTGTACCTAGATAATAATAGTGTAATTTAATTGAATATGACCCTGAACGAGAACAAGTGTATGAGGTATTATTTCGTGCGTATAATACACCTACATGCTATGAATAAACTGTTCACCGATTAAATTAATCCGCCAGACTGTTGACATATACTTCAATTAATCTGTCATTTTTACCGTCATACATCATGTGATAAATATAGCAATTAATACTGTACACTATAAACAACAACGTCAACAGCTGTACCCGTCAATTCACGTTTATTAAGTGTCACATTGTTAGGAACGATGTGATTGGCAAGTTGATCGAAATAGTGTAATTAAAAATGTGACAAACACAGCCCTTGCTATTGACCTTTCTCACCCCGGCTCTCTGCTCTCTGGATGTGATCTAACGAGCTTTACGGCCCTTCGGTAATTGAAAGCCATGGTTTTAGATATTGCTATTAAATTTGTAAAGTCATTAAAGCGAAAATTGCAAAGTTGTTTCAACACGGTGTCGACTGGAGCCATTGTATAATAAGTAATCAAATTATTCGAATAATTAATCACTCGATAGGAACGGAACTCACTTTCGACTTGTTAAGCCGTGAAATAATGTACGAATACAGTATTCATAAATACTCGTAGTTTTAAAACCAAATTGTTCCACCACAACTTAAGAGTTGAGTTAATCTATTTGTATGTCTAATGTCTCTCTAACACTTTATAATAGTGTTAATGAAGTATAAAATACTTTACGAGGTGCATCATTCTTCACTGTTCATCGTCACGGGTCGTAAGTACCCGACAGAGTCTGACGATTGATTTTGCTGTTATTTTTGGCTTCCTCCAGCTGTCTTTGATGTTCTTCTTTTCGTTTATTTATTACTGTCAGTTGGTACTACCTTTGTGTGTGTATTATTTTTATTAATTTTACTATTTGACGCTTCGTACTAAGTGTTGTGTTCCGAGATCTATGTAAATTTCTTATTATTGAAGTAAATTTGTATATGTACAGTTGTAAGTTAAGTATATATTTCCATTTGTAATATGTACTACATGTTGACAGAATATTTTAAAATCATAATGCATTTTCTTATAAAACAGGATATGTAATTATTAAATACAAAATCGAAATAAACAATGTTGAATATTTTATCGTTGAGCAGCAAAGCAATTTCTTTCAAGTGTCTTTCCACGTTGGCATATCTGTGGATCAAGTGCAAATGCATTACATTATATAAGTGTTTTATGGTGAATTAAATTGTCACACTGCATTATACATTTGTTCCGTGGTTGACGTGTGCTCGCGTGTTTTGTTAAATGTGAAATAAATCATATATTTCATCATTTGTACGTTTATAAATAACAGTCGGCGAGAACACGTCAGAGCGTATTTTGCCAATATTCTAGCCCGTTCTAACTAATTTTCATTTAATTGTACCTAACACATATGTAGTTGTTTTCTACAATGCCAAAGGTCTGTTATATCATCGCCCAGTATAACAATTGCAATCTTTCTCCGAACCAGGACTCCCCGCATTTTTCGATACACACGTATTGACAGGTTCAATACATTAACAAACATATTGCAATGGCGATAAAGATGTCTTAGGTATCTCTACGTTATTCGTTTGTTCAGCTTCCTCAGTGCGATTGACATGTTCAAATATTTCCACAGCACCGCTGATAATAATATTGAACTGTGTGGTCACCACTATTCAAACTCAATTTCTCGGAATCTTGTATAGATAAAAATACGTCAAGCATCGCACAGTTTTTACGGCATCGCTAAAAAGTTATGATGCGCAAATCATCATCGACTATCAAATTCTGTACGAAAGTACGAGAAATATCAGCGATATATTTGTGTGGTTTTAGATATTGTTATAGTACTATTCGGTATCCGGTAGAAGAAGAAGAATGGAATGAAATGTTTTGCGAAATGAAACTTGTATGTTTAGAACCGCAAATAGATTAAAATAACCGTCACAATATTATCCATACTAAGCGCCATCAATTCAACGTTTGCAGGAATGTATGTAAAATATTCATGCCATTGACGAGACGCTCGTCTAGACTGTAATTATTCCGATGATGGTGGAACACTTTCTTGGATTGTGTACCATTAAAGCAGGTAAAGGTTTCTGGCGATGTGGACGCACCATTTAACAGATCTCCTGCGCATTTCCTTCCGGTAAACCCTTCACTATCCGCCACCCCGCCCCACTCATCCTCTAAGCTTTACCCTGGTCGTTCGAGGGTGATACTCATAAACAGATGTTTTCTGCGCTGCTGTGCATATTTCTTCTTCACAATTGCACACACACAATGCGACATTATCCACCAATTGCAGTGCTGCACGTGAGACAACGGCACAGCGATGATGTCGGAGCCATCTATATACGTCAGCCGTAAACACACTAGTTATATGGAAGCCTTAATGGAAATTTTTAGCATGAACTTATCATTTGACAGTTATTGTTGTAGATTCATGTGATTATTACAGTTTGCTTGTATTTATAAGAATATGGAGCGAATGTAAGAAGTCCTTTGAATTATGTAACTGGCTCATATTTCAGAGACGCGATCATTAGAAAATGTTTCTGTTTTCAAAATGGTGACAATTTTGTTCTTCTCTTATGATGAGAGCTTCAGGTAAAATGGAATTGTTAAAGATGCCTTTAAATAGCTATTGTATTCACTTTAGACGATAGAAATTGTTTTGTGAAATACGTTATAATTGGAACATTAAAATTACGATTTACATCGAAGCGAAAATATCAGATTTTCTTTAACAAAATACGTATACATTTATAATAATTAAACGAGTTGAGAATTTAATTTTAATTGTCTATGACTTCTTCATAATTTAAAACATTCAGATACTAATATTAACAAAAGACTTGCACTAGTATTTTTCTATTAAATGCATGAAATAAAAACATAATAAATATAATTTGCTAGACAATTTCTGCGTCCAGCGATAACCAGTCATTATTTGACACGCTATTCGGTCTGTTAATATTTTATTAGGCGGAAAGTGTGCAGGAACATTAATGTATTCTATTGTCGCTTCCATGTAATTTATGTTTTTACTTGATGAATGACCCTTTATAATGTGGCTGACAAAGATTTGAAAGAAGTATTCTTCATATTTGCGATTGCTCCAATTTCGTAAGGTTATATCTATAGATTCCCCCTCTCCTCTTACGTCAGATTTTTTTCGAGAAGATTTTAATTGGCTAAGCCGGTTGCAAGTCTATATGAAAGTTACAAAACTTCCATATCTTACACAGAAGAATGTAATGGAGGATTGTACCACTTTTTTTTGTTTTTTGATGAAAATTTATTTTTCTGTGACGTATCAACATCCCTCTTAATACTTCTTAAGTCCGATAGTGGAGAATGGCGTTGTTCTAAAGCATGCACTTGTCAAATTATATAAATAAATATTACAAATCTTTAAAACCCTTTGAAATCTCACCATGTTGTGACGTAGAACGACCTCTAGTAGCATAGTGTAACACGTAATATTACGTTGGAGGCACTGCAGATAAAATTAGTATTACTAGTATTTGTCCCATAGATATTTTTTTTACATTTATAGATGAATGTTAAAACCTCGATTTGATTTATTGGATAAACTGCGCATACAATACATGAAATTATAGAGTATTGACAAATAAATACAACCCTTATACAGATTAAATAAACACCTAGGAGTAATTAAACCTCCTTACAGATTTACATTTTCACGACTTCTTTGTTAAAGTTAAATGTATAAACACGTGGTTTACAATTTTCTTTTACTATCCTGTAGAACAATTCAAGAACGGCAATTCAACAGTATGAGGCGCCGTTTGGGCCAAAATATAAAATTAATGCAATATATATATTTTGGCTAATATATATAAAAATTACTGTAATATATATATTATTGCTTAATATATATAAAATTTCGCTATATATAACATTTTCCGATGTCGATATATAGAATTTGCAGTGTGATATATAAAAATGTTACCATGATATATAGAAATTTCAGTGTTATATATAAAAATTTCAGTGTGATATATAAAAATTTCAGTGTGATATATAGACATTTCAGTGTGATATATAATTTTTTTACCGTGATTTATAGAAATTTCAGTGTGATATATAAAAATTTCAGTGTGATATATAGAAATTTCAGTGTGATATATACATTTTAGTTCTATGAAATGCCGCGATACAATGAGGGCGCTCAATTTATATGCGGTCTTGCTCATATAATTAAACTTATGTTGGCAACATGCGTTGCCGCCTATCCTAGATTTGACATTTACCCATAACCTTCATTTTTCCTATGGCCCTACGCAGCTTACATACATTGAGTTTTCCAGTTAGTCCGTTGTATCTAATATTGATATTAGCGAATACTTTGAAGAATTAATTTCCGATTATGGTCAATGCTACCATCGACAATTAGATTCAGATGTAAGATGTATTAAATGCAGTCTCATTTCAAAATTTAGACAAGCGGTGAAACGCATGTTGCCAACATAAATTTAATTATGTGAGCAAGATCGTATTTAAATTGAGCGCCCTCATTGAATCGTGGCATTTCATAGAACTAAAATGTATATATCACACTGAAATTTCTATATATCACACTGAAATTTTTATATATCACACTGAAATTTCTATAAATCACGGTAAAAAAATTATATATCACGCTGAAATGTCTATATATCACACTGAAATTTTTATATATCACACTGAAATTTCTATATATCACACTGAAATTTTTATATATCACACTGAAATTTCTATATATCATGGTAACATTTTTATATATCACACTGCAAATTCTATATATCGACATCGGAAAATGTTATATATAGCGAAATTTTATATATATATTAAGCAATAATATATATATTACAGTAATTTTTATATATATTAGCCAAAATATATATATTGCATTAATTTTATATTTTGGCCCAAACGGCGCCTCATACAACAGTGACATTTCGCTTTATAGCTTCTTAGTTCACATAGAACTCGCTTCTCTCTTTCTGTCTCTCGCCGCATGGGGTACAGTTAAATCCTTAATATAAATTATGTGTAGCGTTCGTTCCCTTATATGATCCGTCGCATTCCCGGCCACGGCGGCCTTAATTCCTGCGTCCATTATACCACCAACTAGCAGTAGTCTGCAGAGATTAAGTCCAGTGTGATTTCACATTCTTGTCGGCAAGCGTGAGCTCTCACATTCCAACATTTTGCACTTCTACACTGTGTGTTTGTATAATTGTACCGTGCGTTGTCTTATGGAATTATAATTGTTTTCTTACATCTCACTCCGTCGGTATTTCATAACAATTTGTGTCTTTGTCATCCTATTCTATTCTATTCTATGTGTGAACATTGCGTAAGATTTTTGAAGATGTTGTTACAACTGTAAATGGTTGGGGTTGTGTGTGTGGTGTGGTTTGTTAAATGTTAAGCTGCTTTGTGAACAGCGTGTAAAGTTTGGAATTACAGATAGCAGCGCGCGGTATGTGCTAATTGCGACTACTAGTTACATTACAAGATACAACAACACTTGGAAATGTACAGATTTATACAATAACTCTACAACACTCTAATATAAAATGCCACTTATATAGTGTTTGTTAAGCAAATTTCAACAGATTTATTTGCGAAACTGGTGTACCAAAACACTGCAATAAATTTCTTTAGTTTATCATAAATTATTATGCAATAACAATTGCATATATAGTGATAAACTATAGTTTATGATCCCTTTAGAGAAAACCGCTTTGAAATACGGTCCTGTGTGTAGCGTGTTCTGTCGTTTTTCTCATGACAGTTGACGCAAATCTCGAGAGAAGTCACATCAATTACACACAACCTGTATTGGCTACGGCGGACGCATTTTCAAGCAATGATTCGTCGTTTCGTTGGACAGGATCCGTTGCCAATAGTCTAATAACACAAATTCTTCTCTCCCCACCACCAAGTTCACACACATACACACACACACACACACTACATGTGTGTGTGTGTTTGTTTGAAGTGACAGCCGTCACATAGAAGTATATAAGCACGGTATGTACGTGCGTATGTGTGTGTGAGTGGTGCCAAAATATACTACTGCTTTACGGCATTAGACGGCCTGCTCACTGTGATGAATTTTAAACAGGGTTATGTGTGCGTACCTGTTTCTAATTTAGAGCACGGAATTTATATCAGGCTAATATAATCCGCGAGGCCAATAACAAGCGAGCAACGATGCAACCGACAGCAGTACCAGCAGTAAGAAAATCAGCTGACGAGGCCGTACTGCATAACACACTACGTGCAATTACCATTAGATACCTATAACATTAGATACCTATCACATTCGGTATCTATCACATTAGGTCGAAATCCCGCAATACTACTCCAATTATACCGACTGAAGCAAATACGTTAGGTTCAAATATCAATGCATGCCTGTCATATTAGCTTGAAATTTCAAATCAGAATTCCCACTAATGAACTATTCCACCAAATCAATATTTAAGATTGTTTTCAGTTGCTCTTGCCACGATCGTTTTGATAGATAAATTACGTCAAATAGTTTTATCAATATCTCATATTGTATAACCGAATTTTTAGAATCACAGTAATTCCCAATCGAATTGCTAAGCTACATTGGCTAACACTTTAAAAATCATTGGATTTTGCCATAAGCACGATAATTAACCAAATATCATGACGAGAAATAAAATTTGTTTTTGGTAATTCAGAGCTTATGCATAGGTCCTTATACCTAGCGACCATTAACGCAGTGTCACTCAGTTCTCGTACTGTTGATGTCAAGCCAAGAACTACACATATAACGTGCACGTTCGTGTGTGTATGTTTTAAAGTCACAAGAGCGCCCGTGCCTCACGCTGAGTTATGGCTTGTGTGTCGTCAAATGAGCTGAAAAACACGTCGTTAATATTATACCACTGACTCTTTGTGCCGACATCTTTATTCCCCTGTCACATTGCTGTGATTTCCGTCAATTCTGTCATTGTGAAATGTTGTTTTAATTGTAGGTATATACGTATGTATGCTGGTGTGCACTGCAATCGACCCGGGTTCGTGTAGCGTTAGAAATGTGTGTGATGAAATATTAATAGCCACCGATAGTGTATGGTGATGAGAAATTACCGTGTTTTCGTTTCAGATAAAAATAAACTCGTGTTGAGGAAAGAATGTCAAATTGCGGTAACCATATCAAGAGAATATTTAGATCTAAAAACTACGGCTAACTTTGCGTAATATTTAATCAAATAAAATATACAAGATTCGTTGAAGATTCTTTATTATTATTTATTGATATGAATATTACAATAACAGAGCAGACTATCACCATGAAATGTTTCGTTAAATATTAATTTAGACTAAAAATTTAATCAATTTTGTATAATTTATTCAAATGCAATGTGTCTCTGAATTATTTTACTTACATATATTATTAAAGGAAAATGCTGTACATACCATGCAGGGATGTATAATATGTAGATTGCTTTACGTATTTTTGTACCATACAACTAGTAGCATAAATGGCTAGCTAAAACTTTGTTTAATTAGTAAAATGTTAGTTTACTCCAATTCACGAACTCTAACGAGATACCATCTCGTATTCACCTCCTGCAACGTTGTCACATGTACCCGAGTGTGTGTGTGTGTGTGTGAGAGAGAGAGAAGAAAAAAATTGAATATATTTCATCGAATAAAAGTAACAGTTTTCTGATTTTCTACAAAAAAACTGTAATAGATTATCTTTTAGAATATATATACATATACATATCCAGTTCTGTACAACTCTATTATTTACACGTTTGCTGTAAAATGTATTATTCAGAAGTAATCACAATTTTTTTTATTTACATGTTAATTTCCTATGTCTCAGATTTCTTGGGACACCCGGTATATATATATATATATATATATATATATATATATATATATATATATATATATACATTTACAAATATTACAAATTCAGTTAACGTATACATATCCTTCATTATGTAACAACCCACAAGCAAAAAGAAAAAAAGAGAAAGTCATACGTTGAGTGGTGTTGTTTTGTTCGGCGTGGGCATTATATAAAAAAAAAAACAGAGATACCTTTGCGAATAAAATACGTAAAGGGAAAATAAAATTAAACCGTTACAAATGTAAATTCCGGTTTATTTTTTAAGTGTAGTTTCTTTTTGGGAACGATCGTTTTAACTATTTTTAATTTAATGGAATAACATTTAGTGAAATGGTACACATACATTCCATGCAGTAATTTTTTATTTCACATTATTACAAAGGTCGAATTTCAAAATTAATTTGTGTACAAGGTGATCCAATTATAAGGCCCACTATTGCTTACTTCGAATGCTATTTGCAAACTGCCTATAAAAGATTATTATCATTTTGTTCAAAAAATAATTTAAATAATGAACAGTTTTGAATGCGTTTTCATAATGTGAATCTGCGTATTCCGATAGCAACCGGAACTCTCTGGATCGCTAAATATTTAGTCACAGAACGCCGTTATTTCTATACAATTATACCCAAATGAACACAATAAGATTTCACATTGAAATCTATGTTCCTTATATCGGATCTTATATTTATTTCTACAATAAATATTCATATATTTTCAATTATAAATAGAGTATTATTTACATTACCGTTTGCCCTCAACCAATTGCTTTTGAGACAAGTGATTTTGTCTACTTTCATCCTTAAATCTGCGTATGTAGTAATAGCAATAGTAGTGAATTTCATTGTAAACAAACTGTGAATGATATAAAGTTTGCAGTTTGTCAGCACTGGTGCATTATAAAACGGGCCGTAAAGATACGGCAATAAGACAAACACCATTATAGTTTAGAGGAAAAGTTCCCGTCGAAGTATTTATGCATAGTACATGTAATGTTTACGGTATACTGGTATGTTACTTATTCTACAGTTGTAGTTACTGCATGAATGTACTTGTATATTAGCAACGTTCACACTATCCTGTAACATATTTATTTAAACGTTGATAGTGTGTTTATACATTAACAAACAACACAAAATGAAGAAGGATCTTGTGTACGACATTTATAATCACCAGTGTTTTGAAATTGAAACTTGATTGAACTTGAAATCAACTTGTAGAACAGAAGAAAGAATTTTCATTTAGGAATAATATAATTGTTTGTTAATGTTTCAGTACTTGGTCAACTGTGACGATGTGTGGATGGTAATGTGAATGTTTTTGTTACAGTTACTATGCATCTACATCGTTTCCTGTTGGTCCTCCAAGGCTGGCACCGCCACTAAAACGACCACGACTAATGACAACGCCCGGACGAAATGGCAAGACAAACCAGACACAGAAATCCATGACACCGCCCACAAGTATAGACCAACTTAAAATATACAGTAAGTCACATCAACAACTCATTATTATATTTAAAACATACTGCCTACAGCGTAACTCATTGGTTTGGTAAATGGAAAAATCTAATCCAATAAACGACCAAGGATTTAAAGAATATCAAATGACTGGCAAAGTATTAGAAGGGTTGAATAAAACTCGACATGGAGTCATGTAGGGTTAGTAGAGTGGTGTGAGAGGTGAGGGGGTTAATATTCTATTATAACTACCTCCATTGTGTGTAGCTCTAAAATGAATAGGAAACATTAACAATGATAAATGCAGTAGGTCTCGTAATTGCGGCCGCTACGGCATGGAAAGCAGAATAATTCTGTCCAGGTTATTTAACTAAAATATTTTTTGCAAGTCCATTCCTCGCGCCACATTCATTACGGAAAAAATCCGTGTTGCAACTCTGTATAAATAAAAATAAATATGTGTCTGGTCTGTAACAGTGCAGTAATTTAGTGCGTGAAGTTTACACTTTAAATAAAACTGATAAAAAAAGATATATAAAGTAATAGAACATATTCCACGTTTTTGCGTTGTTTTCCATTAATTATTGCTTATAAATTGCCTTTATTAACATGGATTTAATCATTATTTCATATAAATTTCATTCATATAATTGGAAACATCAATTTTGCTTCTAAATTGTCGTTAATAATTTTAATTTCTCTTGTTTATTCTACTCATAAATTATCGGACGCTACTAAATAATCTTTAATAGCAGGTTTTTAGGACTTAAATCTCGAATCAAAAAGAACAATATTGAATCTGACTAGTAACATTAAAGTTAGATAACGTAGTTTCGCTGATGATATTGTTGATGTTGATTCGAGATTGAAGTTAAACCTTGTTACTAGTGTAGATTAGAAACGATCCTACAGTGTATTTCTATTGTTTCAGGTAATCCTGATATCCTGATCTGCGGTAATTGCCGTGAGATGTTCACAGACTTGCAGGATCTGTTGGAACACAAGAAGACCTATTGCAAGTTACGGTTCACATGCAAATGTCACATTATGAATGGTCTGAACGACAATTTCAGTAAGTTGTAAAGTCAATGGTGCTTTGTAAATGCCAGTAGTTTGTCAGCTGCGGTTTCACAAACTACTAGCATTAGTTACTGCTAGGAAAAACACTCAACTTTAGATTAGCTATCATTTTAATGCAACTGCATTATATTCACACACACACACGTACACACAAACAACGCGTTTCAAAACTTCCGCGTCGAACAAAAAGTATAAAACATGATGATGACGACGACGACGACGAGGATGAAGTTGTTGAAAACTTCTAAAATCTTTCTAACGCGTATCTTGTTCCTGGAGAGTAACGAGCCAGCGAGTGAGCAACTGTTGATCCAGCACGTTATATACACTCTGCTGCTGCCTAGTCGAAAATATTCTACTTTTTAAAACTCACCAGCAACTCTTAACTCTGTGCCAGATATGTAAAATAGTGTGGAACACATGCTGAAATGATTACTCGATATTATAAGTCAATGTATGATTCTTTCTGGAGATCTGATATAGATATGGAATTATATAAATACAGATTTGAATTAGAAAACAAACGCAATATCATCCTCCCATCTAGTACTATCTGACGAGTATGATTGTCATAATTATTACTTCGTTCTCTTGCATTAAATGAAGTTAATATAACTATTGGTGTAACGGTGTGTGTGTCTGTGTTTGCTTGCAGAGCCGCCTGGTGACGGGGATGATAATCAGGCATGTGCTGCGCTGTTGTGTGTGCAGTGTAAGGACTCGTTCCACAATGCCTGGGACCTGATGGTACATGCACAGGCTGCTCACATGTTGAACATCTACGAGTTGGGTGTGCCGCAGGCCAGTCACTCGGATAAACAGGAGTCACCCTGCAGGTCCCCAACACTTTCACCGCGTCCCAATACACCGGACAAGGTTAGTCTGCTCTTTACACACTCATGACTACATAAAAGCTGTATTTAAGAACAATCCTAATTTCAATTGTAACGCGAATGAATCTGAATTTTAAGGATCGAATATAGGTCAAACATTCTACCTAATATGTATTAAAATACACCTATGAACTTTGGAACCATATTTCACGAGGTAAGGTCTAACGATTTTGTAATTACTGAATCGTCATGTTGTTTTTACATCATCTACAATTAAGTACACATTTGTATTGACGGTTGGGTATTCACGTGTCTACAGGTATTTTTCTATACTACAATGATTTGTCACAGCTAAGTAAACGAGATTTAGCGATTACGTATTAATGGTAATGGGAAACGACATTTCAACCAATAGCTATCAATGTTTAAAAACAAGGACGATTGTTTTACATTTACAATGTAAATCACAATATCTGTTTAAAGATTAGTGAAACAAAAACTACATGTCTCTTGTTTATAATATAAACAAAACACAATTTCGGTCCGTCATTTACAAAAATTCATAGTGTATGCATCGTTTTATTCTTGAACATCATGAATAATGTTGAAATTGAACCTGATATTGACGAAAAACAATGGTACGTGATCTACGAAAAATCCGAAGAAGAGGAAAACACGGTTAAGCATGTTGACACTGTCTTAAAAAATATTGATCCGGATTCTTCTAATTCAGACATTCATTTTGTCAATGACGATCATGCGATTGTTAAACCTGTTTTGGATCACAAATCTATCGAAAATGTACAAACAGTGTCCAATGATGAACCGAATACATTTGCTGAATTTGCTGAATTCCCCATGCCGGAATTGCCAGTAGAAAATGAAGTTGATGATGACTATGTGATAGAAGAACCCATTCCTGCAGATCCTGTGGATGACGATAAAGATGAAGGTTATGAAGATACATTATCGGAATCAACCGATTGCTCTTCACGTGCACCGGGAAGAAGCGAGGTTGTGGAAAATGCAATTTTTCCATTTGTAACTGGCGTAAGTCTTGGGACATTGTTGACAATCTGTGGCTTATCTCTGATCTATATGCACTCTGATATATCTAAAACTGACTTGAGGCCGGCACATAATATTTCACCACAGTTCAAATCATCTTTAGAACGTCTCTTTTCCGATTCATGCTTCCAAGAAAATATATCCACAATGCTCATTGACGATATGGTTCTCACGAAATTCTGCGAAAGACACAACTCAAAGGAGTGTTCGAGAAGAAAACGATTTAAAAATAAATTAAAGACGACGGAAAGAAAAATAAAGCAAATGATAAGAGGATATGATTTGAAAGCATTAAAAAATAAATATGGTACAAGGAAGAAAAATAACAATACGAACATGATTTTAGAAGAGAACGTCTTTACAGACATAAATAAACATGATGTAATAGATAGCTATGTTAGAATGGAAGAACCAAAAGTATTCTTTGGCCCAGTAACAGAAGAAGAATATAAAGAAGAAACAAATGCAAAAGAAAACGTGGAATCTACAAATTACATTGACAACAATGATATATCTATCGAGACGTATAATATTTTGGAAAACACAAGTTTACAAGATGATGTTGAAAATGACGAAATAGATTTAAAGCAGGTTTGTTTTGAACCGCAGCTACAAATTGAAGAGATTCCTGATTATACCCCGATAAATCCTAATGTGAAAAATAGCGATTTTCTAATGAAAGATTACATAACAAGTCGAGCTACAAGCACAGACGAAATAGAAGGGGCAGACGAGGAATACAGGAAATTATACAACACATTCATTGAACTAGAAGACGAATATCGAAGAATAACATACAATGAAAGCGATTCAAGTCTTCGATCACGAATACAAGAGATGAAGAAAACAATGACAGTTCCTTTAGAAGACAGGTTTGCACTTGAAAATAGACTGAATCATATGAAAGAAGATACGGAGAAGATAGCGTCAATCATTGAAAAGCAAACAAAACTTATGTACGAGTTCTCGGAGAAAGCAAATCAGAAAATGCGACTTTTAAAACTACGACGTACGATTGAAAATAACATGAATACAAGGTTATATTTCGTGAAGAACAAAGAAAACAAAATGGGTGATGAGTTGAAAAATGATAACAGTTCCAATATGATGAACAACCAGCTTAATACTGAACTTATATCGGAATATCCCACCGAAACATTTGGTCAGAAGATCGTGGACGAATTGATTGTCACTGCTGTACAAAGTGGAAATATTTCAAGCATGTCAGATGCATCATCTTCTAAATTATCCAATGACGTTGAAAATGTGAAAACAATGGAACAAGAATTAAGGCAATTGAAAGAAAAAAGTAAGGAATATCCATACAAGCCTTACGGACTATCGAAAACTATTCTGGTAGAAAAAATGGCGAGGAAAATGGACGACGAAGAACATGTGTGGCTTAACTCTTCCAATATTGAGAAATGCGAGCCGCGAAACGTTTGGAAAAAAACACGGAATGACTTTCATAAAATGTAATTTCAAAATGAAAGGAACAATTTCAAAATT
The DNA here is from genome assembly GCA_963422195.1 of Carabus problematicus. NCBI lineage: Eukaryota > Metazoa > Arthropoda > Insecta > Coleoptera > Carabidae > Carabus > Carabus problematicus. Next base: position 2,697,759 of record OY728580.1, on the reverse strand, counting down.
ATTATAAAATGATGCAACTATAAAATAATATCAATATAAACAACTAAATTCTTATGTAAATAATTTATTATCCAAATGCAATAAAAATTGAAATATATATTACATCGTTGATTGATGGTTTAATTTAACATACAAATTAATTATTTTATAATGTTGATATAATAATAAAATCATCTTTAATAGTTGAACAATTCAGGAATTGTCTGTGAACACTACTGCAATGTTTTCTTTTTCATTAATTTTCTTTCGTAAATCAAGACACGTGGATCTCGATGAAGTGAGAGTGCATCGAAAGGATTCAAGTGAGTGGCAAATGATTTTGATAATTTGCTAGTATAAAAATAGTATAAAAACTCGCGCACATGTATGATTGAAATCGGACATAACCTGAAATGTAATTTCAGCTTTGAACAACTAAAAAGAATAAAGAATTGTGGACAATGAACCGCGTTGATGAATGTGTGAAATAAAAATCAATTGGACCGTATGCGCCTAACACGGTACAAAGTGTGTGCCTGTGTGAAGTTATAATTATCAACACTGTAATTTAACAGCGACGATAGTGCCATACTGTTGCAACAGTGTGAACTAGTAGTGGGGGACGGAAATTAAACAATTTCAGTATCTGTCTGGAATCAGCGCGTGCCTGTATCAATCCTTTCAATCTTCAGCAATTTGCATAGTCTGATAAACGGATGGAGCCAAGTTATATGGCAATGGTGTGAAACAAGGTTGGCGAATTTGCAAATTATCAAACATCCATCAGTTTGTAATTTAGGTTATAACATCGTACTGATATGTACGTGAATTCTAAGACATACAAATAGTAGATGGACGTACATGTAACATGCATTTCGTATTCGTGCATTGCATCATAGACGTTAGCAGTTTGATGAGCTACAAGTTTCTGCAGGTTATGTAACGTAAATTCTCTATATATTACAATCAAATAAAACGGTGTGTATTTCAACTTTGTATCAACTCTTTAACTTCAAGAATTATCGGATCTATTTACTGTTTTCTCGCATCGGCCGTTTGAAAGTAAAAGCTCCTGCTATACGCGACTGCAGTAAAATATTTATTTTTACTCCGTGAAGAAAACGAAAGCAGCTCGCTTAATTATGCAGCATAATGAAGATGAGTAGATTTATGTGGTTACAGGGGCGAAGCAGGGCGGCTGGTACTCTTATTACAGATCCTGCTCCTCCTGCTCTTGCTTCTGCACTCTGGTGCTCGCAAGAGAATCCCCGAGTGCCCAATTAAACTTGATTAAATTTCGCCAGTAATTTTTCACCGCACACGAGGTAGCATTTAATGATGTTAATTTTGATAAATAGATCTTTTTGTATTTTCACCTGGATATAATGACCGACTACAAACTACGTTAATTATATCATGACTGCCCTTTCACATATTTACGTTACGAACAGTGGCGTACGTACTGATGTTGTACCGTTTGTTAATGGCGGGACGCCACACAAAAGCAACAAGGACGCTGTGTGATACGAGTTACGGACACGCAAACGTAATTTGCACGTACTCAACGTGACACTTAATTTGGCAAATGTATAATAACATTATCAGATCATAGCAATACGTTGCTCTTTTGCACTAGGCACATCATTGACATTGTGTTACGTATCGTTATAGAGCATATTACATGTTTGAAATTCGACAGTGATATACATGGGGCGTTAAAATCATACCTCTCGAGTATTTAATATTGAAAAATATAATTATACTACTACTTCATATCGATCTTGAAAAAGATATGTTCATAAATTTGCAGTGTTCAATAGTAATTTAAACATTTAATCAAAAGTTATTTCAAGCATTCCTCATTTATTTCACATTAATAATTGCGTATTTTAGATCTGAAGAGATATATTTAAAAGATGGTTTTTGTTCTACAATATATATTTAATTTTATAAAAGGCAACCAACAACTCATAGCGAAGATGCGGGTTGCGTACATTTATCGAGTCAGATGTCAAACGTTCATTTACCTTTGCACTACGTGGGTTTCAACTTATTACGCTTAAAAAGTGTTAAATTTAGAAACTAATACGGATCTTGTGTGAATTGGTTGTATATTTATTAATAATTATGATATTGTAATTTTATTACAAATTATTGCTGAAACTATTGTACTACGTTACTAATACAAGTACATCCAGAATTACGAGCTGATCTAACCCTTCTATTTTCCCACTAAGTCAACAAATTAAAACTAGACCAGGGTTAAGTGACAGTAGTTCCATCGTAGCTTGGCCAATGTCACTTTAGGGGGTGTAAATCAACATTGAAACACGCAGCCGAACTATTGTACGGCTGTCAGTGTCTTATCTATCCGGTAAAAGCTTCTTAATTCAGAAGTCACGCATGATAATGCCTAAAACAGCCGCACCCGTCTCTGACAGTCTCGTTCGTTCTTTGTTTGGTTGTGTGTGATTCACCATTTCTTTAGTTATATTAATAGCCCTGTCAGACTGGAGAAAATTATTTCTTTTTCAGTTCGAGGAACCCCCTAATGCTAGTTGATATGTCTTTTGCATGTTGGAACGGCGGATTTTAACGTAATGTATTCGTTTAGCGAGACTAAATGACCCTTTCGCTGATATCCTTGTTGAAATTAGACGTTGGTAAATATGTATATTTAAATATGAAATACTAAGAAACATTTATTACATTAAATTGATACCATATGATAAAAATTTATAAATTAAAGGGATCATGGAGAGTTTGTGGTATAGGGCTATTATGTGTTATCGTTAGTTCAGTTACCGGCCGTCAGGAGACTAGGCGCGTGTTGTAGCATATTTTATTATCGGCTACACCCATCCATAAACTCATCGTATAGCGAGGCTATTTTTTATACCACAAGTCCATCGGCTGAACTTGGCAAGTCATCATCAGTTAGTTAATACCTTAGTCCGGTGGTTCTCTAACTGTGCGTCTATGTCTACTGTTGACAATTAGTCCCATTTCTCGTAAACTACTAATATCAAGTAACCTTCTTCATTTAACAACAACATTCTACATCATAATTGTAAAAGAATGAAAATAAAATATGATCCCATTTTGTTACATAAAACATTAACATTACAAACAGGATTCGACGGTGTTCATTTTTATTGAACTTGGATCAATTTCCGAATGGTATTCGTTTGAGCATCACTGAACTGATAGGTACAACTGGGGCAGTGCCTAACCCACAGCCCCACCCACTTGGACGTCCTGCTAGCGAGGCGTGGCAGGATAAGATCCACGTGGAAAGAGACATTAGACGTTTACAGAGATTGCGAGAGAGTCAAATTTGTAAGGGGTGTGGTCCAACCCTCGACTGATTGCTAACACGCCGCCACTACCGGCAACGTAATTTGTTATCTTTAACGTCGGACATTTACAGGTAATTGCGATCAGCAAAGTGTATCCACGTGTATGTGTGCGAGCAAAAACTCTCTTAGTTCATATTGAAATTTGTAACCAACGCTGGTTGGTTTTCCTGGAAGAAAAGTTCCAATAGAGAGAAAGAAAATTGGATTAGTAATAATTTTATTTCACAGAAATTCACCCGTAAGTAATAATAATGACGAATTCACAACACGGAGTACAATTTTAAGTATCCAATCAAATCGAAGAGTATCGAATCTATCTAGTAATATTAATGTTATTTAACAGATAAGCATTTAAGTTTAGTATTTGAAAAATGCTAAATTCCATAGTCAAAGAACTGTATGTCAAATTTCACGCTTGTCACCAAAATATCTATTTTTTTTTTTACTTGAAAATTGAACGGTCTAGTTCAAAAGCAGAAAATAAACCTTCTATATATATATTTAAAAAGACATACAGTGTCATATCATGAGCATTTGTAATTTTATACGACCAAGCGAGAACTGTCTGTTTATTTCGAGATAAAATGCTGTTCTAGAATGACCGGGAGTATATATGCATGAGTGATGATTAGAACAAAATAGGCAATCGCTAAGGCCCCTTACAATACCCTTTCATATCCATCTGTATGTATGTATCTATGGTTGTGTGTTCTGTTGATTTCAGCTGTGTTTGAAATGCATTCTGGGTACTCGGTGCTTCCATTCACCGCGGTATTAACCGCACAACGAGGCCGGCTTTCTTTTGAAGTGTGTACCCTCTGATTCTCTGTGCTTTTTACTCTCTTACGCCGAGCCTCCAGAAATACCAGAGGCGGCTCGCGAGAATATTTTACATGGAATTTTTAGGAACCTATATTATGATGACAGCGGGAATATGATGGTCATTAAATATAACATTGTGATGTTTTCCTTTTGATATTTTGCAAAATACTTGTTTTCAATTCCTCTTTTTAAATAATGGGGGCAGCCAATAATTGTGATAAAGTTACATGAAGAAATCTGAATTTTAATAAATTGTATTGAACGAATTTTACCCAAAAGACGGTTATGCTTAAAATCTCCATCCTAGTCCAATCCTGCTCCAGTTAAAGCGAGAACAACTAGTGAAAGAGACGACAAACGTGTTGGGTCTCTGTTCGTGTATAGACGTATACGTTTCACTCAATGCCGTACCGTGGCGGCTCTAGATATTTACAACCGTACGTGTTCACTATATTTACAGATTAGTCTCCGATAGATGACAGTAGTGTACACGCTGTGATATATTATCCGAGTGGCAATTTCCTTCTCCTTCTCTTCTCCGTGCCGTCATGTGTTTTAAGATGTCGTCTAAGTAAACACGTTCTGTACATTCGTGGATTTACCGTGTTTAGTTACCCAGTTCCATTCCGTTGCTTTTGTCTTCTTCAATTGAAAGACCAGTCCGAATGAATTCTCAACTCGCTGCGTGAATAAAAGTAGATCAGAAGACGAGCGAAAAGGAACATGTCTTCCTCGTTTTTCGTTGGTTTACTTCTGTCGACGTCCTCTTCTTGCTGCTTCCCTTGCCCACAGAAGCCTGCGACAATAACAATCCGCCGGAATAACAATGCATAAAAAGCTTAATTCTGTTGATCCTACCGCGCGATAATATTATCTTTGCGCCGTGGAACGAAAATCGTTTAAACCTTGCGCCAAGCCCGCTCACTTACATTTTAATTTTTATATCACACCAGAGCCGGATGACGGAAGGGTAAAAACGAAATGAAAATTTACTGTTACCGCATCATTATCATTGTTCTTTTTATTAAGCTCTGCTGGTCTTCTCTTCTGATTAACAATTGTCTGTGAATGCGATTGTGTGAAAAGAGAAAGACGTTAGAATGCGTTTTTAAATTTGTGAATTCTGATTACATATTACTTGCATATAAATCTAAAATAGTACTTATTTATTCTACAAAAAATTATATTCGTATCGTTTGAATTGCGTTGCAAGATTAAACATCCAGGAACAACTATAATCACATTCGTTTACACTCAACGCACTTTAAAAGATGAATAAAGTTGCATTTTCTTTTCACAATCATGCACTAGAACAATGCGCGTTACATTCGCTTTAGTTTGTTAATTTACTAGAGAGCGGGTACGAGAGACAGGGGTTGAAGAATATCTGGACGGAACTGAAGTGCAAAGCTTGCGACCACATTCCGTGGTCATTATTGTGGCGACAGGGTGAACAATTAGCTTTGTTGCCCGTCAGTCCGCGGGGCCCGTGAACAATCTGGCCCGCGCCACCGCGTCTGCTACGGCGAAGAGACATCATTAATTTTGCGACAACACAAAGAGATAGTTAATGATGAGAGAGAAACTGTGTTCCATCTACGTATATATATATATACCTATCTATATCCGACAGAGTATCTAATTGATTAGGATGCTTGTATTTTATTTATTAAAGGAAATACGGCACATTGTTAAGATATCCTACTAGTCTCGGCTTGTTCAAAGCTTCAAGATGAAGTTCACTACCTGCATATGTATGTATGTGTGTGTGAATTTCAGTACACCTTTTGTCTCCTGAGGTTTGCAAGCAAACTGGAAGGTAGTTCGAGGGAGTTTATAAATTTAATAATACAGAAACTTTGGATCTGCGAATCATCTAGAATTCAAAGGGATGAATTAAAGATGTCAATAGTAAATTTGCAGATGTATTAAATTATATATTAATGATATAACAGAATATAGATTCCGGCATATAGCATTTTATTTAAATGTGAGTACAATGAATGAAGCAGATACGTCTGTTTATAAATCTCTGCCATCGTATTTAACATTTGCAGAACTGGACTGTGAAATAAATGGCGGTTATTGTGTTAGACAAAGTTCACACTGAGGTCAGTGAAACTGGCGACCTTGGTACGGACCTGCAGCTACACAGACAAAGGTGGAGATGTGATCTTATGGTCGACTTGTCACGTCTCGCTGTAGCACTGTGCTGCTGCTGCTGCTGCTGCTGCTGTTATGATAATTATCTCCAGAGACACATATTTAACACGTGCTTTAAAACTTCACCTCTTTGTTCCGGCGGCGAACATGGAAACTCTGTTAATAAAATAGAAAGAAGAAGTCCATTAGCCATGTATTACATCATGCACACGTACATACAACACAGTGTACATGATATTTCACTAACATACAATTGATAGACGCTAATACGAGAGACCTAGAAACATGATGAAATGTCAAATGAGAAGATACACTTCTATATTCTAATTAAATAAGATCACTCATATTATTCAATAACATGACATGAAACTATACATTAATGTTAATTTCATTAATATGAAAGTAAAACAAATCCACATGACTGAAAAATATTTTTATTTTGTTACAGGACTCGAATAAAAACGGTAATGGTACGTTAGAAGATAGTACAGAACCGGATTTCGTTGAAAATGGCCGCAATGGGCTGAGTTCGCCGGATTCAGAGAATTCGCGGGGCGACAAGGAACTGGAGGAGCTCATGGACGTAGAATCAGGGGCACAGGCTTGTATAGTGAGTGTGGTAAGTGCCCCCGCCAGTCAACCGGGCAATTCACCGCCGTCCCTGGCTGCTACCGCTCCACTCGGCATACCGGAAACTGACTGGAAACCAGCCGGACATACACGACTGTCGCCCAAGTTGAGGCATGCACCGTACTAAAGCGCGTACAGACAAGTATTTATATATACATATATTATATGATTGTATCACCTTGTAATAAGTAATTGTTACAGATAAATACGTGGAAATGACGACTATTTGAAAAATTACAATATTCTTTCACAGAAATATTATCATTTTTTCCCATGCCTAATCAACTTACTGTTATAAGAATTACAATATTGCTTAATGATCCTAATGACAAATAGGTTGTTTTCTAGTTAATATATTACGAAAAAATAATTCTATTTTTGAATAATTAATGGGTTTAAATGATCGTCATTTCTAGAACATAAATTGTAATGAATATTACTAAATAATCTAGTGTCATGAATATAAAATCGCTGAATTTGTTCATTGTTTTAACTAAAAGTGTCTAAGCTTTTTTATTAATACATAATTGCTTCAGTCATGTGGATATTAATTCTTCATTGATAACCTTTTACATAATATATACGAATATGTAAAAAAAAGTATATTTCTCTAGGTGCCATATGAATATATATATATTTATTACTGCAAGAATATTATAATATATTGTGTATGTAGCACCATTGTAATTTTTTTAGAAATACACAATTTAATTTCTTTATTTTGAAATAGACAATCTAGTTTAGTAAGAAAAGTAAAAGTTGTTTTACTTTGGTATTATCTTCAAATAATTTAATTATATTGAAATTGATAGATTTAAAATTACTTTTATTCAGATTGAAAGCATTAATTATTTAATAAACTTAACACATATTTGAACAGGATATCTTCAAACAAATATGATCACATTGAACACATTCATCATCAAAGTTTGATGTGAAGATACTACTAAGTACAATGAAAGTTTAGTTATTACATTTCGATGACAATCAAGTCATTATTACAAATATTACAAGTGCACCTATAGATTTCATCATTTACAGCTTATAAATAATTAATAATATACTACCTATCATTTCATATATGTATATTGTTTAAATAATTTAAAATAATGCTATATTTCATTTACAATTGAATGTTGTTTAAAATAACTAGAGAAACCCATCCCCTACCCCCTTCCATTGTACATACATACATAAATGCAATTTGACATATCATGGAAATATAAAGAGTAGTTTAAGATTTATAATTCCTTCATATCAAAGTAATACTGAACAAGATATATAAATTTTCTAGTTTTAACTAACAAATGTCATTCACATATAATGTGTAGATGACATTAATTATAATACATATTGTACACTTAAGTTGAACATTTGAAAATTTAAGCTTTGTTAAAAAAAAAAATAAAACTCTTTGTGGCCTCTGACCAAATGTAATCTATATTTCACAATTTGCCTCAGTGTTAAAAATTAATAAAAATAATAATAATAATTGTACATAGTTATTCAGAAACTAAACCTCCAATATTCAATCACCAAAATACTCTTCCCTATGTTTAATTTATCACAAACGAAATTCTTCCAGATTCTAATCAGATTGTACGGTTATGTTTTAAACAAAACAGTTTTAAAACGCCAACTGTAAAAAGCTTGTAAAATATTGTATCGTCACTGTTGTTGTGTGTTTTAATAATATATTTTCAGAATACAACATTCTCCCATAACAGCGTACACTGTTATTGTTCAATGTAGTGGTTATACACACAAACACACACATACACACAAAAATCTTACGTGAACAATCCTTGATGAATTAAAGTGTAGGGCGAAAATGATGGAGCAAAATTTGTGATAGATGTAAAACACAGATAGACGAAATTTCTAAATTATAGATATATTTGTGCATTACAAAATTGTCTTCAATTATACCAGAATTATTGACAGTGTGAATAAAATATTCATTGCGTTTCAGTAATTATATTTGTCGTATTGAAATGTCTCTAGAATATAATTTAATTTTAATTCAATTTCATCATTATTATGTTGGTTTTTAAATACGATTTAATTTAATTTCAATAACAAACAAAATTGATGAAATAATCAAATATTAATTCACATTGTCAAACTTTAAATTTACATTGATTTTGATTTGTCGCATTATCTGATGAAGACCAAATGTTAAAAATGTTTCTGATATATACATATTACGAATGTTGCCTTGTCTAAGACTCGGTCCAACTGTTGGACTCACATAAACATACACACACACAGACACATTATGTACACCGTTAAAGATGATGTTTAACTCTTCAATGTATGTGAAAATGTTTTAACTTGTACTACTAGTCATGGATAACAAATATATGTCCTCCATTACAGATAGAGTGTATTTATTCATTGACATTTCCTAAATATCCTTTCCCATAACCTATATAGAAGATTCTAGTTTAAAGTAAACTAAATATGCAAATAATTTATCAACTTGAAAATAAAATCGACTACATTATTTTTGTTCGCGTCACTGAAATCAAATATTAATTCCATTCACCAATTAATAAAGTTCGTATTAATAAAAACACAATGGGCTGATTAAAATTGCTCTAAACATAATATTTTCAGGGATACAAATTCTGAAATCTTTAAAAGAAATGGCATATATATATATATATATATATATATATATATATATATATATGCAATAATCCAGAGAGTATTTGCTATGATGCCTGGATTCGTACGTAAGTAGATTAATTTACATATTTGAAACGCAACCGAACAAAATCCAATTTCAACGTGTGGATCATGGATAAATAACAACAAACAGTGTGGCCTAAATGACGATATTCATATTTACCAAAATATCATATTAGTTCTGGCGTACTATAGCGCGGAATCCGATGCGTGAAATCCTTGATTCACTCAATTAAAGATAGAGCCAGAGAATTTAATTTTCAATTAAAAACTCATTTCCTCCTAATGATTGTATCGTACAATTACATGTACTGCGAGTTGTTCGTTCTTTTACAATCCTCTATGCACAGAGGTGTACTAAGTGAGGATGTAGGGGGGGGGGGGGGGCTTTATCAATTCAAATTCTGCGGGGTATTAGTAAATAAAGTCAGCTTGTAATTATAGGAGTTAAATTACATTAATAAAAACTTCGATTACTTGTGTATAAACATGATAATACTTTTAAGTTTGCTGTTACGTTCGTATGTTTGTAATAAAGGCACGGGTTCAATCAAGACATTCTCGATTAAAAGTGAAACAGTATACACTATTACCGAGACGATTATGTTTTTAACTATAGAGGATTGTTATGAACAATGTCACTTTATACAATGGACAAAAACATAATCAAGAAAATCAGCATTTATCTTATGACAACAGCCTATAACAGCGGTGGTTAAGCTTTTTTTTAATAGGGCCAATTCGCGCAAATAGTGTGTCTAAAACGACCGCACTAAAATTAAATAATAATACTAACTTATTATGTGTAAGTTGTAAGGTTGGGACCGACAAAAAAATTAAGGTATAACAAAAGCTATACATACATACACATTATGCTATATTATTTATTATTTACAAACCAATTATAAAGGTAATAATTATTAAAATATAAATATTATATATTATGTAAAATTATTACATAATATACATATAAAAAAATGAATTGAAAACGTTAATGACTTTTATGATATTCTTTCATGATTTCCTTCATGATTTTTTCCATGTGCGGATTAAATTTTGTAGTATTTATTCTTATTACCGCTTCTAAATGTTCATCTGTAATTCTCATCCTTAAGAGATTTTTATTTATGTGTATAATAGAAAATGTTTGTTCGCAAATATACGTAGAACTGCACAGTACTAAGTATATACTTTACAACAAATTTACGAATATACAAATTGGACGAAGGATAAGGACTCTTCAAAGATTTTATTAATTTTATTATTATAATAATTTTTGGGGGGGTCGCATGTGAAACTATAAAGGGCAACATGCGGCCTGTGGGCCATGGTAGGCCTACAGCTGGCCTATAAGTATTCAACCATATTAATAATAAAATACACATGGTTTCTCGTCAATTATCTTTCGAAACTTATCACAAATTTGGATAAATTGAAATATTATAATGTACAATAATACCCCGCTCAATGCTGATATAATGCAGTTTTTCTTAAACCCAAAAAAACGCTATTTAGTTAGTTCGTGAACTACGAGGAGAATAAGAAACTTCATACAAATTCCCTATGGCCATCAATTTATAGAAAATAACTCAGACTTTCACAAAAGTTCCAAATCAAGACGAAGCGATATGGATGCGATATGCTGTTAATGGGAATTGCGAAAAAACATCTTGACTAAGAAATCGAGTATCTCAGAATAGCCAGGAAAAGTACATATTCATATACCGGGTGTTAATTAAAAAACTGGCCATAGGCGTTTAACATGTAAAATCAGTTTTTCCTCCTGCATTAGTTACCAAATTACTTTACAGAAAAATACTTTAAATAAAAGTTGTAGAGAATTAAATTCTGCATCTAAGTGAGCAATCAGATTTAATTTTTGACATTTCATAACTGAGAAAATCAAGTTTAAAATTTCATGAAAACACATAATATATAGGAATAGCCATGGAATTTAAACAAAATTAAAAACAATTGTATGACATTGTAACTGTCAAAAAAATTATTCAATCACGAATATTTAGATAAATTTGTCCAGAATAGAACCATTTTATTACTTGAAGCTTTTCTTCATGTGAAAACTGTTCCATACTTTTAGAAATATCTGTTATAGAACGAAAATTACGAAACACAAATTTTTTTGACAGTTACAATGTCATACAATTGTTTTTAATTTTGTTTAAATTCTATGGCTATTCCTATATATTATGTGTTTTCATGAAATTTTAAACTTGCTTTTCTCAGTTATGAAATGTCAAAAATTAAATCTGATTCCTCACTTAGATGCAGAATTTAATTCTCTACAACTTTTATTTAAAGTATTTTTCTCTAAAGTAATTTGGTAACTAATGCAGGAGGAAAAACTGATTTTACATGTTAAACGCCTATGGCCAGTTTTTTAATTAACACCCTGTATATACATATACAGGTTACATGGAAAACGTATAAATGTATATTTCTGATCTCCCGTCCCTATTTACATGGTGTTAAAATGACCGCGATTACCGCAGTTTCGTTTAGCTTTTGTTTTATAGCAACGTATCCAGAACGCTAACCGGAGTATTACAGTATGTATATTATTCCGTTACTCATACAAATTTAACATACAAAATACCATATGTATAAATACACATATTAATGGAAACTCTAAATACAATATAAATATTTTAAGAACCGCAAAGTGCAGAGTCGTGTATCGTTTCCACACTTGTCAACGTTTCAATATATTATATGGCGGATAGAAAAATCTATAACATAAATAGAATTGTATTAATATGTAAAATTTCCAAATGTAGCTATGCTCATCATCGAATAATTAGATTTGAAATATGTATAGACAGGCGTCTAAAATATTCTATCGATGTAAAGAAAATATATCCATGGCAAGTGAAGTTAGATGTATTTGTGTAGGGTGTTTTCTTGACGATTATCGTCTACAATTCAGACCAACAACACTGTGAGAACTGATGTAGAATCATATGGTCACATTTCACTATTCGGTACTAACGTTGATAGTAGTGTGTTTGGTGACGTAACTTTAAGGTTAATTGCAGATAATTTGCAAAACGCGCCTTGTGCAATCCACCGCACAAACGTGTCGGCGGAAGTTACTCACCTCTCCTCTCTCTATCTCTTTGATTATCACTACACTCTCGTCTTCGGTCTTGCTTTATCGTTTACTCTTTCTCCATGTTGCTTTTCATTTCTACCGATCGCTGTTCAGTCTTCTTCATCGTGATTGTGCTTTCTTATTCTTCCGGTTTTCGTTTATATCCATGTCTCTTTCTATCGCTGTTCATCTCTTCTCTCTTACAACTTCGCTACACGATCTTTCTCGCTCGCCCAGTTTGCCATCTGTTATTTCTCTTTGCTCTCTCAACACTACATACACGTTGCTTCGTTGTCCCTTGTCGTCGATTCCAAACTGTCTGCTAACAGCGATGAAAACAACCACCCACCCCACCAAAACACTCACTATTCCCAGCCTTGCTCTGCTATGCTAGTCAACACCCGGTATAATTTGATAATATACCATTAGCGCACGATGAAATTGTCTGTTGCAACCCTTGTAGATCGGTTTTTGTTCCATCAAAAATATGTGACGAGTCAGTTCCGTTCAGGAAGAATGTATGATTGCTCGTTTGAACGTCAATCAAAGATGTAATTACCAACATGACAGCGTTACAAATTAGAGAGAATGCATTTGGTGATTTACGGTATGTAAAACATAATTTAGAAAATATTTACAATTATTCATACCGTGCACGTAATTGTAGTTCTTGAAGAGACGAAGTTATATGGTTCAGATGAAACTCCGCATGATTTTATTTTTTCAATATCCAACTCCATGTGTACGCACTGCGTGTGTTGTCCGTCTGTTCGTGTCTCTTCTTGTTCATTCCTCTCTATCTCTCATTCTCTCTCTGTGTGTGCAGTGTAGTGTAATTATGCCTGTGGTTGTCAAGTTCGTACGGCCCTAGCACCCAGTAATAAAGCAGTTGTTGGACGGTTCACGCTTTTGACATAAATCTTGTCCAATCCCAAGGGCTTCTGATGGTAGATCCACTTTGCAATACACTGACACGTGTATATACGAAAATATATGGTATTCTTATTCTTGCTTTATGTGTCCACCGAAGGTCTACTATTTCTACCACTGCTGCTGCTGATGCTAGTGTGTTCTTCATTTGTGATATTCCACACCCCTCTCGAATTGCACACGTCGTAAAGCTTGAATTTGAATGAACCGTTTCATTTGTTTATCCACTTTAACATTTGCACGTAATGCCGTGGGATTCAGCGACTGAAATCCATGGCAGACACTGTATTGGCATTCTTGTTAGCGAAACAAAGAAGGGATTTATGGTGTGGTTAATACTTGCATATTATTCTAAGATTGTAGCTAGGGAGGAAAGGTGTTTGGAGTTACGCAGGAATCTGGGTAAAGTATGGTTAATGTAGCGATTTAACATTCATTAACACGGAGCTTTAACGTAGAATTACAATAATATCGCAGGGCATAAAACGTAACTAGAAAATAATGTATTTGCTTTTAATATTCGATGCAATATTTTAGCCAGTAGTCCTTTAAAATGCATATATCGTAGGTACTTTCAACGAAATTGCTCTGTGCCAGATGCTGCAAAAGGATGCTAAGATTCAATAATACAATACAAAATTGAAGTAATAACATTGTTACTAGTTTATTTTAAAACTAATGCGTCAATACGGAAGTGAATACACAGCATCAGTAATGAGATCGATACGGCCAATGTCCATTTGTACTTCCGTCCATCTGTAGCATCCTTCCGCTTCCTGTATCCGTTCGTAAATCCATCAATCATATCCACCCGTGTGGATTATCCGTATATGCATAATTTCGGTACAAGATGGACATCATAATATTAATCACAATTACAATAAAAGTTACATGTAATAAGATATATAGTTTTAAAATATAAATACGTGACTACTAAAACTTAATATTGTTTTTTGGAATAAACAACTTAATCTACCTTATCATGATCTATTAATGAGATGTAGCAAATAACGGACATTAAACTGGTCTTATCGCTTATATCAGTGTGCAATAATACTTGACAAGTTTGGTAATAATAAATGACAATGCAGTAATGTATATATAGAATTAAAGTGCCTTTTCATAATCGTTCCAAATTTATAACATTGTACAGATTATCAGAGATTGATAAAGTGACTCTATTTGATAAGGAAAACCTTGTCATAATTCATATTAAATTTATTTGTACATGTATCACAAATTCAAATAGTTTTTATCTGTCATATATTTGATCACCATTGTATTACGTTTTAATATACATGTTTTAATGTAAACATTTTAAATTCGTTTAACTTCTTCGTGCAGCAGACTGAATTAAATGCTGAAGGACTATCAATCCTGTATCTTTCCAACAGTTGAAGTGCAATCAACACTTTTGTACCATGTACTTCACATTCAGTCCGTCGATAGGAAGCGTACATGTTTTCGTGCAATTAGAATTCAAAGGCGAGGCGAGACAATACGTATAATAGACAGCACACAAAACAACTAATTTGTTTGTAACGTCTCGTGATGGCGACGATGGTGGTGGTGCTGGTGGCTTCCAATTTGTGAAATGTCAGTCATGGTTGCGACATCAAGAGGAGAAAATTGGATCAACCTCTTACAACAACGAAGCAAATGCCAGATTCACAAGTTCAAGTGACGACAAGTCTGTTATTGTATGCACACATATACACACAAACAGAAAGAGTGAGTGTGTGTGTGTGTGTGTGTGTGTGTGTGTGTGTGTGAGAGAGAGAGAGAGAGAGAGAGAAGTGGTTAGTACTTGACGTTAGGCGTAATTCCGTCAAACAAACATTCATACAGAGCGCATGACAACTATTAGGTTAAACAATCTGGGTTTACATTTCATTCAAGATTCATCATTTGGAAATGTCCAATCGACTGTGCGTTCCGACAAGTACACAAACGCTAAACAACACTTGTGTCAAACGCTAACGGATGATGTTGACGAATTTAGAATGAATGAGGAAATTATTTCGAAATGTGGCTATAGTAGAACTTTCAAATTACAAGCACTCGCTGTCAGAAACATGCAGAGCAATATGGCGGATGTACTGAATGGTTTGGCATTAAATCCAGCACATAATTTATACCATAAACCTTTGTTTAAACATTTTAAAAATTGTATTATTGCTTACAGATACATTTCATATACAAATTGTATTTTGTATGAAAAAGTTAATTATTTTTTACAAAGAAATTAATCAACAAATGCAAAACGATATTTTCAATTACCAAAATTACTTTTCAGTGGTGTGATTACATATGTTCTATTTATGTTGATGTGTATTTTTAGATTTAATAAAATGGATGGATACACGTGAGTGAGCGAGACAGGAATAGAATGACACTTATAATGGCTGATTGATGACACAACAAGAGTCTCCTGTGGAGTGTCTCTCCACTTGACACCCATTCGATAAATTAACTGCGTCGATCAACTTTTAATAAGTTTCAACAATGTTAGCACGGAGTTTTAACAACTTAACAACTACAATCGATCTAAGCAAACGTTAATCCGACGTCATGGGTATTTCATTATGCACGAGTTAATATGCCGGTTGACAAAGTGGAAAATAATAAGACAAAGCACTTTGTTTCTACCAAGACATGTTGAAAACATTCAGTCAGTTGAAGATAATGACAGGATATTTAGTCAGCTAGCGTTGGACTTGCAAGAAGACTTGATAGAAAGATAAAAACTAATCATATCTAATATATTTTGTATTGCACATTAGTAAACAATAAAATTATAACTTAACAATATAATAAAAGTTTAAAATACAGAAGAAAGTAATTAATTTGAAGTGAGTTTCAAGTATTAATGTTAGCTTAATTTATTAAGGTTTTTTAATACCAATTGACACAAGTGAGTAGTTATTTCTTATCAATAATTTACAATCCAGGAATTTATTCTTTATCCATTCATAAGTAGTATATTCTTTACTACCGAAAATTAATTTGGCATTTTTTTGGTGACGGAATTTGATATTTTAGAGATACTGACCTTATCATGTAATGACTTTTGGAATTTATTGTGTGGAATTTCATCAACTATTCAAATCCTAGTACAATAATCTATGGGTTTTGAATTATTATTGTAAGATAATGCTTAATTTATTAGTTCTTGTATTTATTTTAACCAATTATCATTTCTGAAGTAGCAGAATTGTAACAAGAACTAAATCAACATTTAATCAATATAACTAGTATTAATAATCAACGAGATTGTAAATAAAATATAAACGGATATATTGTAACAGAAACTAAAACACGATGTTTCCGTTATACTAACGATTATGTGCATTCAACAGACCCAGAATAAAATCGAAGTTTCAAACTACCCTTCGCTTGCTGTTACAGCGGCCAGGGTAGTGGAGTGGTAGCACAGGATGCTGCTCATGTATATGTGTGGGTGTAGGGTTGCTGTAGCAGATTTAGCACATCTTGTGGCCAAAGTGAGAAGTAGCTGACGAAAGGCAGTCCACGATAATTGGCTACATTTTTCGTCATGCAATATTTATGATTCCGATTCTGCATAAATGGCGCTATCGAGGTGCGAAATTGGCAAAAGTGAATATATCGGTGGAGTGGAGGAATATTCAAGTAGCTGAATAAATGTTTAAGGAATTAACTTGTTCGTACACACAGAGCAACCAGTTGTAACAGCAATAGAACCAAGGTACACGCTGATAATATTCTAAATAAACAATACGTACAATTCTACTACGATCTGCACGAACATTAAATTATAACGGGTGCATACATTTCCTGACAATATGCAATGCACAAGATTATTTCATATACAGATTATTATTTATTCCATATAAACACAATTTTCAAGCATCATTCAATATGCGCATCCCATACCAAGCACTTCAATTTGAATTTCTATTAGGATTTAATCAATATTGGTGCAATTACTGGTTTGCATATGAGCCTTGAAATATTGTTTGATACTGTGATTAATTGACATTTGACGTTGTAGTTAGTAGTGGATTGATTCTGTCCATGCATATATTGCAAAGTGCATTGCGGGTGTATTTTACTGGATCAACTATTTGATGGATCCATTATTTGGTGCAAATACTCTTTGCTGGAAACACTTTTTACCGGATACCAATATTGGTGAAGACGTTACATCAACCATCTATTTTTACACATATTGATTTCTTCAGCGTTCACTTTAAACTGAATACTTTTACAATTCAATCTTAAGACAATATTCCTTCAATCAAGCGGTAATATTTAATACATATACTTCTTTGTCTTTATGCATAGTTGATCCAAGATTTTGGTAACAATGTAAAGACATCCATGTATGTCTGTACAAATTTCTTGTTCCACATGTACCAGTTCAAATACGTTACAAATTCCACTTCAATTGATCTCAGTCCCGCACGTCTATTGTTCTTTCCCGGTAGTTCAATAATTGAGTGCTCTCCACGCCTACTATATGGTGGGGTAGTGTGTACATTTAGCACAAGGGCTACCCCATTACCGCATAACCAATGCATCCAAGCAAGCAAGGCGCTCTGGGGTAGGAGGTAGCTAGTCATCATTCAAGCACAACGACCTCGGAACGGACATGGTACATTATCGATGAACCCTTGCTTGTTCTCGACATAATGACGACAGTGGTGTTAGAACATTGTAGTATGATGCTCTCTATGCTTATTGGCAATTATGTTAAGTGACTCATTAACATCTGAGACAGTGCATGTCCAGCACTAGAGGCGTCATTTAGCTATGTGAAATAAATAGTAACAGAACTAGGAAAAAAGTTCTGAAGATTGACTTATGTCGAGTTTCTCTTTCACTTAAATCTAGAATAAAAACAGAACAATATCAAAGTGGTTATTAAAAGGTGTCCAGCGATCCTTTAATTTATACTACTGGTAATTTCAAATAGCAATAAAATATGTATACGTTCACCTTCATGTTTAACCCAAAATAACTTCCAATTTCGGAATATCTTGAGCAAAAGTTAGAAAATAGTTGTAAAATGAATGGAATTTTATCACAGGTTATAAAGTAAATTTATTATGCATTAATAAGAGTTTTAAGTATTTTAGTAAACTAGAATTAGTAGTTTTAATGTTTGTTACAAGTACCAGTCATCTCGCTTTTTCTATCTTTGGATGTTTCTTGGTACTCGCGTTACTGGCGATGAAATTAGAACCGGCGAATTGCAACTGCGACGGCCGGCAATCGATTCGTGAAGACATTTTCAGATCATAAATAAGTTAGGAAGATGGAATAGCAGGAGAACACGCACAGCTTCCTGCTCTGTACACGTGTATGTGTGTGTATGTACACCTGTGTACATGTAGTAATACAGGAAGTAGTGGTATTCGCTCACGTCATGGCTATCTATTGCTATTAACCTCTGATCAAGAAAAACGAGTCAGCATTCGGGTGTGCTACCGTTGCTACTATTGTTGTTGATCTTGTTGTATTTGGACAATCAAATTTGACGAGGAACGATTATTTCCTAATAGGTATTTACACCGCAATAGGGACTCAGGATCATTTAAGTTGTAGCGACATAAATATTATAGACAAAACCACAAAGTCGGTAGAGATCCTTGTAGTTATTTGTAATAAAAAATTATGACTTGTATTACAAGGTTACCACTATACAGAAATTGTACTATTCAGGCAAGATATATAGAATAGTTACACAAGTTAATTTCGAAATACATTTAATTATTAAACAAACCGGTTTCAGAGAACAAAAGGACTGTAATATATTTGTCCATACTGAAAGAAACTGATCATCTTAATCTTTTCTTACGCTTGCTCTTCTGCGTTTGCAGAAATACAATTCCGTGTTGAATGTCGGAAGCTCTTACTTATGAGTTAAGCTTCTTATAAAACATTTTTCTCAAGCACAGAATCCGGCAAAGCTTTGAGAATTAAAATTGTTTACTTTGAATACAGCGGGCGAAATAGATCATATTGTAACGTAAATTGTTGGTTTTCATTTAAACACAGAACATTCTGCAATTTTTTACGAGATTACATTTTGATATAGGCTCTGTTTTCACATGAATGTACACTGAGCTAACATATCAGATAATATTATTTTCAAATCGAGATCAAGTTTTACAAAAGAAAACTACGTAATACATGGTTTCACATAAATACATACGTATGGAAGGATATTTAGGATTTAATACATATATCTATTCGTGTATTACATACATGTACGTACGTGAATAGCTGGTTGGCCGTTTAGCGGTTCAGTTCAACTTTGCCCATCTGCTGTGGATGTGCAGTTGATATTAGGAGAGTTCGTTCGTTCATTGTGCGTGGTGCGTTCAGACATTCCGATATTGCCTTTGAATTGAGGGAAATGATTGAAAAATCCCTGGCAAGGAACGCGAATACATTTCCCAGATCGACTCGCATTATACCTAAGGCGGATTGCGTTGGAAAGGACGGCAGATGTGTACTGCAGGCAGCAACGAGGCGGGGAGTGGAGCCAGGGGCGCGTAGAGTTTCAATTACATCCAAATACCGCTAATATGGAAGACTAAATACTCAACGGGCCTGGAATTTATCTTATCCCGCTCCTGTACGAAAAGGGATGAAATCAATACAAGCTATGTATAACGCATAATTATCGTTAATACAATATGGTATATACATAATCAATAATTAATATTGTGTATGTAAAAAGTATAAAATAGTTTTTGAAAATAATATTATCATTCATTCTATCTTAATAAGCAATAAATAATTTAGTACAAATATGGGCATATATCTTACCTGTAATAAAACGAATATTTCCAGCTCAAATACACAAACACTACACTTGTAAGTAAGAACACATAAATCAACATTAAATTCAACTTGCGTTTTGCGTTACATCATTTCTTGCAGTTATAAATATAATTACCTTTAATAATACGTAAATAGTATTCATTCGCTGTTCGTGTTCGCTCTTTTTGTAGGTAATCACGTAAAGGTTCTCGATTAAAAAGATAAACTCATATCAACCAATTCTTTACAACCTTCTGCAGAATATATTCCAGTATTTGTGTGCAATGTGAACAACTATAAAGTATACTATACTTTATAGTTGTGCTATAGTTGTGTCTGGCTAGCTACACTATACTAGGCAATACTAGGTATAGTATTGCTAGCCAGACACATTCCACAAACCTGTGTCAAATACTATACGTGCAGATAATAATCTGTGACAGGATAAAACACAATTTCAGGCTCGAAGAAAGAAAGGCCAGTTCGTTTATTCGTTAGGTTGGTATCGCGTGCAATGTCAGTGTATAAGCCAACTTCAGTCAGAAGTTACGATACCTGCGCTGTGTTTAAATTTCGGTACGGTGATTCTCCGGAGACGCGCACTAATGAGAACTTATAGTGCTTGGAACATCTCATCATGGAACTCGACACTTGACAGTTGACCTCTAACCACCTGAATTACAGCAACCTCCCGTATATAGGTACAGACAACGTATAACAAGAATAATAAATGAATAAACATAATAATAAATCAGATTTCTTTAGGAAATACAGCATCCATTTATGAACTTGTTTACCTTGCAAAATGAACAATGTTACCTAATTGCACTGAATCATATATGTCACTGTGTAAATGATTGGTTGCTTCTGTGCGCTGTTTCATTGTTGAAGGGCAACGAACAATTAACTAAAAGACATCTAAATAATAAAATACGAAATCCGAAGCACAATTGTACGTGGGAGCCGACACACGCCGAATGAAAATGGTATCAGGAACTGTACAATTAGCCCGTCTATTGTTCCTAACAATGATGCATAACAGTCGTAGCCTTTAGCTTCATAAAGCCCAGTGTACACATTCGCGTACGTACATACGCATCGATACGCGCACGCATCCATGCATGCGTGATATTTCAAAGCACAGCCTACTGATCACATACAGTGTATGATTTATATCCGAACCTAACAATGGAATGTATTGCAGACATTGCCAAACTGTGAACCGTAAACGAATATTTCATATCTTCAACGCAACATGCTGAGTCACTAACTATGAAATATATCGGTCGACACATAGTGGTTATTCTTTACTTATATTACATTTATGTAGATAATATCATTTATTCTTTATTTATCTTAATTAACATTTGATAGAATAAAGAGAAATCTGTACTAGATATAAAATTATGTGGATTGAGTTAGCTAGCTAAAGTTGCAGTTTCAGAGCTATATGACAGAAACATTTGCATGCATTTAAACACAAGGGCGGACCCAAATGGGGACGAGAAGGGCCACTATACAGTTTCCAATGCGGTTTTTAAAGATTTAATGTATCTTTATAAGTTAGTTTAAAATGTAGAAGGAATAGATGTCAACTCCTGTTTTGATGGAAGACCCAACTGACACAAAATCCGCCGTTGCACAAATACATACATATACTCTGCTATTCTACTGGTACACTTGTACCCTACCCTACCAATGCGCTCAGGCATATAGCCGTTTTGAACTCTTCAATGTAACCCCGCACACATATATGCAGTGCGACTGTATGACACTATTAGAGTATTTGCGGGTACAGGGTTAGCGAGAGGAGAAGGGTCTGTAAATAACCTACGGGGTGGGTGTGGACCCAGCAAAGAGCCAGATCCTGTTGTGGTCGGCTGCATGTTCATACTAACGGTTGAATGTGGTTTCATTGACCACTGAAAATCGAACTACAGTCATTTGTACGAACTCCTCTTCAGTCGACAGTTCCATCATGACCGTTGGAAATAAAGGACAGTGCTTATATTTTTTACATAATTTTGTACCATTCCTGTCACTTGTTTTAGAGTTCAACCTAGAAATTCTTTATTATTCTTGCTGGATGTTCAAAGGAAATAATACACAATTTGTATAACTCAAATATTATGTTTCATATATGATTTATGTTTTTCCTTCCTACCTCCTATTCCAAATTACCTAATCCAACTCTATATTAGCAACTAGTACTACTACAATACGAAGATACAAAGAAAACTGCAAATGTTGTATTTGTTTCATTTTAATTGATAATAAATGCTGCTCTGGACATGTCAAAAAAAAACATGAAAAATACTGAAGTTTTTTTTAAATACGTATATATATATATATATATATATATATATATATATATATATATATATATATATATATATATATATATAAAATTTCAAACTAGATGTACCAATGACAGAAGTATTAATTAAACTTGTAATTAATGATTTAGCTGACATCATGCAGACAGATAGATATAACTCACAAAGTGCTTTTGAAACACAGTTATTAAAAATCCACCTTGGCCGTTTATTTTTCAGTTATTAAACAAAAAATATGCGTTTCCTTTGTTGGCCGTTTCACACAGATTAGCGAATTTAAATTCTGCAGCGACAGAAAAGTTCAAACGAACGAATGTTCTTCTCTTCTTCGAATGGAGAGAAAGAATATTTTATACATTTATTTGTAAAATTATTTGCAGTTATTAATTTCAAACAAAAAAAAAAACACGAATACGTTTGAAAAAAAATACAGGATGGAAGTAATTAAAACATATATTTTTGATCTTGATCAAAAGTATATATGCCTGTTTGGAAGTATGTCGTATTTCAAATAGTTTATTTTGAAATATAACAGCTGTATTATGAACACAATCATGTTTATGTTTATCTGTCTGAATAAATAATAATATTGTGTTTTAATCTATACACAATCAATTAATGAACTATGATACTGGTTGATTTAACGTCAGTGTGTAAGTAAAATACGTGCATGTAACATTTATGTTATCATCTCAAGTGCTCTGTGTACAATGTCCTAGAAATTACAGATATAAGATTAGTTTATCGATAACTGTCCCTTTTGAAATAAATTATCTTCTAAGATAACTTTCAAAATTGAGAAACAAAAATATTTATTATCATGTTTGTTTAAACTGCAAATGGCATTTCGAAATGATTCTGAAAAGATATTTGATGTGGAAATTACGTAATTCGTAAGTTGTGAAATAAAAAAAAACACGAAATGTTTTGCTTAAAAGAAATTGCATTTCTTCTCATGAAAATGACCGGAAACTGAATGTCGTCTGCAAAAGTTTAAGATGCTCATAAATTTTGACATCCATTTAAATAGATGTCGTTGGTTGGTCGTCGATCGTGTTTGAATATTCGAACATATATCTATCTCGTAATCGTATAACATTGCTTATATACACAAATGTTTATGTACGTACATATGGCTTAGTGGTTGTCCCTTATGTATGCACAAAGATTAACATCAGTGTTAATATTACAGACAACCGCTTTGTTGTTCATATGGAGTTTAGCATACATACTGCAAGTGGATCCTGAAACAAATGTTAAAGTGCACGTGTATATCATCTATGGCATCGCACTAAGACAGGACAGCGAGTCGAAGGGGAAGGGGTATATATATATGGTAGATCACTAAAGGGCCATACTGAAACTATAAAAGTCTATATCGATAAGACGTTTCGGTGTGCCAGGATCGACTAGAGCCGCACATAAACTCGCGACCCCTGGCGCATCGGCGTCCGGACATTCACCGTCTCTATCTAAATAGTGTCTGCGACGAGGCAGTAAAAATTGACGACGTCTCCTCCCAGCCATACCACAGCAACAGCAGCGGCAGCACCACTAGCATCAAGAGCATACACAGCCGTAGAAGCAGATGGAAGAAGACGTTCCTTTACCTGTATAACGGCACGGTACGAAACTTTGATATTATACCGGTGAACATTGCATCGTATTCCATGTATTTTATACCATCTAGATACATATGGATAGCAAACGGATCCAATACTGCATACACCTCCTCCCGCCCCCCAGCCGCCTTTCTCAACAGCACTTATATTTACACTCGCATTTAGTGCAGTTGTCTTCAATATTCAAACATAGTCATAAAAGCTTCTTTTTTTGTCAAAGTGGTAACTCCCAAAACAGAAACGCAAATAAATAATAAATAGTGTAAATTTAGTTTTAAAATAATTTCTTTAGCATAATTTAAAAATGTAAATATTCTTTATTTGATTACATTATATTATTTATTACATATGCACAAATGAAGCAGATTAATCTGTGAGATTTCGATGTCACGCAATATATTATTTGCATGCTTATATTTATCCCTTAAAGGCCTGTCATTAGATGTTGCGTACGTACGTTTTTACGTTACTTGCTCGAATCTCTTGAATAAGTTAGTTTCATGTCAGTGTCATAGACCATCTCCTCCACTGCTTTCCGTGTCCTTCATCAATTCCCTGCTCGCTTATATTTCATGCTTGTCCCTTTCTTACAGAGCAACCCTTTCGACAAACTTGTCATTTAATTATTGACGCTTGGAGCGTGCGATTTCGCTTTGAGGCCTCTGTTCTGTTAATAATGATTAGTATGTAATTTTGTCCACAGCCAAACGCTACAAAGACATTCTTCATTATAGTCAGCACTTACATGCAGAGCAATGTACAACGAAGATTGACTATCCGCACTGCTCTCGTTATCCTGACGAGGGATTCAACGATTAATTTAGTTTGGATCAATTTTAAACTAAAGCCACATAATTTAATGGTTAAGATGGATGGTAAAATAACTAGCTCACTGGAAGAACGTTGCAAGGTTCTTTTTATGCTCCTAAGTTATTAATGAAGAAGGTATTTATTTCGTTGGTTTATGAGTCGTATTAAATATTATAGTTGTATTTTAATAATTTCTAAATACATTTCATATTATCTTTTACTAGCATCATATTGAAACTGAATTTTAACATATACGGTGTTGAATATAGTTCTAAATAGATTTTTCCTCTAGTAAAAATACGATTAAACTTTATGATCCATGCATACATGTATGCATGTGAGTATTTGACTTCCGGAATCTGATTCCAGGTTCTCCCCGGAGCAACCGAATTCAAGGGTCACGAATGAATTTGCATAATTCGAAATATGACAGGATTAGACCGTAACAAATATGAATTGTCAGATTTGGTGAGCGTCATTAAATATAATGCGGGCCGTAGGGTTAAACGGATTTCGACCGTCTTTCAGCCGTTTTTTTCTGTTTTTTGCTGCGAATATAAAAGTATTTTAGAAAAATATTTAAAACGAAATCGCATTGCTTCTAAACGAGAAAATAGGAATATTTAAAATACACTGTTCTAGTACATAATTCATATGAAACAAGATTGTTATGGCGAATTATAGATTATTTGAAATTGTTGATTAATATTATAAACGTGTATCAACATGTAATTGGCTTTTACAATATCTAGTTACTCTTTAACTGCTCTATTATTATCATCAATTATTATGAAATATGTATGAATTTTCAATCAAACATTGGTAAACATTACTTTAAATGAAATGTAAAATAAATCTATTGAACTACAAAGTGATCAATGGTCCAGCAAGATCTGATCCAGCAGTTTCAAGTACTGGAGTTGTGTATTTTTTTGTCGAGTTCAGGTTTTTCAGCTGCGCTTTACAATTCCTCTGAAGAAGAAGAGGAAGAAGAAACCGAAGACGACGTCGATGGCGACATCGTATGTGTGTATAGAGAGTGATGTTGCTAAGTGAAGTGAGACAGAGTGAAACTGGTGACCGCAAGGGAGTCTTTTCAATTTCCAAATTCATTCGATCACATGTAATATTTCTTTCCGTACCGGCGATGGTGGCGGTGCTGGTGGCGGGATAGTTGAAGATGTATCGACATAGCGAGCAGATGTCCTCTTTCGCACGTCCCACGGGTTCGATTTGCTGTCGAAAACATTGAAGTATCTATCATAGGACACTTCCAATTAACTCTCACTCAGTGCGCATGTCTTCACTTTACTTCATACCGACTCCTTGATCTTTGCTCGGTAAATATATGTTAGACACTGTTCGTTTTTGTAACTGAAGAAACCGTTAACTTTAGTTGTAGTTTATCTAGAAGTAGGACTAATTAATAAAGATCATTTGACTATTTATCTAAATTTATATTTCATAAATATACTGTTAAATCTGACATTACATACAAAATTGTAATACAACAATCCTTGTTTCTAATTATTCTGAGAATAATTGCATACTAACATTGTGTTTATGTAATATAAATGTTATACTTTTTGTAAACAAACCCAGGGTCTGCGTCACAAAGAATATTTTATTAAATTTCGCCTGTGCCTCTAGTAATAAAAGCAAGGAAGGATAACGATGTTCGTTGTATGAAAGGATTAACCTGGTGATGAAATGGCCTCTTAATAGAGTTAACTCCCTCCACCCCTACCATCTACCTAGCACAAAACAATGAATGAGAAGTGGCCTGCCTCTTGTCTCCATTTCGTTGGTCTTGTGTCCATCTCACCATGACACCATCGCTGTTCCAGCTAATTATCACTGGCACAATTTGTAATTTGCAATTTACAGGGTCGGAGCGAACTCCCGCAGGCCGTTATATCCAGTGTGCTCTGTCGAAGTCCCCATTTACTTTGTTTCGCAGCCGTCTTTTTCACCGTATTAAATTCATATTCAATTAGCCAAGGCTATAGCCACTGTCGACTTTCGAAACTTTGAATAATGAGTCGAAAAATATTCATATTTGCAAATTACCTTTCATGTTCCACCATTCTTCGTCTCTTGAACTACAGAATGTAGCTGCTGCGGCTACTGTTTCTTGTGCGTTGTATACGTTAACAAAATATAAACAACTTTATATTGAAGTATTGTCTTTTTGCTCGAGGAAAGTTTTTAAAATTATTTATTAGCGTACTGTATATTTAAACTTTGGAGTTTATATATCAACCTGAGGCGGTAAAACAGGATATGTAGGAGTGTCTCAAAGAACTAGAAATGATTCATTAATTACGGTGGAGGGTAGTTTTTCATTATATTGCATTAGTAACGTCCATTTTAGAATCTACGTTGTATGTTCATTTAAAAAATATTATTAATCTCCTTTTTGAGTTTATTAAAAATTCCATTGCTTAATTCTGAACTTAATATTTAGTTGCGTATATTTTAACATGTCAACAATTCCACGTTCAGTTTGAATTATCGCCAGGTTGTAGAATTCCTCTAGTAGTTTTATTCCAATACATTCACCTGTCAGGAATATGTACCTAATCTTACGTCCACGCCACTGGGTTAAACCAGAGTGACGGAGGTATAGGTGAGGAAAGGCAGGGGCAAGTTACCGAGCTAATATCAGTCGACAGGCACCATTCGTTCTCATCTTGCAACCGAGGTTGATCCCACGATACAAACGTACAGAAATCGCGTCAACAAACTAACAGGTCATCAGTCAAGCCTCGAAGTTCTATAACACTCACACACATACACACACAGTCAGGTTAAAGCTGAGAATTGTGAAAGATACACACGTATATTACAGGGCAGAATTGCACCTGACATCTTGGATTTAACACGGTACATTTTCGTCACGCAATAAACTCAGGTAATTTATATAGTTTTCTCAATGAAACGGAAAGACGGAAAAGTTAAAGAGCAGGGTCGAATACATGGGGTTCGAACAATATAAGAACATAGTATTTGATTTAGATGATCTTATTTACACTTAGAAAAATATGAGTTAACATTTACAAATTCCTATATTTGTTGGCAATGTATTTGCCATAAACCTTAACTCCTTCGAATGTCTCTGCAACAACTCCTTTAATTTCGGAAGCTGCTGGAGCGAAACCTCCTCCTCGACTTGGCAGTTCTACGGTGTAGGTCAGGGGGATGCCAGCTTTTGCCATCATGTAGTCGTCACTGCCTCCTGCAGCCGGGTACAGCACATTGGTAGAGCTACCGATGACGTAGTTGGTACCGCGTACAGCCCTGATAGCATCATTCACATCCTGAGCCAGATCGTCCAACTCCTGGACATTGTCGGGAAGAGCACTGGTCCAGCCCCACGGGTACAGCAACCATTCACCGTAGCTGTGGAAGGTCAAGTATAGTTGGAACTTGCCTTGATTGTTCAAGGCAAAGTCACGCAGTGAACTAGTCTCAGATTCGGAGAATGCATTAGGCCCGGAATATATGTCAGAGCATTCATCGTTGCTGGTGCCAACTTCGTTCCAGTGGAAACCGAAGTTCCTGTTGGGGTCGACTCCATAACACCACTTTCCCTGGGATCTCGTCTTTCTCCACATACGGTCCTGCAGGAAAACAATACATTTATTCTAACATAAACCTCCCATATTATTAGGTATTACTTACAGAAGCGTGCGAATATTCGTAACCATCAGGGTTCAAAATTGGAATAATGTACCAGGCAACATCGGCGATCAAATTAGCGTTAGCTGGGTTCTCAGCCAACTCTTGGATAATGTACTGAGCCTGAGCTTGTGCCATCCATTCTCTAGCGTGAATACCAGCATCGACCAGGATTCCGGGTGTGTTGTCTCCACCGCTGGAAATTCTGACACCCAAGAGGTCACGACCTTCATAGGATTTACCAATGCTGAACAAAGTCACTGTATCTGGATGGGTATTGGCCAAGTTTTTCATATACGCTGCGACCTATTTCATAGAAACAAAACCTTTAAATATATCACTTCCCTTTCATTGTAACGCCTAATAATAAACTTACGGTGTCGTATCTGTTGTACTGAGTGAAGGAAATGCGTCCATCTCTGGACAGATTCACATCATCAGCAGACTGTTGAACGAATCTAAACATACAAACACTTTTTGTAAATCAACTACTTACACCGAAGCGCACACAATTCGTCCTTACTTCTCAACATCCTCGACGTACACAGAGTACTTGATCTTGTTGAGTTCCATGACGGCCTTGA
Organism: Carabus problematicus; assembly: GCA_963422195.1. Classification (NCBI taxonomy): domain Eukaryota; kingdom Metazoa; phylum Arthropoda; class Insecta; order Coleoptera; family Carabidae; genus Carabus; species Carabus problematicus. Next base: position 2,668,230 of record OY728580.1, on the reverse strand, counting down.
AGTTCTCGATCATAGATGGCGCAACCATAATGTCAGCGGGGTGGTTTGGCATACGGCTCTCCATCCAGAAATCGAATTGCTCCGATTGCTCCAACATATGGAGGATGCGCTGTTGTTGTTCATTTTCGGGAACAACACGGAACACCTTGTATCTAAATCAGAGATCACATATGTATGAATTCAATGTACGGTATTATGTTGAACAGAAATTCTTACCCATCGTAATGGACACTCAAAGCTTGGCTACCTGCCACCAGGCACAGGAATAATAATGCAAACTTCATTTTGCAATATGATGCTTCCAAAAACAGGTGCACCTTTTATATAGTGCATTATCGCACAATCTATTAATTGATAATACTTGTTCAACTAAAGTGCAGGAGATTATCATATCTGGAGAATTTAAAGCTAGTAAGTATTTTATTAGATAATCTGTAAATGACTACAATTTGTGTGCTTCTCATCGTTGTCCGGGCATATTTTGAACTTTGTTTAGATAAAAAAAAATCAGTAAGAACGTTAAGTAATTGAACTTTTCATTAATCTTGGGAGTTTCAGAAATAATTATCAAATAATTCGCATTACTTATGTCATATATTTACAAATTGTAGATCTCTAAAAAAATATACCATTTATTTTGCATGAATATTATTTTCTTAAAACAATGCACTATTTAATTTAATTGATAATATCAAGGACATATTATATTTTATGATATCAATCTAATAATTATATATTATAATTAAATTATACTGAATTAGATAACAACTAATTGAAACAGATTGATAAAGTCAGTAATGATTACTTCGTGTACGTCTATGTATTACATAATGGTTGTATTTAATTATTATATTTCATAAACCTTAAATATTTATTTTCAAGATTATTTATTAAAACAGGGTTTTCTATGAAACCTGTGGAATACAGCAAATTTTAAACCATTCTTCAAGAAAAGTTATTATATACAAACTGTTTAGTTATCATACTTAATGAAGTAGAATTAGTAGAATTAAATAAAATTTATGTACAAAGAAGTACAACTGAATTTGTTATTAATTCATATAGAATGCGTTATCTTCTAAACCGTAAGATCGCATGGGTCCATATACAAGCCAGACACAAAAACTTTTTTTACATACAAAAAAGCCAAATAAAGTTACAAGTACCTACCATACGTCATAAAAAATGTGATAATTCTGTCGAAACTAAACACAAAGATTACGAGATAAGGTTAAGTATAAAAGGTGGACCAGGTTTCTCTGAGCACCATAATCCAAAATGAAGTTTGCAATACTTTTTTTCTGCGTGGTGGCAGGCAGCCAAGCTTTCAGTGTCCATTACGATGGGTAAGCACTTCTGTTCAACATAACTCTATACCTTCTATTCATAAATATATATTCTCTTATCTAGATACAAAGTATTCCGTGTTGTTCCCGAAAATGAACAGCAACAACGCGTCCTCCAAATGCTCGAGCAATCTGAACAATTCGATTTCTGGATGGAGAGCCGTATGCAGAATCACCCGGCTCACATTATGGTCGAGCCGTCCATGATCGAGGACTTCAAAGCCGTCATGGAACTCAACAAGATCAAATACTCTGTGTACATCGAGAATGTAGAAAAGTAAGAATGAATTGTGTGTGCTTCAGTATGAATAGTAGATTAAAGAAATTGTTTGTATGTTTAGACTGGTTCAACAGTCTGCTGATGATGTGAATCTGTCCAGAGATGGACGCATTTCCTTCACTCAGTACAACAAATACGACACCGTAAGTTAGGCGTTACAATGAAAGGGAAGTGATGTATTTAAAACTTTTGTTTTTGTGAAATAGGTTGCTGCATATTTGAAAAACTTGGCCAATACCCACAGAGATATAGTCACTTTGTTCAGCATTGGTAAATCCTATGAAGGACGTGACATTCTGTGTGTTAGAATTTCCAAAGATGGAACCGACAAACCTGGAATCCTTGTCGATGCTGGTATTCACGCTAGAGAATGGATGGCACAAGCCCAGGCTCAGTACATTATCCAAGAGTTGGCTGAGAACCCAGCTAATGCTAATTTGATCGCCGACGTTGCCTGGTACATTATTCCCATTTTGAACCCTGATGGTTATGAATATTCGCACGCTGCTGTAAGTAATACCTAATAATATGGGAGGTTTATGTTAGAATACATTTATTGTTTTCCTACAGGACCGTATGTGGAGAAAGACGAGATCCCAGGGAAAGTGGTGTTATGGAGTCGACCCCAACAGGAACTTCGGTTTCCACTGGGACGAAGTTGGCACCAGCAACGATGAATGCTCTGACATATATTCTGGACCTAAGGCGTTCTCTGAAAATGAGACTATTGCTCTGCGAGACTATGTCATGAGCTATCAGGGCAAGTTCCAATTGTACGTGACCTTCCACAGCTACGGTGAATGGTTGCTGTACCCGTGGGGCTGGACCAGTGCTCTTCCGGACAATGTCCAGGAGTTGGACGATCTGGCTCACGATGTGAATGATGCTATCAGGGCTGTACGCGGTACCAACTACGTCATCGGCACTTCTACCAATGTGCTATACCCGGCTGCTGGAGGGAGTGACGACTACATGATGGCAAAAGCTGGCATCCCCTTGGCTTACACCTTGGAGCTGCCAAGTCGGGGTGGTGGTTTCGGCCCAGCAGCTTCCGAAATTAAAGGAATCGTTGAGGAGACATTTGAAGGAATGAAAGTGTACGGAAAATATATTGCAAATAAGTATAGGAATATCTAAATATTTATTTTGTTAAATGTTAATAATAAGATAGTAAATAAGTGTATATAATAAACGAAATAATGAAAAATATAAACATTTATATTGCATTTAATATGCCCTGCTTTGAATTTTAAAGTGAGTACAATCTAGTTATGTACGAATGTATAAGAATAATGATGTATGAGACTTACGTACGGTTGAAAATGTAATTCACATACTAATAATCACGATTATTATTAATTGTCATATTACTTCAAAACTGTATTATTAGCTCCATCTGCCATTTTATAATGAAACTTCTTCGAGTATTTATTACTATTATGTGAGAATTTAGAGCCAACACAAATCAGCATTATTTTGAGGATCTTGATATTAAACAACTACTAACGACAAATGTGTTTTTATTTTGCACAATACAAATAGATTATAATGCCTAGTTATTCAGAGAGTAAAACTATAGTATACTGATAATTTATTTTCCAAAAATTTCGTACCATACAAAAATATTTTGACAATTTTTTGGTTATTTGAATCAAAAGTGATACATGTAGGTGATGTATACGAAGTATGTCACTTTATTTAAAACGGAACTAAAGATACAGATAAGTTGACGTCAGTAACTATAATTACAATATCTATTGAACAGTCGTATAACATAACGTTAACAAAATACTCCTTGGAATCACGAACATTCCATAATTTCTTCTTCTGTGGGGATTGGTACGACTTTCACAGTGCTGTACAATTTGCGAAGTTTTTCGTAATGTTTTTGGTCCTAAAATGAACATACAATAATAAACTAACGAAACAGTGTATATATGTGCAATTTGTTTTGTATAGAACAACACTGATAACATTTGTCACGTATGTCAAACTTACCTTTTCTGTAACAGACGGGCGTATTTTTGTAATAGCTTTTTGAAAATGCTCATTGGTGACCATGATAGGAGTCACTGCACCACCGACCATGAATTCCTTCATTGCTTGCACGCCCGCCTCGCGCACAAGTGCTGCTAAGTCCGCCCCTGTGTAACCGTCGCACTGTGCACATTTGCCGATGACGCTCAGATTTACATCTGGTGCAAGTAACGGCTTTGTACCTTTCTGTAAAGTTACAAATCATCAATACAATGTATCACCTTTGAAATGTAGCTGTCTAGATGTGGCAGTTTTAGTAATAACTAATAATACAGGGTGTTAAAAAAAAGGGTAAAAACATTTCATAGTATATACATTTCGATGTGCTGATTCACAATCAGAAAGAATGTTTTCAAAATTCGCAAAATTATGGACATGCTTCTAGAAGAGTACATTTCTAGTACCACTGGTGACAGTACATTATCACACAATTAATTCATTTGTTATACAACATCAAACAAATGAGTACGGGTATTCAACAAAAAAATTTTACCACGTAACTGATGTTGAATAACAAATGAATTAATTTTATTCTGACGTTTTGTGATAATGTACTGTCACCAGTGGCACTAAAAATGTACTTTTCTAGAAGCATGTCCGTAATTTTGCAAATTTTGAAAAAAATCTTTTTGATTGTGAATCAGCACATCGAAATCTATATACCTTGAAAAATTTTTACCCTTTTTTTAACACCCTGTATAATAACTAATGTACTTGAATCTTGTATTTATATAATTCGTGTGTACCTTTGTGATAGCTTGCAGAATGTCCACGCGATCTTCTGCACATGGAAGGCCTACGTAGAGAATCTTGTCCAGACGGCCTGGACGTAACACGGCAGGGTCTACAATGTCTGGACGGTTACTGGCGGCCATAAGGAACACACCTTGTCGACTCTCCACGCCGTCCATTTCAGTTAACATTTGGTTAACAACACGCATACTTGCACCCTACATTCACAGAACACAGTCAGAGTGGTAGAAGTGATTGAATCATTCCACTACTACCGATAACTTTAGGTAATATTATCTTACCTCGCCTGAATCTGATCGTTTTGGACATAGCGCGTCCAACTCGTCAAAGAATATGACACAAGGAACTGAATTTCGGGCTCTTTGGAAGCATTGTCGAACCGCCCGTTCGCTCTCACCAACATACTGTGTATAAACAAATTGTTTTCTTTAGACAACCGCGCAATAGAAATATGTATTACACTTTTTTGAGTGACGTACCATGTTTAATAATTCAGGTCCCTTGACTGATATGAAATTGATGCCCGCCTCATTGGCGACAGCTTTGGCTAGTAGTGTTTTACCGCATCCTGGCGGCCCGCATAGTAACACTCCGGCAGGCGTTGATATACCGAGTGATGTGAATTGTTCTGAATACCGTACTGGCGCCTAAAATACAATAACATTCCACTATTCTGTTTACTCTCGATACAAAGCATAAATTCAGATGTTCAATGGTGAGTTTTTAAGAAGTTCAACTTAAATGAACATTGAATTAAACGTTATTCAGCTGTCAGCCACCAATTAGGTTAACTTTGAAGATCGATGAATTTTTCTCACTTACGATAAAATTCCTAGATCTTAAATTAACATTGAAACGAAACTACATTGTTAAAAAATTGCACGTTTTATTTCAACATAAGCAGTGTAACTCACCAGTATTGACAATTGCAGTTCTTCCCGAATATCCTGTAACGATCCTATATCTTCCCATGTTACGTCAGGTACCGTAGCGAAACCTTCGCGCTTCGCCGAAGGCTGGACACATTTGAGTGCTTTTTGGAAATCTTCCATCTGTATACAGAGATTCTCTAGTTGTTCATTGGAGAGCGGTGCTTGGCCGTGTAACCAGTCGATCAGTTCTTCCAGCGTGGTTTTCTGGGGCTCCAGTGCCGGTGGTAGATGGTTCACTACAGGTTCCGGTGTATCTTTCACCACGTCCACTACGAGTTCAGCCACGGCGGCTGGTTCTTCGTCTGGTTTAGGTTCGGGCTCTTCCGTTTGTGATTCGAGAGGAACAACAATTTCTACGGGGATTTGAACGGGTGGAGGCGGTGGTCGATTTTTCAAATCAGCAAATACTCTACAATAACATGAAGATTAACTATGAACTTTGTTATAAAAAAATAATTTTTCCGTCAGACTGTGGAAATTTAAGGAGTAGATAAATATATTTATTTAATTTGTACCTATTTATAGCAGCCATTGCTGCTTCCCGTGTCAATGCCATCAGATCTGCTCCCACAAAACCAGGACTATACTTCGCAACGTACATATAGTCAAAATCAGGTGTCAACGCTAGTTTCGCAGTGAGCACTTTTAAGATCTGACAACGAGATTCAATATTCGGAATGCCTAGGCACACTTCTCTATCGAACCGTCCTGCTCGTCGCAGAGCCGGATCCAAAGAATCAGGTCGATTGGTCGCTCCAATCACTAGTACTCGATCTCCGTTTTCATTTTGACCCAAGTCTGTACATAAATAATATACAAGAATTTACTGGTCATTGATCTATAAAGTAATGCTTCGTTTAACGCTATCTCAGGTAACGCTGATTCGATATAACGCGGTTTTTTATTGAACCCGCCCATAAGCGCTAAGTTTACGATGATTCGTTATAACGCGTGGACACAATTATGGATCAATTTATAGAAAATAACTTCTAATTATGCTGTTTCATTTAGCAGTCTGTCTTCAAGAACGCATCTAAGGCGCTAGGCATGATCTTACTGTACTTTTCAAATATTCCTAGCTATTAATTAATATTGTAATAGTTTTATTTACCATCTAAACACGATAACAGTTGCGCTACAATTCGTCGTTCCATTTCTTTCTGAGCCTGTTGTCTGTTCGGTGTGATTGCGTCTATTTCGTCTATGAACAGCACGCATGGGGCCGATTCAACAGCCTTCTCGAATAGATCTCTAATACGCTCTTCTGATTCGCCAGAAACACCAGCAACTAATTCGGGTGCGGCGACTTTTAGCAACGGTACTCTTAACTCCTACAAAACGTTAATATTAGATATATGCATTTTCCTAAGCAACTTAATAGATGTTTTGTACATAAAACTAACAGAATTAATTTTAAATATAAGATATTTCAACGTACTCCTGCAATTGCATTCGCCAACAACGTTTTCCCACAACCAGGAGGGCCGTGGAGTAAGAAACCTCTTGGAGGTGATATACCAATCTTCCTGTACACTTCCGGGTGTCGTACATGTACCAGGAGCTGGCAGATATCTTTCAGCACGTCATTCACTCCACCGACATCTTTAAACGTCAACGTTGGCTGTTGCAACGGGATATCTTTCTTACGTTTCGATACAGACATCGGACCAGAGTCAATTTTTCGTTTTTTCACTCGTTCGGTTATAGGAGTCGATGTAGCGAGTTTCTTTTCGACTACAACGGGGACCATAATAGGGTTCATCGAAGGCGGAGGGCCGTTACTTGCTGGTTTGTGATCAATAGGTAATTTTTCGGGCGGTTCTGAAGAATCATCACTACTTATATCGATTAATTCGTTCTCATCTGTCACGGGCATTATGTTCTTCTGAGTTGATCGGTTGTACATATCGATTAATTGATCGTTTATTGTGTTTTCTTGCTGTTGCAAGAAGAGTTGAATTATTAATATTTAAATTAAATGGTTATATCATTATATAATCCTATTCATTCAATTACTAGGTAAATTAAAAGGAAATATATAATAATTAGTGTTCTTAAATAATTATATGTTGATAAAAAATGTACTAATGATGAGTTGCTAAAACTAACCTCATCATCCATGTCATCGCATACATCTTCTACATCACTCTCTGAAGAACTGTGTGCTACAGGTGCACCATAGCTTCGTACAACCATAGAATAAGCCCTTTTGCAAAGTCCCCTGAACGCATTTCGCTTCCGTTTACTATAATCTTTGTATTTATTCTGCAGGTAATCTGCCATTTCCGCAATATCAACATAAGTTTTATCAACATTCGCCTCCAAGTACTGAAACGAATGAATATTATTAGTTCACATCCTGGTTACAGTTTCTTTTTGTTTACAAACCTGCCGTACTCGTTGCACAATAAATGGATCACTCATATAACTCATTTTATTAACACGTTGTACATCTCTGGTAATTTGCCGCGAATGTAAGCCGCTTGGTCCGTCAATTGGTATGATTTCTACAGAGTTATTGATCCTGCCCATTCTATTTAAACATACACTACACTAAATCAACCCTTGTTTAATACAAATGTTTTAGTTTTACAATTGTTTTACTGTTGTTTATAATAATTAATTATGTCCAGAAGTAACTCAGCTAGATGCGCATTTGACAAATGCCCACACCGCCATTTTCAGATGGCAGCAATGCCAACTGTGCGAGGAGAAAATACATTCATGTTACCAATATAGATTTGTAAAATATAAAAGTTGTAATATATTCTAAAATTAGCGTATTATTTTAAAATTATATCATACAAATATATGTATATCATGATTTAATTCATCTACAATATATCTTACTGTATTTGTATTGATTTTAGCAGTTTCAGTGCACAGGCTTGGACTAGCCCGTTTAGCCTACAGACACATTTTTAATTTAAGTAATCTGTTATCCACACAAACTGCTGAGAACTATCTCGGTATCACGTTAACTTTTCTAATAAATCTTTCAATCGGTCAGGAAATTTGTTATTTATTTACGAATACTATAAAAAGGAATAATTTGATATCTAATATATCTACAATGTTTATAGCGCAAAACCAGATATTCTTACAGCAATGTAACAAAAATGAGTACCTATATTTAATATTAATGTTTGAAATATTAGTCCGTATATATGTTGGTTGCTTAATAGTATAACGGATATTACAATATCAGATTGCATTCAGCTCTACAATGAGAGAGATATCACAATCAGCCAATGTAACAGCGTCATCTATGTCATAATATATCATTATACGTCCATACTTGTCATTGGATATTAGCTAGTGAACGAGAGTGCGTATGTTACATTGTCATTGCAATAGTAGCGACACCAGTGTCACCTTTAATTAACAACGGACGGATCCGGAAACAAAGCTTTGTACTGTGACTGTGACACGTAGTACCTGCGCTCCTAATTTCCATCCATGTTCAAATACTGTCGACACTCGTGCACGTGATCTGAATCCTAACCTAACACTACCCACCTACTACCCTCTCAGTGCTATAGAAATGGACTGATCCACTACCCCGTGCACCAAGGGTACAACGCGTTCCCTTTCTAATTTACCAACACGCCACCGTTTTATTGTTTTACCGACTTTAATTAGCACGAACTGGTAATGAGCCATTGATTAACTATTTATTTAGTGCCTGGCATTTGTTACACAATGTGTTCTTCTCTGGATTTCTAGTGGACTTGGTGTTTTTGACAGAATCACAAAAGAAAAATGTTCTAAGAATATATATTTTTATTAAATTGTCTTTTTTTATGATCCAACCTTCAATTAGTGAAGTGAACTTCTAAACTACATCTTTGAAACTGCCCAATATTTATTATGATTCGTAAAAGAATTGTTATCTCTTTTTATTCATATTGTATTATCAGATTAGCGATCCTATATCTAATAAGAGATATGTTCAAAGTATTTTTTACCAATTTCTACTAAACCTCTAATCTATTCTAAGCAATTATTTTATCAATTGCTCTTTGAACGAATTTCATTTCAAATCCTCATATTTCTTAGAAATGATATTTGCCTTTTGCGGAATTATAACTTGTTTCATTTTGTATATACATTTAATTAACATTGTAAGTAACTGCAGGCGGATTATAATTCTTATCAAATAAAATATACCTGATTAACTATTATTATATTATTTAAACAATTTTTTTGTTTTTAAAGTCAAGATCTTTTACAGTGTTAAATCTGACGCATAGAAAGGACTTTACTAACTAATTATGGCTTTTTTAGGGGGTGTAGATAAAGAATTTATTTGATGATTCAAAATTACGATTGTTGAGACAATTTTGATTCTTGAGTAGAATTGTATTTCGTCAAACTTAACTTTGATTGTAATTTTTAAGAAAGTATTTATTAAAGTATATTGGTAATTTACTTTACCAAATTTGTCCAATATAAAATAAATAACGCCACAAAATTTATTTACTACTTATTCTGAAAGTAGAAAAAGATTGTTTTTTTACCTATTGGCCGTAGAAGGTGGAAATTATGAATCTTGAGGATTTGGAGGCGTTAAATAATAAGTTAATATGAAAGTAATATTTATAGTATTAAAAAAATACATGCCAAAAAACTATATTTAATTCTCTAATAATACAGTATTATGTCTAGTATAAATAGATGGTAATTATTCAATATAAAATTACCTATTATCATCTGGAGAACACAGCCGAATTAATTAATATTTAAACAGGTAACATATTCTTTTATTTCTAAATTTAAATTGGTGCATTATTAACGATATTAAGCAATAAATTATATATATATACAATTAAAACTTGTTTCGAACGAATTTTGTTCTACTTCGAGAACTATTTACATAAATAATTTCATTTTAAAATGTTAACACTGGCGTCATTACGATGTATAATCAATTAGATCGTCTCTGTACTTGTTATGTATCAGATAATACTGTATATCAGCCAGAGATTTTCCTTTGGTCTCTGGTGCGAAGAAAATAATGAAAACAAGTCCTAATACACTCATACTACCGAAGAAATAGAATGGAATACTGCTTCCATAGTTGTCCCACAAAAACAGAGTGAGTTGTCCAACAAGGAACACCGCTAGGGCGTCGTACGTTTTACAAATGCACACAGCCAAGTTTTTAACCTCTGGATGGAAGAGTTCACCCAGATAGGCCAGCGGAACTGCAGCTAATCCAATAGACTGGCTCATATTGAACAAAATCATACCGGCCAACGGGATCCACCAAATAGCGTCAACATTATGTCCGGAGTCCATCAGATGGAAGTAGATTGCTTCAACGAACATGAAAACAGCCGCTCCAACACTGGATACAATAAGCAATGGTCGCTTTCCAAGTCTATCTACGACGTACGCAACACCAATGGACGTTATTAATTGCAGAGCGGCTTTAATAAGTGCCATATTGTCTGGATTTGCATTTCCAGCCTTCTCGAAAATGGTATGAGCGAAATAAACTAATGTCATTGCACCGGAAAAATGCAAGCAACTATTTACACCCAACACAAGCGCCAATGCTTTCCTATTCGAAGACTTCTGGAACAGTTTTCTAAAACCATAATCACAGTTTCGCTCTGACTGATCTATTTCCTCCATCTTTTTGAATTCGTCCTCAACGTTTTCGCTGTTTCGCAGTTTCCTCAATTGCTTCAAAGCCTCTTCGCGTTTTCCTTTGCCTATCAGGTAGTATGGTGATTCGGGTAACCAGACGTAGAATACAATAATTAAGATTAGTGGCAAAGCTGACAGGAGCGATGAGAGCCAAAGATCAGGAAGTGTTCCTATTCCATAGATGAACATGATACCAACGTTTGTAAGCACGTTCATACTGAGTCCAATGCCTCCACGAATTTCGTCTGTTGCTATCTCTCCAAGGTAAATTGGTATCACAGTGTATGTATACGCCATGGACACGCCGACGATTCCTCTAGCTACGATCAGTTCAGTTGCAGTTGTAGCACAAGCGATCATTATCCAAGATATTAAAAATGGCAAAGCGTTGATTGCAATGGACACTTTGCGGCCAAACATTAGTAGCGTAATGAAGGGCAGTGGTGAACAAAATGCAGCTACAAATGTGGTGATTGTTGCTATCCACGATAGTTCTGATTCCGTGATTTTTATCGGTGAACCAATTATAGTTAATGCCGGTGAAGACCATCCCAGAACTGCACCGATTTGTTCCATATTGACTAGGGCTGCAAAACAAAAATACCTGTTAATTAAATATCTGCCGTTATGAAGCATGCAAAATTAATTCTGTTTATTGCTTTCAATGTAGAATTTAATGCTCTACAACATTTATTTGAAGCTTTTTTCTATAAAATAATAAGGGAAGCAGCAAATTATAAAAATATGATTTTGCATGTTAAAGTCCTATGTTCCGGTATCGCGGTCACCACCCAGTATATCTATCTTTCTATTATATAATTTTCAATAAGACATGCATAGTCATATTATATGTGTGAAATTATTACAATACATGTTATATAAAGATATTATATGAAGTGTATGAATAGCATATCGAGGAAAGTAAACAAATTCTACGTATCCATATGAATGAGGACATTGTGAGGTTTTTCCTTGTATGAATTAAAAAACCTAACATATATCACAAGGTTATTTCCGTAACTAATGTTTCAAATAATGATTTTTGACTTGAGAGTAATTTAGCTTTGAAAAATGTACATAGATTTTACATCGGACTGTTTCCGTTAGTGGGGAACGGGTACAGGATAATTTATCATTAGCGGATAGTGGGGAATACACTGTCTTTTAGTATTTATTTACTTACCTACAGCTGACGCGAGTAAGAGCGGCCATTGCCGCAGTACAGTTATCATCCTCGTGGTCTTCACACATCTAAGCACTGACTGATACTAACTGGCTACACTTGACTCAGAACTTTCTTCCTTGATAACGCGCTTATCTCTCTATGCATATGGTTAACTGTACAGGAGTGTACACGGATTATTTTCAAAGAGATATCCCCTTAAATAACTACGTTCCGAAAATAAACTTGCACTTTTATTTGTATATAGAATTTTACATAACATTCGCAGTATACGATAATAAATACGTGATTTTTAGTACTGGAACTAACGGGTTGAGTTGGCAAAGTTCATAGTTCAGAGACACATGCATGGTACCTAAGTTAGCGCTAACTGTTACCGTTAGGTTACCGATGTGGTCCATGTGTTCTAACCAGTTAGCGGAAATGAATTCCTTCGGGTCTCATTTGAACCGGTTCAGCCTTAGCAGTTCGATTTTATTTTCACTATAAATTTCACAGATTTTATAGATTATAAACTGCGACATAAAAGATGCAGTCATTTGCAACGTCGCAGTTGGCATATAACATTTCCTGGCAATTGTGTGTCATAGACATTCCATATTAGCAGAAAATATTGCCATGAAGAAGAGTTAGAGAATATAATTCATATAACTTCTTGGGTAGCATTAATTATGCAAGCTGATTGCATGATTGTCTGATGAGTATGTATATTCATTAGTATCTTTATAGATACCAAAGTATCATTAAGCAAATGAACTAATCTATTATTTTATTTCATTCCAGACATACTAGCAATGAAGATAATATTTTACTGCTAATATTGTGTATATCGCTTATCTTTAGAATCTTACATTTATCAGTCATTCAAACATGTGCCAGTTAATTGCAAATAAACCTAAAATAAATATGTTTACAGCATATAATTATTGATATCTAATTTTAAAATATAAGTATTGCAACAAAAATTCGTTATAATCCGAATACGAGATATTTTTGGATGAATACAATGGATAGTGATGTAAATTAGTATAGGTTAGTGTACGGCTAGACAGAGACAGAGTAAGGAGAGAGTTATTGGTTAAAATGAGGTGCGCTTGTCACGTATTGACTACGCCGCATTGCCATTTTCACGCTCTGTGCGTCCCCTTATCAGACCGGAGTTATTTTCCGCACCATTCGTGTTCACAGTTTCACCCTCTCTCTCACTCATCCTCCTTGCGCCTGTCCTGCCCCGTGTCCTCACCCGTAGCCGAGAGAACCGTGTGTCCTTGGGCACTAATAAATATGGAGAAATGTTTATATGAAGATCTAAACATATTTGTGATAATTATTATGATGTATTATGTATATGGTTTGATTTAATTTTATTTAAATGAACCACTTTACCACTAAAAATATACTAAATCAGTGGAACACTATTTTGATAAAACATATTAACAGCATGTCATGATTGTCTATTAAACTATCTGACATATTTAATTAACCTTTATTGCTATGACAAGTTAATTAATAAGTTAGTTCACTCGTCGTAATTCATTTATAGTCTGCAGGATTAGTGACGCAAGCACTGCCCTTTGGTTTAAGAATATATTGAAACTAATAGGTAATAACTTGTATAATTTGGTATTGTATTTAATATTTATAAAGAACATTCTATTTCAGTAATATTTGTGCATTTATGGTGTGTGTGACTGTGTATTTTTCAAGTGACATTAGTACAATCTGTGATTTACCTATCTGGATATTAAAAATCTATGTATGTATGTACATTTTTTTTCTTTTTCAATACTTGAAAATCGTTATAAATAAAAAAAATATTTAAAAAAATTTAGATACGGTTTTCCATGGTATATAATTGATTAAATAAATACTAACTGCAAAAAATTATTAGCGAATAATACACAATTTTTGTTAATGATAATGTTTGAATTAAAGATGGAAAATGGTCGCAGAAATAATATACCGATATTACTCGTAGGGACATTTATCGACTAATTTTTAGCTATGAAATTAGACTAAAATACCTAATAATTATAACAATTACACGTCCTACAACGTATTTGTTTTTACTAAATGTTGTCCTTAGTCACATTGAGGCAATTGTTAATTGAAAATACGTATAGCATCGCACAAATCTCATTCGGGCGTAGGCAACTACAATGATATTAAACCTCTACGGAAATTCAGTATTGTCGAACAATTATAACTGAATTGTATAAATGATTATTATGAAATATATTACATGCGACAATGTCAATATTAATACTTTAAGACAGCGTGAATTATTGCTAACTGTCTTGTAAATTATCGCTAAGAAATGTATGACATTTAAAGATAATATAGTTAACAAATGTATCCGTTAAATCTACAAACTGTCATGGAATATATTTAAAGATTTACGATAGGTAAATTCATGTTTTACACATATGAATGCGTATACGGTCGTGGTTGATGTATATGGTTAGTGTAGCGGATTGTCGCTAGATGGCACTTGCCGTTGTAAACGTTCCTTTCGTTCTGTAACCTTGCTCTGTCGTGTGACGTTTACAACATTCGTGACGTATCAGATACAGAAAGTTCAGGATAATTAAAACTTTAAAAATTATCCGATATTTAACTTTGACTAATAGTTTTAAAATTGCCCGATTTAACGTTTCTTTGAAATGAACGTTTATATATGTGTTTTATGATCATAATCGTATGTATTGTTATTATTTTCTTATACATAGTATATAGAAACTATATGAGTCATTCAATTGCGAGAGTTTAATGGAAATATATGTTTTGAGGTCCCCTGAATACGTTTTATTTTCACAATGATGTCTGTGTGGACGAATTAATGGCTGTGTGTCTGGATGTTCGTCATCTTGAAAACAATTACAAATAGAATAATAAAACTTCATATTTAGATTCTTGAATACGCAAAGAGCTGATTAGATTTTGGATATAATTGCAAAACAAGAAGAGACAGTTTACTAAACATCAAATTCGAACGTTTCGAATTAATTTTGAAACTAAAAGAAATTTGAGAAAATGATGCAAATAGAAGTTGTAGAAAATAAGGTTCTAAAGAAAAAATGTTCTATACATTCTTGTCCTATCTCTATCCAATTTTATTTACAGAAATACGCATTTGAAATCTCAAATATGTGTCAATTTAAATTGAGTTTCAATACACATGTGTATATGAAAGTTTCGAGATGACCATATCAGATTTTATTTTTATTGCTATACATACATATTTTGACATTTTTAACAATGTAAAAATGTTTTGTAACTACATTCTTCAGAAATAAGTCCCGTTAATTTTCCTGTGTATCGTGACATTGTTTAACAGGATAGAAATATTTTCTAAATCAGCTTAGATACATATTTTTCAATTAGCTTTAACTCACAAGCTGTAACTAATATGGTTATTCGCACAGTGCCAATAAAAATGTTTACACAAAACTACTTGCATCTTTAAATTTCGTATTTCTCTGAATCGTTTTCTTCATTTAGTGTATTACATTTAATTTAAATCCGAGTCGGTATTTCATGCATATTTTTCCAGAGAAGTACTAAATTTATTTACAACATTTTTATGTTTATTTTGTAGCAGGTAATATCAAATGTAAGCATTAGTATATTACCAAAGGGAGACATTCTGTCTGAAAAAAAAGTACATTTCAACATGTATACGTATATTTACTGCTACAGCTAAAATCAAATATGAAAATAAACACATATGAACACAACATACATTTTAATGGAAATGTCGAATGTATACAGTTCAACATTAAAAATTAATCATACACATTTCGTGTTTATACAGATTTATTCTTTTTGTTATTGTGAATTAAAAATTTAAAATACCCTGCTGCACGTATCGTGTTTGAGACCTTTGTGCAGCCATATTACATGTACGTAAATGAGCTGGGGGATAATATCTCTGTAATAATGTTTCAACATGTTAGCTCAAACGAAAGAAAATGTATTTCAAACACACATGGTCTGTTATTAATTGTAATAATTTTATTAACATTCTCACAGCTACATTACACTACGAGAGTGATTCGTTACTTTTTTCCGTGATCAAGTTTGTCGCGTGTCCTTGTAATTCAAACTAAGACTTTAGTCGTAATGTTTGTGCCAATACCGTTTCAAGTTTATCGTAATTAATTTCCATTTCCAACAGCGCGTAACTTCATGTTCGTTTCAACATTACCAACTGTCGTATAATAATAATGCAAAGTTCCCCTGGTTCTAACCGCAGTTACTCCTGCACATTACACATTCTCATATGATTAATTTGCTATGCATAGGTAAGTTGATTAAATTACTGCGTTTCATTCGGTTACGCAGTGCGGCCGGTAATAAATTTTTTATTATCCAAAGTTTAATTGTAAAATGTAATTTCAGCCCTTTGGTGTGGTATAGGCCTATTTGTAATGTAGATTTGGGAAGAAAAAAACATTACACATTTATGATTAACAGGAACCTTTTCGTTAACAGCCCATTCCAAATTTAAAGGATAATTAAATAATTTAATACAAGGTTCCATTTAAATTTCTAACCAGTAATATCGAATCTTTCCAGTAATATTAATGTTATTTCACTGGAAATTAATGTAGTTGTGCTTCATTCAAACCTAAACTAAATCACGAAATTGTCTTGTACGGTTCGGATAAATTTCAACAATCAATAACGGCCGTACACTCAGGTATTTCTACAAATTACATTAGAAGAAACCACATTTAGCTAAACTGCTTGAGAGCAGGAGTAAGTGATACTTTGTTTTACATATTTACAAAATACGATGTCGTTGTTTTGCTATCTTCTCACTACCTGTGACACTGATGTTGTTAGTGCTTATGAAATTGTATTCTTAAGGCGTCCTACTTAAGTTCTTTATTAGCATCATTATAACAGAAACACTTTCCTTGCGAAATAAAATACATTTTTAAAACGGGGCATCGGGTTACCGAGATGTTCTTTCTGCTCCTGCAAAAGGCTTCAATTTTCTCCGAATCACTTTGTGCGAGGAAAGGGCGGGATTTAAGCTGCTAGTGCTCGTAAAGTAGTACAGCGAACTGCAATTAGATGGGTTACATGCGGTGTACAGTTGTAGTAATAGTAGTAGCAATAGTAGTAGTTGTGCGCGAACAGATACAGTCTGTTTTAGTAGTAGTCATATGAATTACCCCTGTAATAGACAGATAGTCAAGTTGATGCAGTGTTTCACAATACATGGACAGGATATTACAAAACTTAAGTAGCTAGTCTGTGTATTTTTACATGTCCTCCGCTCCTGTTTCGATCTCGTTCACCGTCGTTTTGTTCTTTGTAGTGAATTGGATTTAAAACGAGGTTGGCTTCCGATGTCCGTGAAAACACAGTAATACTTTTACACTGAACCCAACACCGACCGCTAACTATTGAATCTTTTCTCTCTCATCATTGGGACCTCATAAGAAACTTTGTGTTCGGTTCCTTTGTCCTCCAACCTGCTCCAACCATTCGGAGAAATTCGTAACTTTGATCTTGCACAACACATTCTTCAGAGGAAACATTTGATTTTATTATTTGCTAGACTTGATTGTAGCTAAGGTAACATGTATTGGATTAGAGAAACAATTGGAATTTTGAACTGCACGATGGTGGAAAATGCACTTTGACGTATTGAAAGAACTTTTACAATTATTTGATATACATATATTATGTATCTTAAACATTATTTAATTTTGAATAGAAAATATGTACTTCTAACTAGTCGTAGTGTATTTTTAATAGAAAAACTACTTTTAAACGGGGATGAAAAACGTAACGTAACGATGCCCGATAACGTTATGATAACGATTCAATTGCTCTAATATAATATCGGAACGATTTATTAGTAAAGTTACAACAACCAATTACGTTTCATTCAAGTTATTTTATAATGTTATTCTCTATGAATTAATTTTCAATATATTGTTCTGTAGCATAGCAAAAGACAAAAAGTACTGGGCGCAATTGTGTTGTGGCAATGTTAGTACAGTATTATTTTTATTTGATATTATTCTTTAAATTTACACTTGCAGATCTCAAATATAATATCGGAGTTACAAATGAAAATTGTTTTCAGAACTTTACATAAAGTTATTTACGTAACGTTGTATAATATAACAATTCATTTTTTAAATGTTATTTATAATGTTATGTAACGAAAACACATAATAAATATCGTTACACAATAACGTAACGATTTGTAACGTTATTCCGTCCCTGCTTTTAAATAATTGTAGATTGCCGTAAATGTTATATTTTTATTAAATACAGTTTTAACACCATAGTTTATAACGATTAAGTCATAACTATAATGAATATAAATAATCCACAATTACCCAGAGACCATGTAAGAGCGTAGATTGGCCATTTTATCAATTTATTTGCTGCCAATTAGCTCCAGTGTCTGGAGACATGTTTCATCTATCTCCATTGTCTGTCGGAGGTGGCGTGTCTATTAAAGGTGTAACTGTACACCAATTAAATAGACCACTGGCATTGTAGTACTCAAGGTACTAGTACTACATGACGATATAAATTAACCTGAAGCATTGCGCATATTGAATTACCAGGGAGTCAGATATCTGCGGAGAGACTGCAACAATAGTTGCCTAATAGCTTAATGTATGATGTAACAACCCATGCAACTGTCCGATACAAACCGTACATTTCTAGTTTCACACGGTATCCCAAAAGCTGCTAACTTCAAACCCTAGCTTTGCATCTTCTAAAATACTCGTATGAATTGGGTTCTTCAAGAACTAAGTGGTTTTATTTTGATTTAAGTGTTTAAAGTATATTAAAACTATTGTCTGAACGTGTTTATGTTACATGAAACGTCAGAGTTCCGCAGAATACAGTTTGGGAATCACTAGTTGGGTTCCTCAATACAGAGACATCCAATTTCACTAATGTAACAGTTATTGGATCACAGCAACTGACATGTTATAACTGGTCGTGTTTCATTGCACTGGCATTCTGTATCTTCAATCGTAATAGAAAAATACAGTGCACTGGAGAATTCAATAACCTTTTGCTATTTAATGTTAGTAATTAAAATGGCAAAATGGCCTCTTATATTACACAGGTTTCATTGCTCATTCAACTTGTCCATAGTTTTACGAAGTGTAGATGATTATTGCTGCGTACGAATTAAATTATCCCTCAAATTTCCTAAGCATACAAGTACATTATGTAAAATTGTGTTGCTTTCTTGATTTTCTGTAAACATTGAGGTCACGATGATGCTGAAAATTATCATGGCATAAATTCCCACTTTTCATTATACTTCTCATCTGGCTAGAAATGTTTTATTCCTGAAGAATCAGGTTTCTTTCCCAGTGAAAGATTACATCCTTAACTCTATTCACTTCTCACAGGATGTATTAAGGATAATAATAATGTGTGTATGTATGTACCGTGCAGTTCTGTAGTTAAAAACAATTGCTGCACACGCTGTTTATCGAGGTGTGATACCATTTGTTACGTTGGCCAAGTGGAATGGTGAAGTGGTGGTGCACAAATCTGCTACTAGAGTGTGCTGCCGTCTTGATAAATACGAGCTCATGATGTTGATGACTCCCAACCATATCGCTACGGGCTGACAATTTATTGGTCGCTCGTAAGATGTCCATTTACGACCACAACATTGTAAATCACATTTGCTACTGTATTCTGGTAAGAAGTTTTTACTACGCTAGTAGGTTCAATAATGTTTTTCTATATAGGCAGTACACGCAAACCAGAAACGGTATACTTTATATAATCAAAAAAGGAAATTAGTTATGTACAGTATACATAATTTCATTAGTCAATTGTAGATCTTGAGATGGAAAAGTATACATAATTGTACAAGGGGTGTTTAATATTCTCCATTTGTGTACAGTAGCATTACGTTTACATGTCTGGCATAAATTCTACCATTTCCAGGTTTGGATGGTAGCATTTTACAGTGAAAAATGTGAAGAGGCCACGTACTGCGCTAAATATCTAGGGAATTCACGGTATTTTGTGAGCTGTTTCACAGATTTGCACCTCCGCGCTGAAGACCCGACGAACATTGGTTAAATTTTGTCCAAATATTCAGAGCAATTCACACATATATACACAAACGACAACATAATGAAACATATATATATATATATATATATATATATATATATATATATATATATATATATATATATATAACATATGCAAGCACAGTTCAAGAATCTTCCTGGTTTATTACTAGAGAAAAATAGAAAAATGATAGAAATTATGCAGGATAATATTTTTAGCAATGAATGCAATTTCAGTAGTTATAACTTACATTTACATTTCTTTTAGTATCCATGCATTATTCCCTACAGCCTTGTACATTTTTCTAAAACGATAAAAGAATATTTAATTATCTTTTTACGTTTATTACAATCCTAGTTTTGTAAAATACAAAAAAAAAATGCAGGTGATGTGATTTTTATTTTTACCGTATACGTAACTGGAAGACTCGAACACGAAAACCAACAAGGAAATCGTTCTATAAAACCCATCACAGGGGAGAAAACATGCGCACGGGTGTCCTTAAAAAATTAGGGAACGTAGATGAGTCGAAATTAAGGCTCTACCGGTCTGTTGTTATCGTAATCAACAGCAAAGTGTTCCCGTGGGACGGGTTTTCTTTTGTTAGCAAAGTGTTTGCGCTGACCCTTTGTCATTATCTCATGCGAAAGTTCTTCTCTGGATCCGTGAAAGTGGAACACATTCCGTGCTAGAGAAACACTAACCCACACACATATACACAAGAAGAATACATGACAGTTATCACAGTGACATAACCCTATATGTCAATTGTATAACACTTTTAGCTTGTTAAAACTTGCTTATTCTGTACGAGCTTTGTGTTCTGAATTGATATTCCTTGGGCTAGTAATTTAATGTATAAACATTAAATGTCCATGTATATGTTTGTGTAAATTAGTGAAGCAATTACCCGATTAATCGGCAAGGATCACTCTCCCGTTCCGTCGTAGTGTTTAGGTTGATGGTTAACGAATGCCGCGAGCTTCACACCGGATACAAGAGTTGAGACGCAAGCTTGAAATCTAGACAAATGGCTCCTTATCACCGAACATATATCACCTCCGTTGCTAAGTGGAGTTTGTCACCTTTGCCTCAGCGATATTATCGAGTACTAGACGATGTACATACAAGTATATGTATGTATTGCCAACTATTACTACATACAAACGTACAGATTCTTTAATTTATCTTTTGCAATTTTGACTTCTATTTGTTGATAACTAAATAACTTTCTACCGAATGGATGTTGTGGATTGTAAATATGGAGTAGAAATGCGTTACCATAAATAGTATCTATTTTTATAGGTTATGTTACAATTCATATGTATTCTGAGATAAAATCTTTTAGAGCTCACAGTTTCAATCTGTAACCAAAGAGGCCTATAAAGATGTGAAAATCTCTTAACACAATAATGGCAGCCATTAATTGTTTTATGTTATTTTTAATTACAAATATAAGCACGCGCACTAAGCCACAAATGTTACATTGCAACATTGTACAATATGCTGTGCAGTTGTGTACCGTATTTAACATAGTAATAATATTATGGTTTTACCTGTAGCAGTGATGCACATCTTGCGGCCCTTTTCCAATTTTTTGTGGCCCGTTTGGGCATTTTTCACTATAGAATGAGCTAAAAACGAAAAAAATAGGGTAAAAAAATCTTTTGCGGCTCCCGACCCAAAAACTAAGTTGTATGCGGCTCCTGACTAAAAAATAAAGTTATATCTGATAAATAAAAGGTTATGCATCACTGGCCTATAGCATGTACATGACAGAAAGAAAAACGACAGGAAAATAAAACTTCATTTCGGAGAAAGGGCCGTAAAACTCAAAAATCTGCATCCCGTGGGCCCAGTATGCGGAGCAGCGTCCACATGTGTGTTTGTGCATACATGTTGCGTATGTTTGTACATGTGTGTAGGATAAGAACACGAATAAAATATCAGAGTACAAGACTATGTGGAAAATGTATCTCATTGGTAGATGCCTGAAGCATACGACCAATCACACAACACAGAATCAGTCACATGTCCCGCGATTGTATAGAGTTACCTTGGAGTCATCATTAACATTTCTATAATAAGAATTATATAGAGAAAAACTTTGCATGTTTAAATTAAAAGATTTGTTTGATTCTGGAACAAAATATAAACATAATACAATTAAATATACGGCTGATGGTGAATGCCATTTTGGAACAGGAGCAAAGTATCATACAATAAAAGCTTGATAATAGCGGGTTATTTATGCGGAGTAATAATAAAACCGTACAAAGAATTTTATGAACGTATCAAAGTTTCATTATCTGGTGAGTAGTGAGCTGGGCTATGACAACATTAACGATAGTTGTAAATTTGCTATACCAAACCAGCATGTGTGTATGTATGTGTGAATAGCATAATTAACTACAATGTAACGTATGCTACCCTGTCACTTGTCCGTTTATAGTTCTGTTGCCCACATACAGATGTCACTGAAACACAGTTTTTATATCTGCGCGATTGTACATACAAAAGGTTAGAAGGCAATGTTAAAAACAGTAGTATAATTTTTAATTATTTATTTATTTGAGATTTGCAACAAAAAATGACAAAAGTTTGCTCTCTACCTCTCGGTACCCTAACGAGCAGGGCATTTCGATTTCCATATTTGAGTGAATATGTATGGTCAGTAATTGGAACACATAACTATAAATAATGCAACCACTAGGACACGTTTTAATCAATATAGAACTTGAAGCATGTACAGCACAATATTGCTGTAGTCCGCACACATCACCACCACCTATCCACGTATGGATGTTATTTTATATGGCAAATTTAGCTGTTACGCAATATCAGTTTTATGGCCATCTATCAATTCTATCGTTCGCATAAAATATCGTTTTATTCGAGTGATAAAAGCCTGACACAATGATCACTAGTGCTGTTTGTAACGGCACTGTAAATTGCAAATCCATACATGACATGTGTGTATGTACGTACGTATGTGTGTTCAAACTAGTGTGTATATTTAGAATATGGCGAATTCCAATTCATAGGAATAATTTAATATGCAATAGCGATAAAACGAAATATACAAGTAATGTTCCGGCGGTAATAAACAATAGTTTATCAATACGATTAACATAATTCAAGCGTAGAACACATGGTTATATTTCGTGGTACATGGTTTGTAGAATTGAGTTACTAGTTTGGTGTAGTTTTGTTGTGGAATAACCATGAATTCCATTCAGTATACTGTTTTCATATCGAATGTAATGTTTAATACTCGATAATACTAAACTAGGTGTGCTGTGGATGCTCAATACTAACTTCTGTACTAAAGCGTCACTAACGCAATTATATACTAAATTAATCACGATATGTTTCTGTGGCTGTCCATCAACAGTTAAGCCGTGCTGCAGTTATACAGTGCGATGTACATTAGTTAGGGGCAATTAGCTAATTATGTTTACTATCAACTATGAATACAATCCAATTAAAAGTTTACATTGCAATCATTCAAATAGCGCGGCATGATTCCATTGCATTTCTATACTTACATGCAGTGAAACTCGTGTGAATGAATTGTCAATGATGTATGTACTTTAAGCTATTTTTAGGTTTGTAGAAATATGACTCGATAATAAATAGTCTTGATTAACAACTCTAATTTTATTCCGCGTCTATAAACATTAAATCAGTTGTGATGAATACCGTATTTTGTAAAGACTCTCAATAACATCAATACTAATTTGAAATATGTATGTTTGTACATACTTTGTTCCGATGCCCGACCAAGTTTCATATCAATTCTGTTAGTGGCACCCTACTGCAGGATTCTATAAGAACTCTGTCTGAGCCCCAATGTATGTATGTATACTTGGGGGGTTATGACCAAAAATCTCAACGTTCCAGACACTCATATCCGTGAATCCGTGAGTATGTAAACGGTTCAATCTTTTATATTTGATTTCATGTTATATATACACACATACATCGATGGAAGCGGATACGATTTTCAATATACTTCCTCTCCGAGTCAGCCGGCGATTCGACGAATGTATATTTCACTTTGGAAACTTTTTTTCTATTTATTTTCAACTGTGTTATCACATGTAAATGGAATTTTTACGGAAAACGGTCCGCGAGGATAGTATATATGTTATGTGAGAATATTTCCATTGGTAGTAATGGAAAATAGTTACAAAAATACTGTAAAGTTGGCATTAGTGGCATCATGGTAGAATATAAGAATATATTCTGTGTTTACAATGTATTACATGTTGGTTATATAAATAATACATTACTAGAACTCTTATTTCTCGCCGAATATCACTAAAGCAATGCGTTAAATTCATTGAATTTTAGTTATTTGTATGTGAATGTACCATTAACCTAACATTTATATGATAACGATAACCGTTTGTAAGTGGAGAGCACTGAAAGTGCCATTCATGGCTGATGACGATGCTGCAACGTTTAATTCTATTTCATACCGTACGTTATCTGTCTTTGCATCGTGCCAAGATGGCCGCGGTATCCTTTAACGGTTCATGCTGTATTTGTGTTAAGCTCACACGGGTAATAGCCTTTGGCAAGATATTATCGCTCCGTGACTACCACGTGTGAGATGAAACCTCGTTTGGTTAAGTATGGCTCCTGTAACTATGTACACCTATATACACTTACTTGCATTTACATGAAACGTTATACCAAACGTCACTGCTTGTGTACGTATAGACGTACTATCACTCTCTCTCTCTCTCTCTTTATGTGTGTATGTATGTAATAATAGTTAGCAAACAAGGTACACCTTAACTAGTTTATACATACACACGTCGACATTGAGAATATCTTCCTTAAAATTACACAACTCTCTCTATGAGAATAAAACTATTGATTTTAAAATTAACAAATGCCGTACAATACTTCACAATAGTTCAACAAAAATATTAAAATTTTTACCGCGATGCAATCGAAGCCAATCCAGTAATGACACGTTAACGATTTAATGGTGAAAATGTTCTTATCGTATGAGACATATACATACATACATGCATCGGCCATTGGCGGAATCGAACGAGCGACGACCGTTAAAATGAAATATGGATGTCAATTTATTTCAACATCGTGATATGCGACCACCTGTTGCTTTTTTAATTTCGATTGATGGAATATTTAATACCGGTACTGAAAATTCAGATTTGTTTCGGTCAATTTAAAAAACTAATATCAGTAAGCCATCCAGGATGACAAGTTTCCATTACCACATACACATGCATACATACACACGCATACTAACTCAGGTACACGTGACTATAACAGTTAACAAACACATACACTGACATATAGACACATGGATAGAAAAAAATCGTTTATGTTATTAGCCTGTCAAATATATCCATACATTTCACAGATGACATATACGATGATCAGAGAAGATTTCGCAGAATTGATATTGGAATAAAAAAAAGTAAATTGGATTGTAAAAGAGTATACATGCTTGAATATTTAAATAAATAAATCTACCAGAGCTCAGTAGTAAAGTGTTCACAGTTGTAGATCGGGTATGCGTTAATAATACGACAGTTTTATTTCACAAATTAGTAATCAATAGATGTACCTATATAGCAATCAACGATTTCCACTGTTAGTTATTAATTATGCAGCAATTTGTACATACGCACTAATTGTCAAACAGTTTCCGATGTAAAAATCACCAATGTTTGTCTATCATTAACGAGTTGTATCACAAATTGCCACACTGTCAATTTTACTTTCAAGTATTGACGCGTCGTGTCCGGTTAGTTTATTATTGAACAGTGTGGGGTAAATGCTAACATGACATGTGATTTGGAACGGTTTCTTTAAATATTTACACCGCTACCATCATCTGTGTTGACAGACACAGTCAATACAATATTTATCTGCAGATTCCAGAAACATAACCATCAAGTTTTAATATGTCATTTAGGATATTAAATATTTCTGATAAGATATCAATCCTACGATGGTTATATAATATTATAAATATGAGCGCATTATATCAGCAGGTTAAATGTGTATTGCATACAGAAAAAATAATAATAACTTTTCACATGTGTAACAAGATTTATGCACGATAGAATATTTTTTATCCAGAAACATCTCACTTCAGAAGTAAATAACAGCTGCAGCAGTATATTAAAATATGTTTACAGCAAGTAAGTTATTGTGCCTTGAATGATATATAGTTGCGTAACGGTGATATTAAAGTTTATAAATTGACTACAGCAGCTTTCGACGAAGATATACTGAATAATCTATACGTATGTGTACAAAACTTTTGTGTGCAAACATATATGGTTGAATATTATCAAACATTTATACATTCTAAATGCCTAGGAACAAGATATTACTACAATATAGTTTAGGTTTAGATTCTGAACTTCAGAATCTAAAAACTTTAGATTCAAGTTTCGGTTTGATAAACGTGGAGTGTTAGCTGGAATATATGTGTATGTTTTTCTTTTGGGGAATGTAAAGGAATACTGTTATGAAATCTTTTTTTGAGTATTATATTCCCTTATTTAATTTATTATTACATATTTGAAAAAATATGTCACATTACACTGAATGCTATTTCTTCTGATTCAACCCTTTCTTCTGTAAAGTTTTTGACAGATTTATATGCATTTCTAAACCTTTCTAAAAAATGCTCTATACACTAAATAACTTTTGAACAGAATCAGATATCACGTGATGTATTTCTGTATATACCTACGTATGTAGAAATTAATATGAATACTGTTGGATATGTCGCTCTTCAGATACCGATCCACATAATGGAAGTAATCCCATGCCGAAAATTTACATGGTGTGTTTGTATAATATTTGCTGCTCATTAATATTGGATGCGAAAATATTTTCTCATCGCCGAAAATGCGTGTTTTTTCAAATTCTGGTGTGCCTCTCCCTATCCATACAAAAAACACAACAGTTTTTTTTGTGAATAGAGCATACAAAACAATGACACGCCACGTTGATTTACTGATCGAAACGGGCCGTGATAGGAGAATTAATAAATTTACAGTAACAATAAGCGTTGTAATTAATATCATTTGTATTCTTCACGGTACAATAGGCAGACACGGTGAGTATTTAATTAATTGGAATTGTGAAATATTAATTGAAATAAGACAAGGTATTTGTAATGCCTTTTATAATGATAATAAAGGTTCAATAAGTTAGATTCGAGTGAAAGATTATTGTTTAAATAGTTTGTAATATTGTTGATTCTGCATTATTGGACGTTATTTGTACATATCTCTTCGCTGGAAGGTAGATTATGTATATAGAAAATATAAAACTAAATTCTCATCCACTTTCAATATTAGAACATTATTATATTTTGAAAAAAAAAATCTTTACAAAGGTGTGGTTCAAAAATAGAAGAACCCCTTCAAACGGTCGATGCTGCTCACCTCACGGAAAACGAAATATGGCGCACAATACAAAGTGAATAAAACTGTTGAATATACGGCAGTTTCTCAGGCAAACCGCTGCAGCACTATTCACCGTACAAACTGGGCTACAACACCATGTGTATATACATTCCAGTTCCACGACACTTTGCGACTGCCTTTGTGAAAAAAGAAATATGAGCGCTAACCGTTTAGCGCAAAGTAAACTGCGTTTTCATGTTTACTAAACCAGAAATAACACACAATTGCTGCTGAAACATATTTGCGCCTGTTACGTACATGCAGATATACATATGTTGCTATAAACTTAACCTAAAAAATGTCGTTGCATAAACAACATTGTAGTACTGATGAAATAATCTTACATTTATTGCACTTGTCACAAATCAAATCATATTGAATTCCTGATCTGCACAAGTACATTTGAATAAAGATATCTAAATAACTATATACATCCCTGGTGTCCAGTGACGTTCGTGCATTGATGATTTCAAACGCTGCACTGTTGGCTGCACTGGTACGGATATCTTTCCAATATATTTCACCTGAATAGCCGTAACGGAACTGTTGAGATATATCACATTCCTGACACAAAAGTTTTATTCTTTCCGTGCCAGCTGCTTGCGAATAAAATGTTTCCGAACTATTTTTATGGTTGTATTTCAGAGGCAATACTTTTTGAATTAAATATTGCGACGGGCTATAACATATAGGTTTATTGAAAAATTATAATAAAATCGTAAAGACTACATATGTATAGATTTACATTCTATTTATATTACTAGTATAACATATTCATGTTTACTGTTTTACATAACCTATTTGCTAACTCGCTTTCCGAGTTAGGAAGTGTATTCACCGTGTTAATATCTCGCTCTTGTTGGCAATACGCAAGGCCGTTTAGCACACGAGAGTAAAGTGTAATTTTACGGTCAGCGAATTATTCTGAAATCGGGAAAAGTTTTATTAGCCCTTGGTACAGTTTAAAGGTCATCATATATTTTGAAATACAAAATTTCGTACGCTATACTCAAGGGAGGTAACTGATAAATTACTCAGACTTGGAAGCACTGATTTTCGATTTTGAACACTACTATTATTGTAAATGAGAATAAAATTCGATCCGTCAAACACAACCAGACAATTAAATCAGTGTGTACGTATATTAAATATTCAAGATCCTTTTTTTTTAGTATTCAACCATAACGTATATTGTTTTATGAACAAGTTAAACGAAATTCATTTGGAACAAAACATTGAAAAAACAGTCTAGCCTAGCTATTAATATTTCAAGCTTAGGATCGATTTAGATTAAAGAACTCAATATAGGTTTCGGTACGAGGTAATTCTGGTAAAGAAAAGTGGACATACGGACAGACATTTCCGGGAAAATTTAATCAACGGACATACGCACCAGAGTGATAATGCCCCCCCTATTCCCCTCCATTGTGTATACGTCAACATGGCGGATTCGGGAAAGGCGTGACATTCATTCGAAATGAGTTACGGTCAACAGGAAAAAAAAACCTAGGGTGTTTCTGGAGAGTAGCTGGATAATAGACTCGAGAAGAAGCTGTAGAAAATAGTATTCAAGTACAGTACTATGGCTAATCCAACACGAAATTAAGTATTTTATATTATAGAGCAAATATGCAATATTTAATGTTTTTATTACACTGTAATCGTTGCATTTTCTATATATGGAACAGAGATAATTATTATTTGTGTTTTCCTTCTGAACGAATCCAAATATTATTTCTATTTCCGTTCACATTGCAGTGCTGTGTTATTAGTTTTCCGCCATCAAAACGATAATAAAATATTTATCAAAATCATAACAAGTATACCACGAATCGATCAATTTTGTATTAACAAGTTGATAGTGGTTTGTTCGTGGGAATCACGTACACCTGTATGCTCTACGTCCCCCTTAAATTGTGTTCGGTGAAGGTTTCCTAAAAGTAAATTAATTTAATATATTTCATAAAAATAAGGTTAGTATATTATTTATACAAAATCTAACTATAATCATTAATTGTTTTATGTTGATTTATGTTTTTTAATTTAGCTTGAATATAGTTATTTAACATCATGAAGAATTGAAAGGAACATTGAGTTTCATTTGTCAACAATTATATTTCTAATATGATCGCATTTCAGACGCAGGTGAGTTATTTTATCGGTATGTTACGTAGCAAACGGGAATGCAAAGTGTGAACAATCTCACGGAAAATCCTTTAGCCATATTAGGTGTTAAGTTGTCAGCGATAAATATTCCAGATCTGAACACTGAACATTTGCTGAGCTGAGAGCCCGGGTGGACTTATACGCAGAGCCATATATACATGCCTACATTCGGTATGTCAGCACAAATGAATTTAGAACCACTACTTACATGACTAGTAAACGAATAGTAGTATAAGTGTACGTATATATGTTCTAGGTACAATCAATTCCCAAGTTTTATTCGACTGAAGCATATAAAGACGATAATTATCAATTTATTACATTGAAATATCGAATAAATACAATAATAATCCAGTTTTTACACGTCCGGGAGTAGAAGTCGGTTTCTATGGCGTCAAACGCGGGAAAGAAATGAAGCATTTACTCCCTAGGGACGAAAACACTTTTCATAAGGGAGTTTTTATTATAACAAAGGTTTTTGTAAATAAATGTGTGTTGTCATGGTACGCGTTGCATGGAAACATTTCCAAAGGCTTCTAAATATTGCAATTTCGTTCAGATTTATTATAATTCATTATTTATGAAATTAAGTGTTTCTACTCCCGAACGTGGAAAAAATAGTATATACACCTCGGGAGAGACCACCATTTTTCCCCCGATGTATTTGTAGCCCTCTGGCTTCGCCCTCCGACTTCAAACTACAGCTCAGGAAAAATAAGTGGTTTCTCTCCCTTGGTGTATAATGTACTATTAATATATATAACACAAATAATAACAAGAAAATATCATGCGCGGTAATTATATTCAGAATTATTGAAACACAAATCATACCATTTTTATTAAACCTTCGTGATTCCGACATGGAATGTTGTTGATAAGTAATTCTTCTGTATTTGAAACCGGTTTAATCCCTCAACTCCCCCTGCCCTTTCGACCTTTGTTTCACGACCGCCTGCTAGTTGAAGTAAACTGTACCGAATGAACTTGGTTAACAAGAAATAAGAGAGTGCGCTGTGTTTTATCAGTTAGCAATGTAAGTGATGAAGAAGTAATTTAATTTTCAGCCTTCACTTGTTCCGCCGGCAATTCATCTCGCTTCCCTTCGTACCAGTGCACCCTCGAGCTCACCCTCCAACCCCCTTCATCGCCAACATTCTATGTCTTGTTGCTAATCGATGTGTTGTTTTTTATAGCTTACAACAGACTGTTCTGTTTGCGACAACACATTTAGATCTATACGCACCATAACGTACGTATCAGAATGCCGTGAAAAAAACGTTCCGGTTAATATTTATATATTTAGAATCGATTTGAGTCAAGTTTCTTTGTGGAAAGAGTTAGCGTAAAAGTTTAGACGGATATTCTCCTTATAAATGTCAAACTGTTACACCGAGAAGAAATGTGTATTTAATAAATAACATTTCTTTCATTATTTACTTACTTACTAAAATCTACAAACTTTTGAGGTCACTGTAATATTTTGTGGAATACACGAAAAGAAATGGAATATCAGTTACGAATAAAGAGAAAATATTCTACATTTTTGTGCATGTATAATTGTTCTTAAAGTATGCACTCACTTCTTTCCGGTTGTGGTAGTTCAATCCGGTATGTAAATAAATATTGGCCTGGTGAATATCGAAGTAAGTTATGAGCGGGATTAGTGGTACTCGGTCCTGTAATGAAAGATTAAATTCATGCACCCTTACAGTACGTTGCGTTACATTAATGCATTAGTACCTACTTCAGAGTAGTGTATGCAGTTTTAATAATTAACGCGTGAACCGAAAGATGGCACAGTTTAATGTATTTTCAGGTTTGAACTTTGAGTCTTTCACATGAAGAGCTTGAGAATGGCAGAGAGAGTGAGTTTAATTATGCTTTCCAATACACTTTACTCTGTTCCCTAATACGATAGTAACAAAGTGTAAAAAATATATTACAAATAAAGAATATTATGTTACGCTAACATTTTGAATTTTAGTAATGGAAATAAAATGTAAAAACAAACTCAATTTTCACTACGATGTGGCTGACGTTATAAATGTGTCGCACCTTCGGAAAATACCACTCCAATCCATGTAATTATATTCCGTTGATTAATTAAACACTTTTTTTTGTAGGGCGCTAATCAGATACACTATTGTTAATAATTGTAGCGCTGGCATGCTATGGTTTAAAGAGATAAGCACAAACTGTTGACTGGCACGCCACAAATACACCAAGTACGACACGGCCTGTTTGATTTAGAAACATATTATTTCATATTTATTAATGCGACCATATACAGTCAGCCGTTAGTTATATTACAAACTGTTTTATTAAATCGTAAAGAAAATTGGAAGAGAACAAAGGAGTACTGCTAACATTTTTTGAAAAAAATTAACAAATATATTAATATATGAATAAAATGTGACAATGTTAGCACCTATATATAAATATAGAAATATTTCTATTAATTTCATATGTTTCAAATAGATCTCTTGAATATGTAACACGCAGGCTTAGATGTGTGTATATTATGTATATCCTTCGCAAAATGTTATACATATTTCATACAAAGGTCATGATTTACAAGCAGAAAAAATTCACATGCAAAAACAAAGATTCGATATTCAAAGAACAAAAACCGTTTCCATTTTAAGAGGGGGTGGTCGCAGGGGAGAGACTTGCCGTGCCGTCGGGACAGAAACTCGGTCACATGGTAATTTCACTGCAAGAACCGTAGCAGGAATAAACATAGTCCTGTCGACTAGAACTTACCTAAGCTGAGTTCGTTTAACATTTAACTAATGCTAAATCCTGCTGTCTGCATACATATACACACATACATAGTGTCATAAATAATTCCGACAAAGTTATATACTTGTGTAAGGATAACGTATGTTTTTGTCCGGCCTACTGAAAATTGTATATGTATTTTTGGGCCATAATCCTTACCTGAACATTGCATTATAATTAACGTAAGGGTCACATGTACATTTAACAATGTCGGCAATAATTTCTACAGCTAGAGGAAGCTATATATTAGAACTATGAATAAGCTATGGATAATAGTTCTTGTCGTGACTCGAAAATAGCGATCCCGCACCAATTTTAGAAACTTTTTAAGGATGCTATAAATGCTTGAGTTTATAGGATGAGTTTCAACTTAAATCTCGAATCAAAACAAACACTTATTGAATCTGTCTAGTAGAATTAATGCTGTTTAACAGGATTTAAAATTGAAGTTGAACTTTGCCTTAGATATTTAGTATCAATGAAGTATATATTAGGAAAAGAAACATTCCTTTTATAGTTACAAGCAAAGATATACAAAAATTCGGATCACATGCAAATGAAGATGGTTCATAAAGTTGTCATGCCTGGTACATTTTGATGGGTGTTCTGTTAAAATAGACAGAAGTATCTAGGGGACTGGTTGTGTGTCCGAAGAATACACGATGCCTGATGGCAATGGTACTGTAATGGCGGATAAATCCCGTGCGGACGTGCAAGAGCGTGCGCGCTCTTGCACGTGCCTGTCACCACGGGCATGTTTACATACGTGATGAACTGCACGTTAGAGACTCATTGAAATGTGTATTGGAATCCCTTAAGATACCGCAGACGAACGGAATCGCTAAAATATGAATACCGCATCGGGGCACAGCACCAACGTACCAACCAGGCTGGCATGCATACATACATACAGAGGCATACATGCATAGAGAAATAACAGCACGACATATAGCACGGGAAGCTTGTGCACTTCGCGATCAAAAGCGCTGTCCTGGATTTAGAAAGAGTGTTCCTTAACGTAGCTTCCTGCGCAAATGATTTAAATGTGTGAATAATAACATATGCTAATGCTAATGAACAAATTGTAAAGTAAATATATCCATGATTTAGACTGGTATACACTTGTAATTCATTTCGAAATGCGAAAATACGTAATAGATTTTTTTGCTGTTTTCTGCTGTAATTTTTCAATCATTCGTTATTTGAATACTGTTTAGCCTTAAGGCCTAAACTGAATAAAAAATCTACATATACATCGAGATGAACATGGTACATGAATAATTCTATTTTATTCCATTTACATTACTGCCTACAATACACACACACACACACAGGTATAAATATATATTACCATGTCCACACGCACATATCGACGGCCATCGTTTGAATATTAGCAAACTCAATATACGAAGCTAAGTATTAACATATGTACATATGCATACATACCTACTTGTATATACGTATGTTATATTGCCAAGTATTTCCATGCCGCGATATACATGTATGTAAATAATTCAATATTGGTTCGCCGTTCCTGTACCTAAGCTCCATAATAATCCTATGCAGATTAAAACATCTGAATAAGCAATAAACCGTTTAAACCGTGCTTTATATTAATTCTATGTAAAACTACACAGCATGCTAGACGCTGTCGTTATAATATTGCAGTCTGCCAGTCGCGTTATCCGGGTTTTTATCAGCAGGGAGAACACACTGAAATGTTTAGCATACAAATTGTGTGAATAATGTTATTATTTATGGTAATAGAATTAAATAGCCGTAAGTTTTTACCGCATACACACACTGACGTAAGCGCGTGAACGCCAATTTGTCATACGCATATGGAAATACAGTCAGCTTTTACGTGCAACACTGATTCAATATTCTTGGAAAACAATAACGGTGTGTTCTTTAAAACGCCATTCGTTATTCTAATTGCAAACCTACGTGTTTTTCCTTGAAATGTAATTTATTTGCAGCTTTTTTCTTGCACTTCTTTAAATGAGAAATTTATTTATAGCCTAAGTTAAAACATGAAAAATATAGAATAAATACATCGAAATGGAGTAACGTTTGTGTTATGTTGTTTAAAAATTAGGAAAATATATCATTAAATAAATGTCATTTTCAAAGCGAAAACTCCCAAGGTACTTGTTGACACTACGGCTATTTCGTTAAAAATTTCGAGATATATAAAACATAAGAAGGAATGCAGAATAAAATATTTTTAACTTTTTTGCTCAAGTCAAGTTGCTTTTAACTTTCATAATTTAACTTTTTTAATTTCAAACTTGCAAATAAAAATTCTTTAATGCTACGTTTTTATTGGTAAAAGTTGGAATTGTTTTTCGAAATTAAATATCTACCTTTTGGTGACGAAAATACCGTATTATCTTGGGGCAAATATAATTCACCAAAGGATACAATTACCGATTAGGTTCCATTCTTTTAAATATCTTTACTTTCTTTTATTCGTCTGCTATTTCTTATATTTGTAAGATCAATAAGAATGTTCGTCCGGTTTCTTTTGCAGTAAAATACGTTGTGCATTTTTCAGCTGTTTAAAAATCATCTCATGTACGGCCATTTTCTAAAGTTGTTATGATTTAAATTTGTGGAACGTGATACAGAGTATGCTGTTCAACAGCTGCATGGGCTGTTCTGTTATTATCAACCCAACATTCACCCTCCGAATGTGGGGTACATAACAGCGACATGATGGCGGGGAAGGGGAATGATTCATGATAGGGATGGAAAACACTTATTATGGCACAAAGTTAAATGGTTTCTACATGAACACGCGATATTGAATTTTAAAACAAAAATGTACTGAAGCAAGTATAAAATATATAAATGATTTGCCATATTTTTCTCTAGAGATAAATTATTTAGACGATGTTATTAATTAACTAAAATGTACAGACATTACATATGTATGTCAACACATTTAATTATTTAACGCTCTACATGCAGTAACTGATGCACAGAAGGTAGTGATTTTAAAAATTCATAAGTGTACAATTTTCGGATAGCTTTTGACGCAACCGAATATGTCAAAGTGAATTGAAGTGTGTATTTTTCTCGTCACGAGGATTCTGTTTGTTTTTCCATGCTACCAACTTGCGAGTAAACGTTACACAGCCTGCAAACCAAAATGAACCTCCAACGTCGTCTCTGCCTTTCTGCAAGTCTCAAGCAATCATGCACTCGCCCTCAGAGTGTGGAAAGAAAGTCTTTACACATGAACAGTTGCAGTTCTCAGATGCACTAGCACAATTTGAAAAATCTTTCAAAGGAATATTTCTCGTTCGAAAGGACGATATCTGGCAAATGTTTTGTTAACAACGATTACCCAAACTAGGAGTTTCTAATTTCTTATTACACTTTCATGAAAAAGTTTAGCAAGTTTAGTATAATTTGATTACGCGTGTTTGCTTTGCATACACGTTAGAAGAAGAAGAAGTACATTTTCATCTGTCATTGTCTGTCAAGAAGATGAAGCACTCTCCTCCCGCTCCGTACGTTCCTCTTGTGAGGAATAATGTAGCAAACTGTTAACTTATTACATTCCGACAGTGACACGAGCCATTTAACCCGGTTATACGAATGTTACACAGATTGCATTGGATTCGTACATGTTTCACTAATCTAATATCCGTAAAATCTACGTGATGACATTATGAGTAACAAGGGAACAAAAACTCTACAGGGATGTACACAGTTAGCGAAACTAGCTGCAGAACAATGGCCTTAACTTCAATTTAATAGACAAACAGTTGTTCTTATGCATGACAGTAGGAAGAGCTATGAATGTGGCGGGATTAGCAGTATTGGATTGTGAAGATTTTCACGAAGAACTACTGCTAGTGCATGGTAGTAGACAATGTAGGATTACCAGTAAGATCTGCTCGAATTGAAACTTGGTATTATAAATTCTAGCACAAAAATCTAAATCTTACGAAGAATAGTTCAGTAGTGTTGCAGTTTGATAAACTATAGGCAAAGTGTACTTTTACTTGTGTTACTGCAACTACGGATGGTTGAGAGTTAATTCACTTGAAAGCTATAAGCACTTCTGCAGTTCATACGCAGGGTTTGTGTGTTTTGAACACTAATAAATAATGTTTCTTTTTTGTGCAAAAAAAACGTATAGAAATCTCTTTGCGCGCGCCATCATAAATTGCAACATAAAACTGCACCGCCATTAATTCAGTGTTAAGCTAGCATTGTCGCTCGGCTCGCTCGTCCGGAAAATTAATGGCGCTGCAGTCGATATTTCTATCCACTCGCGCTACTGATATTGGCGTTCCACCCTGTCGCCCAAAAATATTTATGTAGTCGACCAAATATCTGAAAAATTCCAAACGTTTTCCTAAATATATTTTCGCACATTTCTACGTTAGATATATACGTGTTCAGTGTTGTACAGTTGGCAATACAATGCACGTGTACATGGATGTGTACCAACTTGCAACAAGAAAATACACTACACACGCCTGCAGGTCTTTAGAATGCGTGTTGGAGATTTTTTGTACTCGTATGTTGGCGAATCGTATTTTTTTACTATACGTCGGTCGTATATCTTCTTACATACCTTCGGTTGAAAAACTAAACATAATATTATGACACTAAATATGAAATATTGCACGTGTGAAAATGAGAAAGCATTGATGAAAATGTATTATATATTATAAATTATAAAAGTAATTAATGTTGGGGGATTTTCTTATACTATTAAAAAACACTCAAATTATTATAGTTGTCTCTAAAAAAAGTCATATATTTTACAGAATGCTATCAGGAATAATGACGTATTTCTGCTAAATCCGAATATCATCCATTATAACATCGTTTTCAGGTCACTGGAACAAAATTTTATAAATCTAGTGCATTAATTTGTAATCAGGGTTCATTATTTAATACTAATCCTATCGTTTATATATTTCACAATGTTTTGAGTGCTTTATTATACTAAGCTAGCACATTATTTTCAAATCATTGTTATTATTTGTCACACTGTTGGGGACTAATGCTACTAGAGACCTCTATTTTAAAAATGAGCTGTCAGTGTGATGTTGCGGTTCATTCGTAACACAGCTGGACATCCATAGTACCTCATAGTGTGTGTCCTTTTATTTATATTACATACATTACCAAAGGAAGTGTTTTTTTTCTATATTAACAACAATAAGATATCATCTGCTTCATATATTATACACTGTGCTGAAACGAATAGAGAACATAGTGCTTTCAGATTTCTAGGTTAGAGTATTAATTCTATACGCGCACCACATACCTGTCAAAATTAAACTCGTACGTTTCCATATAGACAGGTTTATACGGTAATTTCCGCAAAATGTCGTGTGAATTATCATCGTTTCATAGTGTGATGTTCAAAATTAATTCACTTATTCATGTTGAGTGGAATATTGCACAGTTATACATACATAGGTACGTACTTTAAATAGATAACTACATAAATGCTTTATACATATTATATATACTGATATGGTTTACAAACATGAATAAATGCAAGCAGAGAAATGTGAGGAAAAAAACCTATGTATTCTCGCTTGCGGAATGTTTTTACAGATACAGTTTATGCTGGAAAATTAAAAATAAATATGTCCGTAAAAATATGAATACATAGTCGAGTAGTGTTTCAAAATACAACCTCACAATTTAGAAAACAATTACACAATACACGCGAGTATTTATCGAGACGAATTTGTTATTTTACTATTAATTTAGTGTGTCATTTGTGGTTAAAAAATATAGATGTGCATATCTCTAAAGGATAGAATAATATTCATGTATGTATCAAGATATGTAACATGTATTTACACGTAGCTATTTGTAAGTTTGCTAATTGCAATTCGATGTTCTAGTGCTGGCTGTTCTTCCGACCAGGCGTATAGTATCGGATAATGAATGGTACTACCATTACCAGTATGTATGTATGTTGTATTACAACACCAGAAACAGTACTATATCAGGAACATATATACTTACCTACTGTAGCTGTGCAACCGTCTGTGTTAAGTATATTTATTACTATATGCCCTTGCGAAGACTAAGATTATCCTTACACATACATGGAATACAGTAAGGAATATATACATACATAGATACTGGTGGAGCAAGCGGTATATACACATATATACCACAGATACAGTTTACCAAGAAATACATACGTACACACATACAGTTACGGGAGAATTAAGGGTGAACTTGTACCTATAAACACGAAATACGTACATTTCACACGAACTAAGTGAAAGATGGACTTAGTAAATTAAATCGGACGCCTGGTACTGTTTGGCAAAAAGGGTCTGTGTTCCTTACAGAATCGGACTTGAATATATGTGCTAATCTGTTGCATAATTTAACCCTTAAATTTTACTTTAATTAAATACAAACATATACGGGTATCTTTTTTTTTCGAGCATACTTAAATTTTAACCTTGGTTTTAATGCTGTATTTTTAATAAAAGAATAGCTATGTCGTATTGTCACTATAATACACTTTTATGGTGTGAGATGCTAACTTTCCATTAAACGGTAGTAAATTTTCCGATCTTACTATCTCAGTTAACTGGTATATAGATGATTCTGTTTATTACTATACGATTTTCTTAATCGGATGGGAACAAAAGCTTATATCGTTTTTACGTTCTAAGTTTACAGCAATTGAAAAATATATGGTTGCATTATTATCAAATTACTTTCAATACACTAAAGACTTTTGAAAATAAGCCCGTTTCTGGTAGAATCATATATTTGCTCAATTCATGGTAAATGTCATTATAAACATTTTACAGACATTATTTACTACAGTAGAACGTCGATTATCCAAACATCGATTAACCGGAACGTTGCTTATCCGAACGCTTATCAACTACTTATTTTAATTGTGACTTGGTTGTGAAGAAAAGAGAACAAAAACTGGTTCAAAAGAAATTAAGTGATTACTTTTCAAAATAATTATGTTAGGTTAGGATGTTGTTTAAACAAATGAGGCAGAATCACTTATGTAAACAATAAAACACATGTATGTACTGGTTTTATTTCTTATTTTTCTATCAGATTGATTATTCGAAAAAATCGTTTATCCGAATTACCTTTAGTAATTCAATTAGTTCGGATAATCGACGCTCTGCTGTATTTGTTTTGTAGTGTCACTCGTTATATGTTCTGTGGTGTCACTTGGCTTGTGTGTATGCATGCATGTAGCGTATGTGTATGTTGGACGCGCATGCGTATTTAAGATAAAAGGGACATTATTATTACAAGGTGGAACAAAAACATTATTCTTTGTGTTGTACTGTACAATTCTATTATGTGGTATTTTTACTTTGTTCTTTATCGAGTGTGCTTTGTATTGTACAGATAAAACCGTGTTACTTCACACATACATACATACACATGCTTTGTAAAATAGACATTTCCTGCTGTCTCGTTTACGCATGTAAACAGACAGTTTTTACACTAATTCACTGATATTAAAATACATTTATATTAAAGAAACAGTGATATATACTCTCAGAAATAAAAGTTGATGAAAATAAAAAGGTGACGTATCCCTTTCGACTGAGGTTTTACGGCTAGCGTCCCGCCCAATTCTTGCCATTGTATTCTTCCTTTTTTGTATCATTGTAAAATTTATCCCTCTGTAAATCCTTTGTTTATTACTTCTTTCTTTTTTTTGCTGTAAGGTCAAATGATCTCCAAATAACGTTAGCTA
This sequence comes from Carabus problematicus, assembly GCA_963422195.1. Lineage (NCBI taxonomy): Eukaryota > Metazoa > Arthropoda > Insecta > Coleoptera > Carabidae > Carabus > Carabus problematicus. The sequence goes on along the minus strand of OY728580.1, from coordinate 2,627,793 downwards.
CCATCCCTTAACTTTTAATTCATAATTCGCTCAATATTGAGTCAACCGAATGTGTTATTCCAAGAATCGGTAGTTTATAACAGAACTCTTTGCCTGCCTTTTCAGTGGCCAACTTACATTATTTCAAGAAATATTTGTCCAATAATATTTGGATCTTACTAATCAGTAAGTGTAAGTGTTGCATACTGACCAATTAAAATAAGTTAATCCAATATATTAAACTAAAATAAGGATAAGTTTAGTAGTAATCGGAAGAATTGTCTGAACCTGAACGATATATCTGCCTTAGGCTCGATATAAGTTAAATATATCTAGTTGCGCAAAGATCCCTTGTTGTTTCAATCACAAAAACATTAGATCCCAATACTAAATCTACTAGATTTAGATCTGCCTGGCTCTATTATTTAATTATTAATGTGTAATTTTACTTTTGAACACAATAACCTATATTTGTATTCATACATTTATCGTATACATTATTATTATTTCTTGATAACGTACCAATTTAAGCAGCAAGTTTGCACCATGTTTGTATGTGGTACTGGTTTATTCATGACGGATCGTGTACTGAAACTGAAAGGATTACAGTATTGTTTCAGCCGCACTCGCCGTGTGTATGATGTGTCAGAATGAATTACGTATACCATGGGATGACACTTACAAATAGTGTGTATTTTCAGCACACGTTATCAACGGCCCTCGATGAATGACTACCACCAGTGACGTATCATCAGGGGAAGAGTTGAAGGGTGAAATGACATGTCTAAATGTAAATTTAAATAGTCCACGCATGCGCACACGAGCGTGAGCCATTTAATTAAAGGAATATTTGATAAACGCAGGAAATGGAATGTTTCACTGATAACACACTCGCATACACACATTGACTGATGCTATTGATTTTTTAACGTGCTATTTATTAATGGCTTCGAACGTAGCGTCTGTCAGTTACGGAGTAGTTTCAACTAACAGCCTTTCTGACGTGATGGTTGACAATGCAGCACATATTTAATGAAATATACCGTAAATAGGTGATCGTTTTACATTATTATACTTATGTACATCCATTTCTGAACGATTGTCACTGACGTTAAATATATTTCACAATACTTCGTGCAGTTACCATGCACAGTATTATTGTATCATCTATTTATATTCATATTCTTTTGTAACCCCGACGCGGTGTGCACGATGAAAGCCAACTAAATCAGATTAGAGTAAATTTCATTCTGTGCGCATAGAAAACTTTGACAACCTTTGATAAATGGCCTTTTACTCTATATAAATAAATACGGCTTTGAAGTTCTAAGTACATTGTCACATTAACATAGAATATTGTTCATGGAAAAAAGAAAATACAAGTTTATCTTTGCGAGACAACGTCGGTAATTTACAGTTTGATATTCAGTATGTTTGACTGAAACAGGCACCATTGTAACGTATGTTTATAATAAAACTGATTCTAGTCGCGTTATGTTTAATGCAATTTAGACTGTCGGAATAATTCCTGCAAAAGTGCAGTGACATTTCCTGCGCTCGTGTAGCTGCCGGCGTGAATCTATCCACATGTTTATTTATTATAAATTCCTGTTAGGCTCCTGCTGGCTTCTGTTGTCTCTGCTGAAATCCAATAACGTACGCTGCACTTCTTGCATATGTAACCAGGACGGAGGCTTAACAGTATCAGCAATTACTAACCTTCACGGTATATGTAGGCAATGGTTACGTCTACACATTATGCAGTGTAGCTACTTCCGGTTTAAATGAACATAACCTTCATAAGATTAATCTTCTTAGTGTTCCTCTATGTACATGGACCATTATTTAATCATTTCGCATGTTACCATTAGCAAAAGCGTAGTGTTCAGTGGGACAACTTAACTGTATATTACGTTATTCGTATGTAGATATTTGTACATATATTCTTACATACATGAAGCGCAAGCACGTTCTTCTGAAGTTACTGCGCCAGATATAAATATTCGACGCACATATGTAAGGAGCAGTGGCAATGAGTGGTGACTTGTTCTTTTGTAACATCTCAGTACGCCGGTACTTCTGAGAATGGCGTACTTGTCGCCGCAAGATTCATTATTCTCAGCACTTGTCTGGCATAGGTCTGGCGCAAGATCCTTTTGCACTTTTCCATTCAACCTATACGCCACTTCACACACACACACCGAGATGCAGGTTTATACAAGTCTCTATAGCTTTTATGTCATACACAAAAGAAATACATTTTTATATTGCACTCGTATTTTTGTGTAGTATCACCGCGGCAAGGAGGGTTTTTATAGGGCGGAAATCGATAACGGCTGAACTTGAGCGTACAATACACAGGGCACGTCGGTCTTTATGAAAAGTACTTGGCACCAAGTGGATGAGAATTTAAAATTAAGATTTTTTAAAAAGGAATAGGCGACTTTGGATTAAAGTAGCTTGTTAAGGTAGATTGTTAGTAGGACGCTACAATGCAGGTAGTTTTGAATGCAAATAAATTGACATAATCCAGATTTAACCTAGAATTCAATGAATATTTTTTGCGTTTTAATGACATATGCAACTGATATTATTTATTGACATAATTGAGAAGTATTTTCGTTAAATTAAGATAAATATTATTGCTATAGATTAGTTATGGAAAAGGTAATTCGTTTTCTATACGACAAACAGTTAACTAAACCTTTGCTTCCGTTCCGTGTGCCTTTTAATTACCCTGAAATGCAAACATGCGGCACTAATTTCATTTATCTCACGTCTACACAACATACCTCGAGCAGTTTATTTGAAACTTTTGCTCCGACAACAACGAAATATGTAAATTAATTTTAGTTTAATATGAAGTAAATTAGCTTGACATAATTGAATTTTAAATATATATTATAGTGTGTAAATACACGTATGTACACATACATATGTACATATACATGTATGTATGTAGTTTAAATTTCCATGCAGTAATGCAACTAACGCTAAATTGGATTAATTGTATAAAAGTTTCTATTCAATTTGTGCACTGGCTTTTATCAAATTGCATACATATTTAATCTAGCAGTCCTTTATTTAGTTAAAACGTGCAATGTGTCACCGTGTGTTATTATTGTATGATGTTTAACACGAATAATTTCTACACGGATACAAAACATACATGCTGCTTGTCTGGGTTAACGGAACACAGTGGTTCTCAAACTCTTGTGTTTGTATTTGAGTTTGTAACATTTGTCATGAGAGCTATTAACTATTTGTAGTGATAACTATGTAGAATTTACGAATCTCTCAAGTTTCACGTTTCATTCATTTGTTGTAGATGGTGTTGGTGTATAGCTGTACAGTAACTAGCGCCGGCCGTGGCGGCGGCAGGAAGTATTAATACAATATTCAGTTACATTATCACACGCGAAATGAATGTAATTCGGAACATTTGCTTCCCAGTAATACTTGAAATTCATAACGCAGACTCGGCCAGTACTTGTGAACAAGTGTTTAGCACCTATTTGAAACTTTGCCAATGCCTCTGCAAATGTTATTCCGGCCACTTTGAAATTACTAAATTCACTTTACATCCTCTTCGCGCAAAATTTCAAATTAAAATTCGCGTACGTATAAAAATGAACGTGCACATATCAGTGTAGTATAATTATATTTGATTTGACAGTGTACAGAATACTTTTTCATTTATATACCCTCATATAATGTGACTATAATGTAATGAATTTTCCTGTTCACCTCAATCTCTGACTCACGTCTTGAAATTTCACTTGCAGATAATACAAAAGTTTTAAAGTGAATTTCGGGAGTTTACAAAGTAATCCTTTATGTGGTCCAACCCCCCACTCCGCCACAACGAGCAGGATGACACGTAATTCGATCCGAGTGGAGGGGGTTGTAAATGCAGTAAGCCCGCGCGATTTAAATTGCCCAAACATAAACACTTTATTGTATCTATAAAGTTAAAGGTTTGTTGATGGTTTTAGCTTAGTGTATGGCTTCTGTATAGAGCTATAGGTAATGGCGGACATACAGGGCGTGCCAAATACTATGAGCAGATTGTCGTAAGCGTAAAATTCTACACTCGCAATAAAAATAAAACAAGATTGCAAAGAACCGGAAGAGCTCGCTCGAGTTTAAGGGATAAAAACATTGACGATGAACTCAGGTTGTAGTGACGAATTGCCTTTGTGCCTTCTCAACTTTCAGGGCTTGTAGAAAATTATTAATTTTAATTTTAATTACTTGGAAATATGAACTATAAAGTTAGTTTAATATGCAGAATGATTAAATAATTTGATTTTAAAATTATGCCGTAATATTTATAACTACTTACAGTTTGTTCATAGTAATTTTATTACTTACAGTTTGGGAATATCTGTGTTGATTACATTCATTTATTAATTGTAATTAACAAAAACAATACTATTCGTGGGTACCTTTACTATTTTATTATTAAATCAAATCATTTTGCTGTATTCATGAAATTTTTACACATTATTTTAGTGACTATAATTGCAATTATACACATATTTTGCAAAAGCAATATTGCTAGTATTTAATTAGCTTTTGATTATATCCGGATATCGACGCACATATACATACTAACTGTAACAAAAACACAGCTATTAATAATTTACAAATTGAACGTGTCACCGACAAAAGTGTTATTTTCATTGTATCCCTGGAGTTTTTAATAATTAATGTTTGTTATGTAAATTTGGTCGTGTCATTTGTATTGTATCCATATTAATATTTATAAACCATATTCCAAAACTGAAGCGTAATTTTATCGGTCGAAAATCAAAATCAAAACCCGTCAAGTGGTTATTAAAAACCACTATTTATGAATAGTCTAACAAAAAAATGAAAACGACAATGCAATATCATTCACAACATAACCTACACATACAGTCAAATGAGTTTCATACCCGCCAGACAATAGCGGAATAAAAAAATAAGTAAAAAATCGGTCGGATTAAATTACGAGAGAAAAGGAGGGAGTACAATATTCAATTACAAAACAAAAATAGATGTTGTGGTCAGCAGATGATATTTTGCTGAACGGCTGAATTTACAATTGTACCCGTTTGCCCCTTACGGGCAGACAGCCGGAAATACAGTACTGTACAGATGGTTGCCATTCGTATAATCGCGTGGCAAAGGTGAGTGGGAAAGAGATACAACTGGCGGATGGCAAACAGAGAAAGAGAATTGACGTTTTGCTAATGCAAATGAACACAACACATTGTTTAGAATTATCTATGGCTAAAAATTAACCATTGCGCCAATTCCCAACAGCTAGTATTTTCTATGAGAAGACAAACAACACAATTGAAAGGAATACATATTTTCATATATACATGTAGAAGTGTGGATTGTTAAATATTAAAATTATATTAATTACTTATGTTTATGTAGATTACTCTAGCATATTAATAATCTAAAAGTAGAAAACAAATTTATAAGATTTAACTTTACTTTTAGTTATGCGTTTTGGGAATCGACATTACGTAAAGTACAAGTCACTTGTGTCTATTGGACATTACATCCTGTGGCCGCTAATGATTTTTGTAGCCGGTCAACCGACGATTTAATAAACTTCACTGAAATCGCAACAGAATGTCGATTTTAATTTTAAAATCCTGTGCGTCACCGCACACTAGGATAAAATTCAATCAAAGTTAACTAACATACACAAAGAGAGAACGAGAGAGAGAGAGAGAAGCAGGACAGAAGTTAAACTTTTATTGACTATTTCCTTTATTTGCGAACTTGTTAATTAAAAGCGAGTATTCGTGTACAATATCGATATCAAGCTGTCATTGGTGAGATTGTTGCAAATCATATAGAGTAGTACATTTCGCACGTACGGTTAAACAAATACATCCGCGCGCTCGTGTGTGTGTGTGTGTTTGACTGACATGTGTATTTATGTCACTATAAATGTTTAATTTTCAATATGACGTAAACTACCATTTTACTACATGCTCACTACCAAATTCATAGCACACTGGATTACTGCCATAACTGGTATAACAATGTTTATTTGCGATGGTGTTTTTTTGTTTTTCTCAAAATTCACGCGCAAGTGCCGATTTCGAAAAGTACATTGGTACGTGTAGCAATTGTGTTAAGACATGTGGATGTTGTGTACACAGTGGCGTAGGTAAGGTAGGGTAAGTTCTGGACGAAGAAAAGTATTTTATTTATTGTTCTAAATATAGCTTCAGTTCATAACTCTGTTTCAAAAACTGTGAATATTGACGTTAATTGTTAAAATTGTATTACATCTGGAATACACAAAATTTAGAATGATAGTCCGATATATGTACTGTAATTTTCATATTGACACATGTACAGCAGAATTTTTACATGTACTTTTTACAAATTGTACATGAATACCTCCTACGTATCTGTCCGTTTGTATATTATACATAGATTTTAATTCGGCAGAAAAGGTTTCTGGTTTCTGCGGTTATAACTTTAACAGACATTAAACCGCGCAAAACAGAAATTATAAAACCGAACAAAATTCCAGATACCTACGTACACCTACTTGTTTTGTTTTTGGAGGCTGGAAATTTAATTAGTTAATGTTCACGTTATGCCCGCACGGTACAATGTACAAAGCGTTGTGTTCTCAATTTTGTTTAACACCAAATATTTCAATATACGAAATCAGTTTTCTAATTCTAGCAAACGAGGAATATTAAATTTGGCAACCGGCGAGTCAATGTATTTTGTGCTACAGGAAATAACAAACTTGAAATTGACGGATGTTTCGTAATTAGAATTAATACCAACGTTACTGTTTAACAGAGCAGAAAATAATTTTGTATAATATTTAAACATAATATAATACAAGTACTCACGTTTACATCATGATAATAAATAAAATAAAATTGAAATATAATGGGGTGGTTGCATCGGGTGAGTGGGGTGATCAGTAACATTTGAAGGTCAACTATCTAGGGAGGGGGGTGAGTGAATGTTAAAGTGATGGGTCGCGTCCAATGTGAAGGGACGTCGTGACCCTGACTGGTCGCAACCCTTTAAATTACTCGTCCTCTGAATGTGGGATTTACGTAAGCTGCTCATCAACCACACGGCCACGCACAAACACACATGCACACAAACAGTAATACACACATATACGCATATGTATGTTGTAGTGAAACATACATGGCTGCTCCTCAAGATTCCTATACATCTGTTTCACTGGAAGTATCTACATGTATTTACATAAAAAAGCAGTTTACACAGTTACAAGCAGACACAACACACCCTAACCACACTCATACATACGGAAATACATGGAAAATTACGTAGTCAGAGGCTGATACACACCTACATAGTTCTATAAACATTGTCACCTATACACATACAGGTATGCAAAGTGACAGATACAAACACATACACTGACACACAAGACAAATCTGAGCAGATGCCACAAAATCCTTACGTCAAACACGTGTAGGAAATATTTGCGCCAACATTCCGCGTGAGAAATACCAAATAGGTTTATCCAATGCGATGTGTAGCAATAAAATATATAGAAATAGCAAAAGTAGTCAATTGCATTCATATCTGATCTGTACATACCTGTCTGTGTTTATATATATATACATATCTAAAATCTAAGATTCACCGGGGATGAAACGCAGCGTATAGGGAACGTGCTAGCTAAAGTATTGAATTCTGGGTAAACATTGAATCGTGAGTTGCAGACGAGCTTTGTGAAAGAAAATAATAGCGGTGCAGAGGGTTAGATCATGAGAATTCGAGGTGTGCTACTATCGTGTCGAAGTAGAAACATGCTCTTCCGACACGCCACCAACATCCTCGCACTGTCTGCCCGTCATGCAGTTCAAATCACTGCACCAGCGGTCATCAAACAGTCACTACTCTACTAACAAGATCTTACAATCACTTTAGAACATTAAACAAATTGTTTAGTACAGTATGAAGACTTCTGTGACTTTTGTATATCCTTTACAAGACGATTTATCTTGTTAAGAGAAGTTCAGTAAGTATTGTATTATCGAAGGTGGATCCTAAGTGATGTTTGTTGTGTGTTAGTATTTTATGTTTTGTTCTACTTTATAGAGTAGATATTTTGCTACATTGACCCCAATATCCTTGTAGCAGATCCTGAGATAATGATGGACAAATGTTGACAAGCACTTTCACAGGACCGTGTTGTCCTGGACTGATCGTCCTCCCACTAGAACTTTACGTCACGGCAGTTGCTTGTCCAGCAGTTAGACAGGCATCTACACAACCATCAGCTACGCTCACATCACCCAGCCGAGAGCTGGGTTCGTAATAGTCGGTATCATTAGTGACATTAGCCCACCAGACACATACCAAGTACGGCTAGTTACACTCATCACACCAGTATCTGAACCTTACACTAAAAGTTAGTTACAAGAACTTACTATCATTTCAAACATATAATTCTATCTTCAAGTATCAACAGCATTGCATCATTGTTAATTGATTATGAGAGTAATGAGTAGAGGAACTGTTTGAGACGTGCTGATATAAACAACAAGCTCGTTTATTATCCACTGACCATCTCGATCATCGTAATATGTCGTCGTTTCTCACGTAATGTTTGTTAAACTACATCGCATCAGGTATTTCTGATAAACTCGTTGCTCTACCAGTTATTAATTATTGAGAACTAGTCATCCATTACCATTAGTAATCGTGAATACAGCGTGAAAAACAAACATGTCATATTGATAATCATACTGGGCTTGATTTCTATATTATTTGTGACATTCTTTTGATTATTGCTTTTCTTAATCGTTGTAACTCTTCTTGCTCTGTAGAATATTATTTATAACATGAACAATTTAGTTTTGTAGACAAAAAGTATAATTTTTCCACCATCGCAGCTGTTTATTTTACATTTCGTTTATACTTTTCATTTTGTTTTTCTCTATGCTGTGAACATGAAAAGACAGTTGAATAATCTTCAGCAAAAAGAGTCCAAGTGAATTTGCTTCTTCTTTGTTTTCACGCTTCGCATTGTCACTTTCAGCAATACTATAAAACTCCATATACAGCTTAATTTTCATTTGTTCTTCAGTTGCTCGAGCAATTGTGCAAGCTAGAACTAACTATTTTCTTTTCTTTTGAAAAGAAATAATTCGTGCACGAACACAAGCATTAGTTAACAATTTACTCTGACAGAGAACATACTTTTCTAATTAAATATAATAAAACCGGTCAATAACGAAAGTGCTAAAGAAGTAATCAAATACACGAACTTCTTGACAAATCAGAAAGTTTGTTCCATTAACGGACTTCAGCCAGTTGAATCTGGAACGCGCACGCTGAACGACAACTTTGCTCCAATCGTTATAACCAATTCAGTTTGTTCCATCTACGGCAAGGAGAAACAAAAATTTCGATTAACTTGCTAACATTGTAAGTATATTATAACGTATATTTTTTCAGATTTACTAGAAAATTAACGTGATAGATTTAATACTGTATAGTAAAGAAGTAGAACTCCTTCTGTCCCATAATTGTTGTAGCAAGTGATAATTTAAACTGAAATTATTGGCGAATGCAGTTGTAAGTTATGTGATAGCGCAAAATTACGAAGCCTTCAATCAAAATCAACGTTCCATGACATTTGGCATTTATTTTGTGACATCTGTTTTTGTTTAGTTTACCCTAATTATTACGAATTATAACTAATTTTTCTAATTTCATCTGTTGATCGATATTAAGAAAACTAAGATGCAGAAAAGAGAGTTTTCTAGCAAAGATTCAGTTGCGATAGTCCAATTCTTGATGTATAAAAAACGAAAAGTAGCAGAAAAGTGCAATTACCAATGTACAATCCTACCTTATCTTATCTGCAATCCTACCCACAAGTTTAAAAAGTAGTAACGAAATTATTGAAAAATCAAGAAATTATCTGAAGATTCAAAATAATAATTAGGAGTAATATTTTTTAATTTATTGTCTAATTCAATCTACTTTTTTGATAATAAATGTTGCGTTCTATATTTTTTCTTGCTACTATTATTATGGGACAAATGAAATTCATCAACTGCAACTATTATAATGGGATAGAGGGAGTATAATAATAGACTGAGATATCTTCTAGGAAGGAGAATAAACAATTAAATTTATACTGCACTACAGTTACTTATAACTTATATCTAAAACCAAATATTAGCGCCCGTTTTAATTGGGAAAAACTAATATGTAAGGGACAAGTTTATGTTGCATTTGCATACTAATTATATGTACCGAGATCAAGTTGTGTTACAAATGTGCTGTAACCATTTCAGAACTTTGCAGTAAATATTTACCCCGAGATTTTGCGATTTACTGTGTATGTGGATGTTACATTGCCGTGGTGTTAATTTTTAAACAAACGGTCTCACAAATTTAGTAAATTATTCTCCTGTCTCTGACAAGAAAATGGCTCGAAAATTAAATTGATATTACTACTGAAACCGTAATGTTCGTGTTTTATAAAGTCTGATATTTATGAGCCAGATCTAGCATAGACTCTTTCGTGTAGTACGCCACTGGTGTACGTAATAAATGATGTACACGGGCATGATGTATAACAGTTTTTATATAGTTTGCATCTAGTTAGAGTGTGCATTATCTCTCTTACTAATGCAAGTTGTGTCATTGTTTTTCCTCTCTAATTTGCATACCAGCTGTGTGACTGATATTCACGGTAAGATATAACATTCATACCTAGAGTATACATAACTAGAGATATACATTGCGCAAAAAAATTAGTTTACAGTATTTCATACTATCTGTGCATATGTAATATTGCATGTTTACATGAATATTCAGTATAAGGCATGATTATATGTTTTTCTATGAAAGTATGTATGCGCATAGGTAGGTACGTATGTACATTTTAACATGTATACATGTATTTAGGGGGTAGGTTAAGAAATGCATTCTATAATTTCAAACTATACTTTTACGAAGCGCATAAAACTATGAATATTAAACTACATGCCGTATGTCTAAAAAATAATATATATTATAAATTTAAAGAGTACTTTTAGAAGAATATTCTCTCTACAGTAACACTTTACTGCATAAATATACGATATTTTAACATCTTTTTCAAGTTGTGTATATGTAACTTCATATGTGAATGTGTATGTACATATGAGTATCCTTTTGATACATTTATTCTACAGCATATATAAATGTATGACCTGTCAACTGAATATTATTTTCTTTCATTAAAAATATTTGTAAAAAATACTTTTCTATGACTCGCACAATACCTAACAATAAAGAATAATATTACAATACAATACTTGTAGTATAAAAATACATACATATGAATTGTTGGAATGAATTGTTTGAAAACAATACATTCAGGTTCATAACTGAAACATCTACACGTATCTCACACGCAGTGCACATGCGCAATGCACTGAAGTAGAACGTTTCCGAAGGCAAGTTTCGCTTTCAGTTTTCAGTCCCGATCCCGAAGGAGGTGTGGAAAGACGTAACGTACACGTTTGCTGTACTTGTATGACGTACAACAATCGGCAAATCTTACGTTACATACGCTGAATTAAAATAACAACATAACCTAATAAAACCAACTTAATAATACTTACATGTATGGTTAGAATTGAGAACTGTCTTTTAAAAAAGTTTTAAACTATTTCTCCTAGTATAATTGTGTGTAGACTTGTCTGTATGTTTCAATAGTAAATTTAATAAACTATAATGTATGTGTTAATTGATGTCTATATATTATATTAAAATTACGTGTGTTTTTGAAGTAAAAATAAATTAATGTGAACATTTAAATGATCCAGTATTATCTCGCCGTGTAAAGAATTGTTACGAAAACTTTTATTAGTGCTACGTATTGAATGAACTGGAGTGAATTCGTTTTATAGACGATTAATTAAAAATCTAATTTTGAAGTAAGTAAATACATCATTTCTATTAATTATTATAGCATAAATATAATAATGAGAAATTACATGAAATGTTTAAATTGATAAAATTTGCTCGATTTTTCCGATTTGAATCTGAATCGTACTTCTTTCTTTGTAATTAGCCTATTGGTTACATGATAAATAGCATAGTGATATTTACCAGCTCACACTAAATAGTAATATTTAACTGTTCTCATTTATATACCGTTTACGCATTGTTCTAATATTATCGTTAGTATATTTTACCTGAATTTCTCTCAAATTATTATAATCTATTGTCTTCCCGGATAATATCTTTATTAACCCATAAGACAATACACTAACCATTATATTCTATTCTGTGCTACGGTACACCATTGTATCCAAGTTTTAACTTTCTTAATTAACATAAACCCGAAAGTTTTTCGTGAAAAAAGTTGATTGATTGTAACTTTGTTAGTTGCCTGTGAAACTCCTGTCTCGTTGAGAAGATAAATGTGCCATCGAGTAGGCCATGCTATAGTGTTGACACGGAACCCTTACCAAACACACATGCATTCACCAGAGGGTGGAAGAGATAACTAGAAAAAATATCCACTGTCTTATTTGCTCAATCAATTACTACAAAAAAGTCACAATCAATTCAGGATAATGTTATTTAGCACCAATTAGTTTTTCGCGGAAAAAAATTGATGAAAACATGGAAGCAGATAATTTATTTAATCTGTAATAATAAAGAAGAATTGTTTTGCTTGCTGATCATATTAATACTGGTTATCTGTATTTTATTGTGCTGCTTTTTCAATTTCAAATTTTAAATATGAATTTATGCTTTCAGATCCGACAATCAGACGAAGAATATACAACGGGTAAGTGTACACTGTGCTTAATAATTTTTGCATTCTGTAGCCTCTTGAACCATTTATTTCGTTCTTTCATGTTGATTCAAATATTCCGTGAAACTTGGTAGTATGTACGTAATAACTACTACGATTACTACATCTAGTTACGCTTCGTGTATAAGCTAGGTGGATATTCATTAACCATCCACTCGGGACGTACAATATGCAAATTCCTTCACTATTTTTGTTGCAAAAGTTCGCGCGATTTCAGGAATTTAATAAGCGACCTAAAGGCCTGGACTCGCGCAAATCAAAATTAAAACTGCACATTGCAGTGACGAGGAATGACAAATGTTTTTGACTTTGTCAAAAAATGTTCGATGCGTCAGTGCCACACCTGATGGTGACGTAAATGAATTAAATGTCAAATGAATAGATAAATGAATGATGATATCTGTATAAACACGCATTCATCCGTATGCACGCACACGGATAATGTAAGAAATACTCTTAGGTTATTAGCTTATTATTTGTGCACAAAAGTGCGAGCATTGTCAATAAATATAACTTTCCTAAATACAATTGTTTTCAATTAATAACAAGTATCTATCTTGCTACAGTACAGTCAATAGTGCAATATGGATGTTTAAAATAAGACTTGCTGAATCGCAGATCACTTCCTACAACATTGCGCTTATCGTCATATATGTCTCGCCAAAAAGACCCTAATTAAACCTACCAAAAATGGAAGCCAAGGAACAAAAGGCAAAAAATATATATAATAATCTCGTGCACGAATGAAAACAGCACCCGGACACTGCGTTATTGTTTTTTAACTGACGCGGGTTCGAGTCTTATCACGTGTACGTGTTTGCGTGCCACACAGAACAGCGATAGCGAGTGCGCATGCGTGTGTGCGCGCAAGGTATTGTGGGTGATTACAGGGGAGCTAGAGCTTTCTCTGACTCTGTGTGTGTGTGTGTGTGTGTGTGTGTGTGTGTGTGTGTGTGTGTGTGTGTGTGTGTGTGTGTGTGTATGATTCGTAGTTTCCGTACGTGGCTTGTTTTGTGCACAGGGATCGTATAATTTTGTCGGTTCATGTTAATTAAATGCGATGCAGAATTGGTAATATGCTGTGTGTAGTAAAGTTTCGGGGCACCATAACTAATAATAGCTGGATCATCGTCCGCCATTTTGTGCTCATACACACATAGTGTACGGAATACCAAAGAGGACACTGGAACTGGAATATAACAACTGAAGCACAATTAATATACTGTTTATGTACAAAGCGGAGCTTTGAAATGGTCACGGCGTCTCGCATCCTGCATTTATCAAACGAGTTGGAACGGGGGGTTCGATTAATAATGTAACTTTGTGTGGAAAAGTATTGTTTATATTTACACAGTGTTTGAGATGGGTTTCTGCATATATTATACGCGGGGCTGGAATCTATTTAACTTTCTGTTTTGTAGGAAAGTATGCGTGAAGCAATACATTAGACCCAAAATCCATCATCGTTGAATAAGTAAAACAGGTAGTATAGAAACATTGTTTATCTGCCATAATTTTACGCTGTATTTATTTATATTTTTGTATACCGGCCATTTTTGGGTAATCTAGTGCGTTTATAATCCATTTCATTTATCCACATTTCCATGTGGATAACGAAGCTGATTCGCTTTAGAAAAGTAAAGTCTAAAAAAACTATTGAAAGAGTATCGCACTAATCTGACTATGTAATATCTTTGGCTACATAATAAATGCACTCTGAGTTTAGTTATACCGTAGCTGGATTGTAGCAAGTGCTGGAACGTTTTTAACGCGTTACGAAGCAACTGGCGTATATAAGTTGTTTTATTTCAACCGAACTCTATTATGAAGGTTTAAAAGAACAAAGAAGCACAGTCTTAGTGTTTAATGGATCTCAACTCCTATAGAGAACACTTAAGACCTCTTTTTTGTCAGCGAGCGAAGTTTCTTTCTGAGAAATTCAAAAACCATCTCTTGCCAACATGAGCAGCTTGCGATTTTTCAAAAATATCAGGCCATTAAAATAAGATGTAGCATGGAAAATTGTATTTTAAAATTTGATATCGTTAGGCAGACCTATATGCGTATTTTTCAAAGTTTCATTTTTGTCAAAAAGTACAAAAAAAGGAAAAGCCTAGAATGACTGATTACCTTGGCGAGGAAAAAAAATTGTCATAGTCTGTATCGATTCTGTATTGTTAGCAGATCATGTAGATGGATTCGGGGGCTGTTTGGCACAGGTCACATACACATACATTCATACGTGTATGACACATCAACGGGAAACTAATGATGCAACGAAATTATTTTGGAAGTCATCCAAAAATTGACATTGTGTGTATTTTGCCTGGTTTTAATATAGCTTTATATCATTTAGGCAATTTTTGGTCAGAAATCCTCATTCATTTTATAAACATTCACAGAAACCTAAGAGGATACTTCTACTCTTTATAATATTTGAACGAATTTAATTAATACTACCCGTCAATGCAATTCGAATCCTTTTTCCTACGGAGTAATTAAAATTAACTATGCTCTTGCAACGATCTTTCAGCACAATGTGCTGGGCAAACGTGTAGGTGTTTGTACAAATTAAATTAATTTATTAAGGAAACCAGAGGGGAGCTCAAGAGATGAAATAAAAATCTTACGAGAGTGAATCCCGTAATATGCGAAAGCCAATTATGGCGAATAAGCAAATTAAATCCCCTTTGTTCTTGATGGCCAGAAAATTTACTGCGCGCATGAGTTTAGCGCGAGTCTTACGAGCGACGACTAGGCTAAGCAGGAAGAAACAGAAGATGCAGGAACGGAAGATAATGAACAGGAAGAAATAATGAAAGGTCAAGGCAAATTGTTGAGGAAGATTTCCTTCACGAAGCATTTGCATTTTAACAGTGAATAAGATTAAATGATTTTTATAATTTACTCACGTCAACGTCCGTCTAATTTATCAGTTAATTTTTAAGTAAAAAATATGTGTTTACAATCGTCACTTTTTCGCTCGTTTCTGCTACGTTTGCACTAGCGGATAGTTAAAATGTATTTAACAGAATTAATAATTCAATGTTTCCAATTAGTTTATGTAATTGTATATTTCAATTAACTACCATTTCAATTTAATTGATTATAACTCGACGAGTTAATCTGGTATTGTATTTTAATCTAATATTACATGGTATTCAAATATTGAAAGCTTGCTGTTTATGAAATACATCAAAAGCGTACACTAAGTCATCGTATTAACACATTCTCTGTCATGAGAATCATCAGTGATCCTTATGACGGTTCATTATGAATACAGGTTACTCGATTCTTGATAACTATGTTTATTTTTTATATGGGGAATTATTATTTTCTCATGGTGGCATTTAAGGTTTTAAACTTTAAAAATCTTAATAAATAAAAGTCTTCTGGGACGAATCTGATCCTACAGTTCGAATGATTTGAGATTCGATCAAGTATTTTAGCCCACAATGAATATATGTTTATTCCACTGTTATATCTGTACATATGTTTGTGTTTCCTCTCGCCCCTTAGCATATATGTGTTGGTACCCCCTAAGGACGCCTACCGGCTACGTAAATCGTGGTGAATTATCGTTGACTTTTGTACACCAACATGCCAAGTAGAAGTGAAATCCTTCGAGACAACCAACACTTGGGCTCTAATCTAATTATCCCAGGTGGCCACTTGAATCAGATTAATGGTTTTTCTTTCTAGAACTACCTAGGCACACGAGGTATTACATACATGTATACATCTATAAGATATACTCATGTGGAATGATTGTAGTTAAAATCGATTTCGAGGAATTAGTTAATGATAAGCTTGGAAATATTAGAATTTACAAGGAAGAGAATTTTAACAAACTATTTGTAAATGGATTAAAAAGAATCTAACACATTAATGGTGTCTGGAACAGCACGATGTAATAATTTATATGTATTTAATAGGAAAAGGTCAGTTCAAATATTCCACGATTGCATATTTATCCAGCTAGTCTTACAAGAATGACTTTAAATTGGATAAAACTGGATTTAAATACTTTGTAAATTGGTTTACAAATAAAATGAGGTGATATTTTCACGATTACAATAATGTACATTTCGTTGCACCCAATTTTCCTGTACCCTACAATTATGAAAAACGAACGCTAAATGTAGCTGACGCCTTTGGCAAATAAAATGACTTCGAATACAATTGGCCCATAGAATTGCAGGATTGCTAGCACCTGTAGTACAACTGACTGTGAGAATCGTTATATTGTAGTGTGGCGTCCATTGTCCGTTCAGCCGGACTTTTCACCTTTTCCAAATGTCAGCAGTGATTGATGTCTCGTACGCAGACGTTCAGGCATTTATTTCGTTGATAAGGTCATACACACTTGTGTGTAAAGAATAATACCGAGAGAGGGAGCGTATTGGGTAATTATAATTTCTCGGAAGTGTACAGTCAGAATTTTGGAAAATATGAATCATACTAACATTGGGGTGTTGTAGTTATATGAAACTATTTCTAGGAATATTGGTATTGATGGAAATAACAGATATTTAATTTGGATTTTACACTTTATTGACAACAACCTCTGATACGCATCTGTATCAAAACTTCCAAGGAGTTACTTCTTACGTCTACGTTAATAACCAATGACCATTTGAATGAACGCCACCACGTCTAATTTGTGTTGAAAGGTTGAAATAAATAGTCATATCAGCTAGAGATTATTTCGCAATCAGTTCCAACCAGCATTGGTTAGTTCAGGGGAGTATCCGTGCATGTGTAAGACAGAGAACGAAAATGCTATGTGGCTGTAGCTTTATCATCGACGTACAATTAATCACTCGAGCGGACATTGGCGTGACAAGATTAATTTAATGCTAATTTAATAGGGAAAACAGTTTTATTTTGTAATTTATGACCGCTATAATGTTGGATGCTATCGACATTGTTCACAGGTTTCCATGAAAGACTAGAATATCGATTTATCCAAACAACTACCAACGAAACCAGCACCAGTAACAGCCGCATTCTCTTACTATATAGATACTCTAGTATTCACGGATAATTTATACACGTGATCACCGTCAGTATGCGCGAATTCTCATCTCATCGCCGCTCTGAAATCACTACTCGCAACCAGAATCATTGAACACTTAGACTAGAATAATTATAATGGGCTTCATTAAATTTGAATCGATTGGAAACTTGCCAGATTATAAAGACTGATTATTTTGTAATAAAAATGTCTAACATCGATACTTGTTAAGTGATTTAGAAATTCAACGTTAACTGTTGGCATAAAGTATAGATTGTATGATTTAAGAATATTGGGAAACTTATGTTTGAAATTATTAAAAAAATTTAAATTCCTTACGTTGACTAGTTTTCGGAATGAACTATTTTTTGGCTACGAATGGTCTTGCGATTGTTAACGTTTGACTACATATAAGAATCTCTACATGGTTATCAAAATCCATGGATACCTATGTAGCGACAAAAAACTTGATGATCCTGCACGAAGCAGAACTGCGGAAGCCAGTAAATAGTGCCAGACGAGTGAGAGAGAAGCTGATTTGTGGCAGGAACGAGCCCATTCAATTACCAGTTATGGTCGCAGATACAAGTTCCGGTGAAGTCCGGTATCATCCGTGTGCCGTGTGGTAATCCAGCGTGCCTGGAACAACCCCGAGTGCTGAGTAGACGATATCATTCTATATTTAGGTACAGGTCGGGATTTGGACCGAGATTGCGATATAAAAATGCAATAAGCATTCGATTCGAATATCTATAATCCGTTTTATTACGCCAATGTTTTTAAACAGCCCTCGTCTTGCAGACTTAGCTTCATGCAGCTCCTGGAATGCTCCGGTCTCCGGTCAAACTGAAAAATGTTAACTGTAACTCTCATGTTCGTTGAGATATTGTTAAATTCGTGTTCACATAACCTTATAGTAGTGCTGGGAACCGAGTCCGAATACTTTTGGAATCGGTTCCAAAAGTATTCGAATACCCGAATACTGAACTTTTCGGATACCCGAATCTCGGTTCCAAATTTTGGATTCGATTCCAAGAATCGAATACTCGGTTCTTGGAATCGGTTCCAAGAACCGAGTATTCGATTCTTGGAATCGGTTCAGGAATCGAATACTCGGTTCTTGGATTCGTTTCGAAGAATCGAATACTCGGTTTTTGGAACCGATTCTTGAATTCGATTTCAAGAACGAAATACTCGTATGTTATGTATGTAACATGTATTAATTGCGTATGTTCCACATTGTTGACTGCCTCGATATTAAAATAGCTTAGATTTTCTTGCAAAAGAAAGGCAAAGAATCGGTTCTTGGAATCGATTTCGAGAATCGAATATCTTCATATATCGCTCCGTTTACTCGTTTTGAATAAGAAAATGTTAAAAATAGTACTAAAATTGTATTGATGCTGCACAAGCTACGGGACACCCTACTTATACAAAATATTCCTTTGTTTCTAATATCTCAAATATGTACTAAATAATTTCATAATGCTACAGTTTTAATTAAACACAATACTAGTTTTGTTCCTGTATTTTTTACAAACAAAACTTCTAATTCTAGCTTTGCGTCCTATATGCTGTATGTAAAACAATAAAAATATATATTTATATAAACAATTTTGAAGAACTACTATACATGATCTAGATGGTACTAGACATCCCATTTATAATACAGAATGTTGTTTAAGTTCTGATTGTATTTCGTATGCACTAAATCATTTCCCAATGACAGTTTTAGTTACGCACAATACTATTTTTGTTTTGTATTTCGTCATGTTTGTTGTATGTAATACAATAAGAGAATATTAGCTGAAATTTAAGTTTGCAGGTTTGTATTTGTATACATTTTAATTCTGTTTTTTTTTATTTGTTGTCATATTGTGTGGAATAAATCATTACACTATGATACAATTTTGAGTAAGAAATAAGTGTTAAGTAATTATCATTACTTTCTTGTATTGCTTTCAAGTGTCAGTGGCGTACATTTGTCATTTTCATTAAAATTTTATATCAACTTTAAAATCAATTAATAAGTTGTTAAGGCATTCTACAATATGCACAGAGTCTGACGTCACTTATTGTTTTATTGAAATGTTAATTCTGTTTCGGTTTTTACTTTATTTTACATATACGTGTAATTTCAACGCTGTATTCTGCTATATTTCTTGACACATGCTAAAATGAATGTAATGAATATGTCTTTTGTCTTTAATAGAAGAAAAGGTACGCTATTTTAACATCAAAAATAGTCAACAATGTAGTGAGTACACAATTAATATATGTTACATGCATAACATACGAGTATTTCATTCTTGAAATCAAATCCAAAAATCGATTCCATTCTTCGAAACGAATCTAAGAATCGGTTCCAATAACTGAATATTCGATTCGTGGAACCGATTCCAAGAATCGAGTATTCGATTCCTGGAACCGATTCCAAGAACCGAGTATTCGAATCTTGGAACCGATTCCAAGAACCGAGTATTCGATTCTTGGAACCGATTCTAAGAATCGGTTCCGAAAGTATTCGAATCTCGGTTATTCGGATACCCGAATACTTTAAGAACCGAGTACCCGAATCCAAAAAATATCGGTTCTTGACAACACTACCTTATAGCCAGCTATAGTAAAGTCGTTTCAAATATCACTCGTTTATATGTGGGGTACTTGTAGAAGATTTTATATTACAAACGTGACAATGTCCATTGTGAAAGCCGCTTGTTCGTCGAAATCTTTGTGTTCAATTTTTCGTGTCTGAGAAATTAAAAAAACTTCTTAACTGTTGGTCGTACCGAATTCAATTTATGCCATCTGTGCCTTTTTTGGGTGTAGATTAAGATTGTGACATCTGTTTAACGATCCAAATGACATTTGTTGAGCTAATAGCAATTGCATTTTTGTATTGAATGAGCATGACAAACTATATAATGTCATTTTGCTCAGTATACACTTATAGCTTATAACTTGTATAAGCCATTCCAGGTACTCCGACTGATAATAATTAATAATGTACGACATCTTGTGACTTGAATAATTGAGCGTAATTGCAAAGTCGGAGCTTTGACAGTAATACGACATACTGAATGAGTTGATAACTCTCGTAGTTGTACGTGACATTTCCATCTGTAATAATTAATATGCGAGTTTTGTAATTACTGAATAAAATATAAAGTTGGACAGAAAAAAAAGCTAATTACAGTGGGCTTGTAACTTTTCCACAAGATGGAAAATATTTTAAAGTACCTACGTACGTTTCTCCTTTGATACTGGAGAACTTTTTGAACAGATTAAAGTAGACATTCTTGTATAGGATTCAGAACGGGGTATAATAATACCAGTCATAGCAGAGGTGTATTCAGAAGTGTCTTATGTCAGAATCAATTTTCAACCAAGTTTCTTAACTGGATTACATTGTTTGTTATATTAACCCTTACGGGCATCACTCTATTCATTTCCATAAATAATTATCACCATTGTTTGGAATATTAGGATAGATGAATCAATTCTACCAGTGACACTATCACAAAAACTTTAAAATGAATTTAAAAATTTTTAGTTTATAGAAAAATATACGTATTTTGGTGTATATTTTTAATTTCACATATCCGGCGGCATTGCTTACAGCCAAACCCGTTACAACTCATTTTTGCACCAAAAAAGTAGGAATCCATTTTATATAAAAATTTCATTTATACGAGATATCATGTTCTCAAAACAAATAAAAAAAAGATCCGGTACTACGGTACAAAATTTATTCTGTGGGCTCAGGGAAATATATTGCTTCAGATATCCATCCACACACACACACGCAGATATATGTATATATGTCTGTACATGTGGATGTATTGACGAATGGCAGACGGGGGCACGGGGATGGCTCGTGAAATCAAATATAAAAATACGAGCAGACGACCTTGGTACGGCAAGTCTTCAAATATACTAGTACAGGATAACACTGGGTAAGATAGTGGTCTCACTCTTTCAAATATACAATGTGTTACTCTTGCGAATATAAAATTCCACTTTTTCAACAAACTAGTCTCTCATTGGTAAGTATAGAGATATGTACATGTATAAATAGAAACAGACAGGTATGTTATTTTTTAATATACAAGTAAGGTGTCACCCCTACAGCTAGTAAAGTATACATTTCAATATAGAGTTAACTGCTCTCTCAAATATATTAACCTCTGTTTTTACAGTTTCTTATATCATCAATCTCTCTTAGTTCTTAATATATATCTTACTTTAAACTCGTAACCAGTGTAGAGTCAGGAAGAGCATTTGTTTTCCAATGACGGCGATAGTTGGCAGTAGTGGTGATTTCTTAATAAATATATGAAATATAATATTTAAATTTTAAAAGTTAGGTTGTTAATATACATGTACTTGCTGACAACAAAATGTGTAATATATATAAAAAAAATTACTATACATGTTATACATTACTTTCATACATATATTCTACAGATCTAGTGTCTCAGTCCTAAGTATATAATGTAGTTAGTATGTGCAAATAACGAGTGTTACCCACTCATACATACACTGAATATATTATATCACAGTGTTTCTTAAACTTTTTGGTCGCGCGACCCCTTTTCACAATTGAAAATTCCGAAGAACCCCCCGAACCGTGTGCGCAGAAAAATGTTGGAGGGGACTAAAATCCAGGAGGTAATTTCTTTTGTTTAATTAAAATGAATTACTCATTGTTTTCTTTATTAGCAGATTTATTGTTTAGTTGCAATAATATACCACTCGCCAAATATTCTGCGACCCCCCAAAAATTTTTATCGATCCCCGTGGGGGTCGCGCCCCCCACTTTAAGAACTACTGGTATATCACACTCTTTCAGATATACACGCTGTACGGTTCTCTTGTATATAGAAATCATACTCTTTTTATATTATTACACACCACCGACTCCCTTATCTCTACGGCCAATGTGCGTTTCATCCGTGTAATATCACCACCACCACTAACGTCATGCATGCAAGGGTAGGTGCGGGCCGGCAGAGGCGGAGATGTCAACTTGGGGACGATTGCAGGGATTACATTTCGGAAATGTTGAATAACAAGTATCCTACCCTTGACATTTGCAAAGGGTAGTACCCGAGGATTATTTTATAAAAAGAGGACACTTTATAAACATGTAACCACACGAGTTTTTTTTTTTATTTATTCTCGCCAAGCCTGCTGGACTATTCAGAATGAATAAAAAAACAAGAAAAACCATGACTTATGTATGTAAATAAATTGTTTAATAAAGGTAATCATATAAGCTATACCTAGATTTGTCGAGGGCGATGTATAAAAATGGGCAACAGGACAATTACCGGCTGGATCAAAAACGGCCGTCAAAAATCCCCGTTAAATAAAACCCTGTGTTAAAAAGTCCTTCATACAAAAAAAAAACCCGAATATTTAACCCTTCTCCAATTTTAAATAAGAAATCATCAAGTCTATCATTTTTTATTATGACTTAATTAAAAAATCACAGCATTATGATTACAAAAGTAAGTTTGTTTTCACAATTTGATTTCAAATACTTATTAGAAGAATCTACGCTTATGACTATGTACGTTTTTTGCAATCCTTCGGCACTTAGTTATTTCACCTCATTAGCCTAACTTCCTGAGATGAACTAGTTTTATTCTGTTGTGATACAATGGTAGGGTTGGATAGGGTATTTATTTAAAGTGATATTGTTTTTAGACGTGGGGGGAGGTAAATTTAAGGGTATTTTGCTATAGGGGTTAACACAGGGGCTTATGTAACTAGGGTTTTTGACGGTGGATTTATACTCACGGGGGTAGGTGTCCTAGAACCACAAAAGTGTGCGACGAATTTTTAATATCAAATGAAATATTATATTGTACGCTTTTTCATATATAATTTCTTTTTTAAAATTACCAATACAACATTTTGCAATGATGTATTATGGAAACAGAAATATTCATTTAAATCGTACAAATACGTACAATTTTCATGTTTTAAATACAATTAATAATGTTGTTTTTATTTACAGATGTGTACGACTGAAAATCCAATTTATTGGTAAGTTAATGTATTTATATTGTTTTGATATATGAATTTTAATTATTCACAACTTGCATAAACACATTTATACATATTTATATTTCCACATATGGTTGGTCCCAGAGTGCTACGGCAATATATTATTATGTTTTTTTTTTTAAGTTTTAAAATTAACGCATGAATTATAAATTTTACTATCAACCATGAAATTGCAATTAATTATATGGTTCGTTCATTGGATTTTAGTTTAAAATTATTTATTAACGTGATTTAATTACATACGCATATATATATATATATATATATATATATATATATATATATAAATGTACAGGTATATGTATTAATTATATACATACCCATAAGGTCAAACAATACTATTAAAATATACGATATTTTAATTTGATATTTAATGAAACGGTTCGAATATGTTATCAATGTTACAAATCAACAATTACATTTAAGTACGTAAATAAACTATTTATTGCTATATTTCGGTAATTATTGCTTGATAAAATCAAGGTACAGTATACGGATTCAACAAGATAAGTGGAACATTAAAAAATAATATTAATTTTGTATTTAATAAAGATTTTTTATATGAATACTTCAAAGTTTAATCAAATGGAAAATTATATTTTGATTTAAAACATATTTATTTATTTTTAATATGAATTTAATCTATTTTAAATTATTCCGATATCAAATATGTATTTATAACTTTGATTTTAATATAATTTATATTAAATATTAATTTTGGATTGTAATGATTTATAATTGCCATTATAGTTTCGTTTACATTGATAGTCA
The DNA here is from genome assembly GCA_963422195.1 of Carabus problematicus. NCBI lineage: Eukaryota > Metazoa > Arthropoda > Insecta > Coleoptera > Carabidae > Carabus > Carabus problematicus. Next base: position 2,603,101 of record OY728580.1, on the reverse strand, counting down.
AATTATAAAATGTATGTATGGTAAATAGCTATGTTTATTTTGATAGAATTTTTCTCGTAAACCATTTCGTCTCGATGTTCATTCAATTATCTTGTTTCCTTCGGAATGGTTCCTCATCTGTTTGTATGTCAGTGCAGTGTAGTGCACTTGCACCTACCCGTAATGGAAGAGGGCGAGAGAGAGAGAGGGAGATTGATAATGTCATTTGACAATATCAAGCAGAAACCCCGAACGCAGTATATTTGTCGTACGTCGAGTGGCAGCCCGTACCAGTTTATGTATATTTATTTCTATACTTTCGTACATTACATTACATATAGATATACAGACATGCACATTCATAATACGAACGTACGTACCGTACATATACACGTATATATGTAAACATGCAAGTGCATATTCATAAAAATATGCCATCGGAATCGAATCTTACCAATAATAAATAACTTGTCATTGCAAATATACTCGTACATGCATGCACGTTGCAAAACTGGGTTAAAATATCGTCGACAATTTCACGTAATGCAGTGGTGTCGTGTTCAAAAATATTATTTTTTCGATTCGCTTGAAAACTGTGCTGCTAGTCAATAAACGTGTACTAGATTTCACAACGATGCATTTGCGCGATACAGACGAGTAAATATAGTTGTACCATCAGTCGATTGACCATATAAGTACATTTGTACTAAAAATCGCGCAATAGTAAAAATAAAAATCAATATTAGTCCACTGTAAATATCAACAGTAATTATCGTCAATATTGCACATAACTTTAAAGTCAATAAATGTCAACGGAATTATATGAAAATATCAAAAGGAATAACCACTGCAATTCGACACGGCCCGGATCCTTTGTACTGACGCTAACCGCGGTTGTTACCGCGATTACTAAATCATGTAACCGCGGTAACGAGTTACCGGTAACCGTGGTTACTGTTTGCATAACCAGGTTGGTAATTAGTCGAGTTCTGTTATCATATAGTTTGGTCGGTTGCTCGCAAATAAGTACGTTGCTATCTATACTACCTTACCCTACCATATCCTACCTTACCTGCCAGTTTGCTTGGTAAATTCATGTACTTTTTTATTCATTATTCATTGCTGCTTGGGAAATAACATCGGTAGCATTTTAATGAATTATAAATAATGTTCTTTATTTGGTCTTTAATTTTGTTTGAGTTATTTTGTGTGCCCCTACATGCAGTGTTTACTTACCAATTATAGCTTGTGATTTTAAGCTACATTTTTAGCTCACGAACTATTGCGTGACACACACGCAGACAAACACGCATATAACCGGCTTTAGAAACAGAAGGGAGTCAACGTGAGTGAGTTAGGCCCCTTTACAGTGTATTGTTTCATTAAAAAGTTGGAAAATAATAACCTCCTAAAGCCTGTCCTGTGCACACATACATGCATACGTGCATGTCGATGGATTTGTACTTTTTCTATAAATGATTCAAAATGAGTGTTGTACTAGTAGTTGAGTCTTGAATATTGTAACATATTCCCGTAATTTGTGCCTTGGAAATTTCAAAAAGATTAAATTCACTGATATCCCACTGACAGTTTCAATTTACTGAATGTAGGTTTAAAAAAGAATTGCATGTTTCGTCGAGTGCAACATTGTTATTTCTGCTTAATATTTCACTAAACATACACAAATCGCCATTGGTAAATTGCCCTGTATCTATAGGGAGGATTTTCAACAAATTATAGTTAATGGCGGCCGTGCATAAATGATTGAATGCGATTGTCGTTGTTGTTATGTGATGTACTTAATTTTTAAAACTTCGAAATTCCCCGTTGGTTAACGGAAACGCCGAAAAAATGAGCATTTATCTTTATAACATGTCGTACCGGTGGGAAATTATTCTAAGTGTTGCGGTTGGGTAGAATTGGGTAGGTGAGATAACACGGCGTTGATATATGCATAAATATGCACATATATATATATATATATATATATATATATATATATATATATATATATATAATATATATATATGTATATATATATATATATATATATATATATATATATATATATATATATATATACAGTAAAGTCGCGATTTAGTGAACTCTCGATTGAATGAACAACCCGATAGAGTGAACACATAAATTTTAGCATTGCGTCCCGATATAGTGAATAGCTGTAAACCCCGATATAGTAAACTATGGTATTTGCGATACTTCTCTGGGGGATCCCACTAAATATGAATCTAGATGACACGTAAACGAAACTACTTGAATTTAAAACAAAAAAATTAAATACTTAAACGTCTGGGCAAAGGAAAATGTGTGGCCGTAGTTGCCAGAAGAATATTGCAGTTTGCTCGTGTTACATGATTTGCGACAAAAATTAGTATAAATTAACCTGCAAAAAGCGTAAACAATCCAACATTACTTAATTTTTTTCGCTTCTGCAATAAATTACCTTTTATATGTACCTTCCCATTACATAATACACACGTATACATAATATTATGTAATAGGTATATGAATTTTTTTTTAATTATTTTATTGTATATTTTCTTTTGTCAATTGTAGATCTTGAGAAGAAGAAATATTGAATCCAAAATGATTGGAATAAATGACTATAGTTCAAGATGATAACAGATATGCGACGTTTCGACCAGATGGTTTTTGATCATTTTCAAGCAAATAACAAAATTCTAGTGGAAAGAAACATAAACAAAAATATTCTCTAATTCAAAATATTTTTGTACTTTTTGAGTGTAATTCTCAAGAGATTTTGTTTGAACTAGAATTTAGTTTTTTGCTTGAAAATGACCAAAAAGCATATGATCGAAACGTCGTATATCTGTTATCATCTTGAACTATAGTCATTTATTCCAATCTTTTGGATTCAATATTTCTCCTTTTCAAAATCTACAATTGACTAAAGAAAATCTACAATAAAATAATAAAAAATCATCTTTATGATTAAGTTTTGAAACAAACAGTTCACATTACCTTGAACTAACCATTTTGGATTCAATATTTTTCCTTCTCTTTTATTATTTTACATATACATACTTAATTTTGTTGATTTAGGTACCTAGAATAAAAGTTGTTTCTCAAAATATCTGAGTGAGACCAGAACCCCGAAAATGTAAATACCCCTAAAGAGTTAACAGGCTTGGCCGGAATTAGTTCACTAAATCGCGACTCTACTGTATATATACTCTACACTGACATAGATCCAGCACCTAGCGTATCAAATATACTTTCAAAATATGTACATATTCTAAATAATAATTAATATGTGTCTTAGAAGAATATATTTTATCACACACACACTATATTGTAACAGTGTACAAATAAACCCGTGTTCTATCATTGTAGTGTATTTAAATACTTATATTTGGAAGTATAATTAGATATGTGCTTCCAGGAGAAATGAACTACAACTAAGTGAGGTTAAATTCCAACGATAACATCAGTAACGGAGCGTGACAGTTCTAGTGCCCAAAACTTTGAATTATTCTGGTTCATCTATACCACACCATGCTTTGTTTGCGATGATCTATTGTATTATTACGTGCTTTATCTGGACGATTCGTGGTCTAAGGTATAAATCAAACACTATGTTCATGGTACACACGTCATACACTTAGTTCATACCGTATAACTATGCTTAAAATTAAATGTAAGCAAGTTATTCTCCTTGTTATATATTTTAGACTATGGAATACAAGATTCGAATACTTTTTTGCAGGTTGAAGATATTTCCTTCTAAACTTTATTGATGTAAATACATCGGATACGAGGTTTGCTGAATAGATCAGTCATGCAGAATTTACGACGACACAAATTTTGTAATGTAACTTATTATTAGAGCCCCCCGAATATAAATTTAATTTGTAGCTAAGTGAAAAGTTTCATGTTTTCCTGAAAGTGAAATTCAGAACTTGCTAATTCTGTTATGTCTCAATTTTGTAACACGTATCTCTTTTGTTCGGTATTATTACTTGGGTAACAGATGTTTTACATACACATCCAGATGTTTTCAAAAAATTTCAGTTCCATAATAAATTTACGTAAGTCTGTTAGAAACTTCCCGTGTGACATTTAAGTGAAACATTAGTATTCTACGCTTTGAAACGATAAATGTATATCAGCATTTAGTACAGATGTACATATTAGTTATAGTTTGATGTTATAACCTCAATGATTAGCATCAAAGCATTTCCTGCTAGTTATATCCAAGTAAATACACTTTGCACTAAGTCACACTCGCTACATTGACTATGTATACTATAATGTACAAGGATATTCTCTTTGCGTGATACATGCCATACACACACTGTACTATTCGTATTCTTGTAAATATTCAGCTATTTTATATATGATCACTCTACATAATTAAACTGTATCTCAAACTGTATAAAGTTCTAAATAAACTTCTAATGTAACGTATCTTCAACAGATTACATTCTCTCTAGTTGGTCGTGTAGAGTTTTGTAGTAAATGTAATTGTTACAATCCACTTCCTTATTTGTGTATGTATATGTGTGGGTGAGTGAGTTTTATCCAGTGCATTGTAAAGTCTATGATTCTGTTCACAAATAACATTAACGTTCCGGAACTTGGATTACTGCGGAACAAATCGAAGGATAAATGCTAATGTCAGTAAATTCTCGGCCAGACTTCGTACTCATAAAATAAAACATTTGTTTTAACCTATTTGCACGGGAGTTTGGCCTCCGCATCGATGCAATTTCTACCTTTTTACGCCGGCTAAAAGTTTTCCCTTGTAAATGCAGAATTCTATTACACTGTTACCATTCCGGGAACAAGTTCTTTGCTACAGTGATTTGTTATTTTATAAGTATTACTTCTTGTCGTTTTATTTAACTTCGTAGTACTGCTCTGTATTTGTTTCACTTGTAATTGTTGTCATGGTAACGCACTTTTATTTGTTAAACAAAGTATTGACTTGTAAATGTACTAATCTTTGACGCGTATCTATTTAACATTGTACATGTATTTAATATACTTTACATTCAGATTACCCTGTCGTTGCTTGTGTAATTTTTGCTTCGTTATATTTTCACTGTTCCATGTCGCGACATTCTTTATTCTGTCGTAGACACGGTGAGAGACTAGGTGAATACTGCTAAGAGCGGTAAGTGTCTAATACAAAGGACAACTCCCCCACACTGTGTGCTGTCGCTATACACAAGTATGCGACATAACTGTAGGGGAATCTTGAGACAGGCCATAATTCCAGCAAAGCAAGGGTGACAAAGCTACTTGCCATATCGCAAGAGCCAACTGGTGTACCTTTCACCTGGAGGCCAATTATGGAATTACACACGAAAAATAACACCCCCCCCCCCCCCACACACACACACTTCCTCTATTCATTCCTTATATAAACAGGCTAGCAAGCTAAATCTGTTCGCTTTGCGCAAGAAATACAATATGAATCTGTTTAATTAACAATAATGTTTTATTCGTAGATATATTTTAGCTATTTGTTGACTTGACTGACAAGTGTCAAAATTTTATCTCTTATATTGAATTATTTCATTGACGTGTAAAGTTGTATATTTCTTATTAGATGTTGTAGACAGTTACAACAGATATTAGTAGAATTTCCCACAGACTTTATATTCTATGGAAGACGTCAAAATGAAATTGTTGATAGTAAAATAAATTCCTTGACACAGATATCGTCAGATAGATATTTTTTAATTAATTAACGTATATTAATATATTAACGTATATTCTAAATAAAAATAATTCTTGCTGGAAAATAAATACAGAATGTTACCGCAACAAAAATATGTTATGCAACAAAAATAAAAATGTTATCTTATATAATCTATACATTAGTAAAATAAATCAATCACCAAAGTTAGCGTTCTAATTAACCCAATGTCTTTATATCCGAAATTACTTCATTTCAAACTTGAGGTCAGTAATTAGAAAAATACCTATTGATATTTTCATTCCATTGTAAGCTACATAGAAAGTATTAATTGATTCTAGTATTAAGTGTACTGCTCTTTGTTCTCTCTCTCTCTCTCTCTCTCTCTATATATATATATATATATATATATATATATATATATATATATATATATATATATATATATATATATATATATCAAAGAAAAGTTTCAGGCACGCACTCCACGTTAAGCGATCTCCACTGCTCGTTTCGTTGTGCACGTTTTTACAGTGTCCAATATTCCAGTCACGGGTATTTGATAAAAATAAATATCAGAGCACTAAAACCAATAACTTTCATTTAGACATTCCGTGTGATTGTTTGAGACAAATCCTAAAACGTGCTCACGCGCAACACGTCATTTCACTTCGACGCTAGAATGGATAAATCATTGAAATTCCGTAATGAATTTTGTAGAGGTAAACTTTTCACATCTACCATTCGGAATTTGTCGTTCGACATTTGAAACTTCAGTCATTATTATACGTATCCAATGTTGGGAATCTCTGTTAATACACCCCTGTAGCGAATAATAAATAATGAATGTGCCGGCGTAAATAGAGTGGGACGATTGGGCAACGATTAGAGGGACTATCAAGTCCCCTAACGCCGGGTCATACATTATGCGGTCGAAACGTCACTTAGGACCTTCCCGTGATCGGTCCCAATGAGTCGGGCGTGTCCCGGATATCGACTGACGCACTTTGCCAACCGTTCCAAGTACGTGCACACGCAGTCATTGTCACATTAGTTACGTTGTCGTCGACATTTGTTCGAAATTAGTGCGATTAGATATGTAATACAACATGGAGCGGTGTTCACGTTTTGTACTTTATTAACTAACTCCATAGCTGGTTCACCGAATCTTGCAACATACTTCATGATCCTCCGTATATTGAAATTTTTAATAAGTTTCGCGTAGCTACACATCTGGTTCGTTGCAGATGAACTCTTGCTGAGAGCTTGTGAAATGATCGACGCATGTATGTAATTTTTAATATTGAACGAGGAATTTTTAATATGCATTTCGCAAGGCACTAAAACTGAGTAGAGATTTTATACAACGTTGTAATTGTAAATTGTCTTCGCTTAAATGTTTCACGAAGAAATTTTTATCATTGCTCGCATATTTTTGATTTTGTTCTTTAATCAAACATGCTATCAATTTTTGTGAATGGACGCATCATTTTCTATCAAATTCTACTTGGAACTCCAATGGTAAATATCTTACCATTATTTTGAACATTTCTTGATTTTGTTTCCTAAACTGTATGCGCACATATATGGTATATTTACAATGCAATTATCAAATAGAATCATTTGCATGTACAAAGTGTATTAGCAACGCCACGAACCATTAAACGTAACGCCACAACACACAATCAAGCACATTACGTAACGTTACGACTGTCTGGTATATATAGTGCAGTCTGCCGAACGGAGCAGAGAACACACGTATACATAGAGGTTGGAACTATCTAGACTAGCGGTTCAATGATTGGAACTACGGGCTTTAATCTATAGAGACAGTCAGATAGCGTACCACATTGCACGGTTGAATGGTTGATCTTCATCAGTACGAAGATACCAAGCATTGATGTATTGATTGTCTTCCAGTAGACCTACATAACGGAGAATAATTCTTTAACCGTAATCATCCACCTGGTTACATTTATGAATTTCACAATACTGTTATTTCTGCATGACTGTTGTAAAGTTCAAACAGCAATCTGGTTCAGTTTTGCCGGAACATAAACACGTTTTACTGCAAATAGTTTTCTCAGCTGCACCCGGCATTTGCAATAGAATTCTCATTTACATTTTAAATTATTGCTAACTACCGACCGGGCGACCGTTGCTAATGTAATGCAAACTCAATCTGAACGACAACAATAACATTGTTCAAATATTAGCGTTAATTCCATATTCTACAATGAAACGAATAGAACAGTCTACTAGATTATAAAAAGATTAGAGTTCACAGAATAAATAATAGAAATCATATTGGCCAAATGGGAAAATTAAATATAATATTAGAAAATATTACTAATGTCCTATTATGGAAATATGCGAATGGTGAATACAATTCGAAATAGTCAGCTTGCCTTTTGGCAAAGGTTTAATAAAGATGTGACTACATATATTCAAGGGTGTCCACTCACTAGGATGATAAAAAGTTCGCAACATCTGGCCACTCACATAACATTTTTGTTAGGCCCCCATAACTCACATGTGATAAATGCGTTCCGTTCCGACAAGCAGGTCACCTTTTTGGTTTCTACAATATCCGATTCATCTTTATGTGGTATGTCGTAAAATATATAAAACCGTGCCAAAAAAAGTTTCCTTGTTGTTTTAATTAAATACTTTTATATGTTGGGGTCGTATTTTTCATCCTTGTTTTGTGATTTTATTAAGTAATCTTGCGAATTACTAGCAATAAAAAAGTTATTTTCTGACTTTGCTTTTAAGCATTTGTTATTATAGCAGATGTGATATTAGTTAGATATGTCACATCATTTCAAATTACTGTAATTCTACATACAAATTGACAGAAACATACCATGAAAAGTTTCGAATGACTAGTGTGATTCATGCGCGACAATTGAAGAACTAATATTTTTTATATTGCATTTTGTCCCCGCGGAATCTTGAATACTCTGGTTTATAAACCCTGATGTTTAATTGTTGCTCATAGTATAGCTATGGAGGGACCAAGCACGGGTTATTCTTCATATCTTTGATGTCGTCCATCGATTTAATTATACCGTACGCGCGTACTGATTCATTACGCACCTTGGAGAATTACTCTTCTCGTGCGTGATAATTACAAGTGCGCGCATGCGTACTACCCCTCCGTATGTTAACAGATCTATCAAGCCCTGCCTAATTGGATCTGCGTTTTTTGTTACAAAAAACTTTTCTGTGATTAAAAAACGTAACGATCCGTTGATACTTCGATGGAAGCAATGCAAAAAAGCGTGACGTTGGATTTCAAAAGGTGAAAATCAGAGATTAATTCTTAAATGAACCTGCAGCGGTCGAGAAGAAATTGGACGAAACAGTAGATAATAATAGCGTTGTTGTAGGTTTATTAGCATTGGTAGTTCAGATAACTTCGCGCGGAATATATATATAAATCTACTATTCATACACATTCCTAACCTCACTTATTATAAAATAAGATACATTTTAATTTATACTTTACAACGCTATATACCTTTACAAGGTTTTTATTTTATAACAGTTTGTCTATTTTTTAATTTAACAAATGTAATGGAAAATATTTTCAACATATTTAATATACTAGTTCATATGTGATGAAATTCAAACACTAAATGTATTCGTGAATGTGTGTGTCTGTGTATGACAAAGAGAGTTAAACGTTGCATATGACAATGGCACACCTGGATATGAAATATATTAAATATCAAACTTGTCCTCACGGCGCATGCACATATACACTCTTTTGCAATATATTAATTTTATACGTCATAGTTTTTGTATATTTACCTTGTTCCGTGAACAAAATAATTTTATATGAAATATTATGGTCGTAAGTTTTATTAGTTGAAAAGAAATGACAGAAATATTGAAATTGTATTAATAAGAAAGAGAAATATTCATCAACTATCTGTGCTACATACAATAGAGAAGCGAATAATAATAAAATAAATAACTATGTCGTGCTGCTGTGAGCTGTCAAAGCTCAACAAAATGGCCGGACATTTTTACATCATATAACTAGGATAATATTAACTAAAAACGTATCTACACTTGTTATTAAAATAATTTAATTCTCTTCCATCAACTCGATCGAGATAAACTGAAATGTTCGAGATGCCGAAGGAAATATTAATTAATTCTGACACAGTGTTACAGTAATTAACAAATTTTCTTACCAAATTTTCCCTTGTAAACTAAGCCACACAACCGTGAGGATTAGCATTATCGTATTGTAATATTATATCTGCTATGACGCATTATACTTGAAGTGCTTTTCCAATGACGTAGTTCAAAGTTGGTAAGCGTTACTGACTATGACAACATTTAGTATACAAATTTAATAACACAGCACAGAATGTTACGTTACGTTTCCTTGCGTTGCGTCTGCCGTTGTACTGTTGCAAAAATGAATTATCTTGTCATAAACAATGGGCACACTTAATTTTAGATTCAATTACGTCGGTTGGCTCTCATTTGAACAGAAAACGTGCAGTTCCTTAGACATTGTGCGTATTGAAGAACAGTGTAGCCTACACTATTATTCAATGTAATAGAAGATGTAAGCGTTGCATTTAGTACATTAAGAAAATTCTAGCATTGTTACTGATTTTAACAGTAACGTATTTTATTTCATATAGAATAGACTTTAATTTATAATTCTGTGACATTGAAAATATCAAAATGTTACTGGATTTAGCATCTAAAATACAAATAATAAGTTTCACAAGTTTTCTAATATTCACGTTGTCTACATAGCTAATACTGGTTACATATTTGTAATTGAAACAAATAAATTTTTCTCAGTTCCAAGTCAGCGGGTTTTGTATAAAAATCTGTGTTTATAACGCTTGCTATTCCATGCACATGTGCATACATCTGTTAGATTTTTCATTGTACGTTGGCACGTATAATCTCTGACTACGGTATTTTCACGTAAGCACAGCGATGCAATGGTATTTTAGTTTACAAACAAGCCGCTGCATTTGCAAGAGCGCTGTGTTCTCTACATAGTTATCAGCGTTAGTTTATGTTGTGTTGCGTGGACGATATTTTTACTCAATTATTACACTGTATGAAAGATAATTTAATATAAAAAACATGTTAAACTATATTATCAATATAGTTGACTATGCGTTATGCTAAGCTATGTTGCCTTGCGTTGATGTATGCGTTACTCCACATATGTGGTATGATTTTTGTTTAATAATATATACAATAGTTCTGACAAATCCTCCATGTTCCGGATTGTTACTCTGCGTTGCGTTACGCTGCGATATTGTATGTTACAATCAGTTACAATGCCGTTGTGCTGTGTGTATGTTATCATGTACACACTACACACCCCCCGCGGGAGAGTTGATTGTAGTGATTCATGGAGAAGTGGGCTCTGGAAGACCTTGGGAAATACTACAATACAACACCCACATATACATACATGTATATACACACGCACTTAACACAGCTTCTGACATATACTGTGCTCCGGGTTGTATACGCAGACTTTTTATTATACACAACTGACAATTTAACAAAACCGTTTCTACATGGAGTGGAATAGGCGTGCAACGGGTCCCTCCAGAGCCGTAATTAGGAGACGGTTGCGCGGGCTAAAATGTCGTGTAAGTGTGTTATCAATTTTTGAAGAATATTCATTGTGTATTTGTGTGATAATACTTTAAGGTTGTTCTTAATATCTAAGCAAATAGAACTGTTTTCTTAGTAATACATTTTTTCTTTCTAAAAATTTATCGGAACTTCTATGGCACAGTTGTCGTATTTAAACACCCGTTATGTCGCGTTAACTGTGCGAAGAATACATTGGTATATTTTATTTTCTCCTGTGCATATTCTATAGCTGCTAGTGTTGCTGTGAACTGTTCAGAAATATGAAACGTTCGCGCGAGGCATAAGCGATCCCATGTTTGGCATTACAGTTATGGTGATTCCCGATGCCCGTACGTCCCGACCTCTCGCCGCGTCCGTTGGGATTCCAATACACATTTCAATGAGCCCCTAACTTCCCGTATGTAAACATGCTTACGGCGTAACTCACTCGGGGATCCACAACGGCCGTCTACATATCTTAGGAAAACGCGAAAATATTTCACAGAAATATATTCGACTTCCCTTGATATGCAAGAGCGAGACAGTATCTCAAATACTCGTACCTCTACTTGTCATATACTCACGTGGAGTGATGTGAAGATTAAATTTTCTGCCAACGATTTTACCCGCTACATTCTATCAATGGCTCGATTTAAATGTTACCAGTCATCTGGTAACGTTAAAACCGGGTAACACGTACCGGTATCCGGTAATGCTCTAACGCGAACTCGAGCTGTAAAGAATTTATGAATAACAAATACATATGTGAGGAATATATTACTGACAATATTACAAGAAATTATAAAATATACATTTTTCTGAATATCATTTTGGAGAATCCTTTAAATAAACACAACATTTTAATAATCATATAAACGCAAAATAGGCTTCATGTTTGTTTTTGCTCTTCAGAATAATGATTGTCGTAACGGTTTAAAATATTATTTGTCTTGGTAAACTTTTAATGATTCCTCATTTTACAGTAATAACTGCTCAATTTTACTTTTCAAATATGACTTGTTTGAAAGTTTTACACAAGAAAACTTAAGTTTTTTTAACCATCTCGAGTTTTGTACATAACTGTCTACGATATCGAGCTAGTTTCTAAAGTTTAATATGAACTATATTACGAGAAAATCTGGTTTTAAACGAAAATACACTTAAACATTGTTATTATTGTATAATTCTAATAGTTGCCTGTCGTATAGTTGATGTCATATTTGTTGTGAATATCCGTAAATGGTGAATAATAAACAATACTTAAATTCTATGGAAGATTAAATATAAAATAATATTATCATTTACTTTGAGATAGTCCATGATTCATATATATAGAAGATAGTTACAAAAAATCATGTCACTTTTACTAAAGTTAACTGACGGAGTTAAATTTACCCATTACAGTTACACAATGATGTCACGTACAGAAGAGTACAAAGAGCTTTCGCTGAACGACACAAACGCCATCTGTGCTGCATGGAGCCAGCAAGTAACGGAAAAAGAAAGAGTTTTTGTGCCGTTTCCAAATTACCCTACTTTGTTTTCATTCGTTTCCAGAAAAATTTCGGCTGTAAATATTTTGACAGATGTACTTAAAAAACAGTTAAGAAAAATATGATATGTTTTCATTTCATCCAAAGATGGACTGTTAACATTACGCAACGTAATATCTTATCATGTCGTAGGAATCTTGAGTTCGAGACGGTTGTTAAGTTAATTAACTGTTCATTTCAATATGGCATGAACAAGTGTACGTATATTATTGCTGGGTACAAATTACTTTAAACGTCAGTTTTAAGTTGTAGATTCGCAAACGAATCCGGCACAGAGAGAAAAACTGGAACAATATCATGAAGGGTAGACACAAACTCCACTTAACGGGTGATAAATGGCCAGTGATAAGAAGTCATTTGTCTGGATTGCATCCAGAAGATCGTTCCTCCTCTCTTCCATGTCCGTAGGCATCGCTCCAGGATCTGCCAGCATCCTTGGATTCGGCAACAACCCAACTCAACTCTAGCAATCTTCCTTGTACCAGTGGCCAGCTCTAATATAGATTATCCTAACCGTATTCAGTTGCCAATTAGTAGTTCCTTGCATAAGTTATATCCTTGATAAACATTTCATATCTAGGGATTTCGTACGATTCAAACCAGTATACATAGACTGAGATAGCTACGTTACTAATCGAAAATACCTACCTAATGTGGAAACTCTGTTATTATTCCAGTAACGAATAATAAAATATTCTAATAAAAATGGTATAGAATTAAAAATTTGCCAGTATAATCACAGATTGTTTTCGCCTCCATGTTAACATTTTGTCCAAAATTTAGGGAAGCACTTTGCTGTAACAAAATGTTGTTTGACTCGGATAAATGAGTGTAATAAATGACTGCTGGATTTAAATCCTCCAGCTCAGCTGATCGATGTCCGCACTCACACACGGTAGTACGTACTCTGATAATGTACGCATGAATGAGTGAGTGAGAGAGCGATAATTTCCGGAATCGTTATCGTCGTAAATTAAAATATCAAACCAGTCCTGTCAGATGAATATTAAGATAGGCAGGCCTTCGCCTGAAAAAATTAATTATTTCCTGTCGATATAGCCAGCGCTATGCTTAAAATGTCGTCTCATTTCCGACTTATCTAGTCAGCGAGCTGCCGGGATAAAAAGCCATGTCCCATGGCATGCTATAAATGAAACGCTTCGTCATCAAACCAATTGCAACGATGTGATCCTTTGGCTTTTCCATTTCGACGTCACATTTTCGCTAATGATCAAAATATATTTGACTCGATCTGTGACACTTTCCTTTCCACCAATTACGACATTTATCTTCTCTGAGATGCAATACTTTGAAGGATACTGGTACATTGTTACATACATACTATCATAGTTGCATTATAAACTAGAATATTGTGTGAAGGTTCAATTAATTGATATATGTGCCAGGATTTCCACACTTGAATTGGATTAAGATTTTAATGTGGTTTAAATATTAATGTGGCCGGAATATTATTGACCTCAAGATTAACTTGGCCAAGATATGCTAGTGAATTGGACGTGCCGACTAATATATCACAGTATAAGCCATCGAGTATTGACATATCTGTCATTTAGTGCGTTCTAACTTAATCACCATGCATCACCAGATATCCATGCGGAGTTATCTCAGCATACAATGTCTGTAGGTACAGGCATAGATTAAACCATAGCTGGCATGTCTCCTTTCTACAAGCCACATTCGAATCTAATAGCTTACATCTGCTGACGCGAGGTAAACCTTACATAATACAACATCACATATACATGGACACATCTAGTGCACCAGTAGACAAGTACATTTATGTAACTAACTATGTAGTTATATACCGATGTATCTAAATATTGTATTCTCTCTACAGTCTCTAGATGAATTTGAACTTCAACGTCAAAAACATGCATCAAGCAAATCATAGTTTAGAGAAAGATAAATGAGACACAAATACATTTCATCAGTTACAGTTATTCAAGGAATGAATATACGAAAATACCAAAGGTACAACATTGTACCATGTGATTTCATCAGCACGTCATCAGCAAACACCTTTCAGTGTTTACCACTTTTCAAACTGCCATAAAACTTCTAACAATTCCTAGTTAATTACTCTTCGAACGCAACCCGTAAATGTTTAAGAATAGAAAAACTTCAGTAAGCAATATTTTCCCGCGACCAAAAGGAAAAACACCTCTTGGTCGGTAGGTACGTGTGGAAGGAACGCATTAGTACATTTTTATGTGTGATGTATATGTTTGAACCCCTTCTGTTTTAATGTTACACACGGGACCGTATTGGCACTTTGCCAGTTTACTACCAATAGAAACATTTACACTTTACGATTATATCTGAAAATGTTTTACCAACATCGCCCAACGCTACCACTGAAAAACAAGATGTAATAATAATGATTACATGTTTACTGTGGCGAAATTATTTTAATGAAACATAAATGTGTTACGACAGGTCTCTTCTTGTTAGTTCATTTGACGCGACATACATGTGCGTATGTATGGGCGAACGTAGACGTGAAGATATTTTTTGCTTTCTATTCCATTGTTCTGTGAGATGAGTTTTATTGTGAGAAATGAAAGGTATTACTTGACAAGATGAATGAAGCGCGAACACATCGTGACAATCAAAATGGATGATGCAGTATCCGGATTCTAGTTATCAGTTTCTATTCGTCGTTTTCTTTTATTTATTTACTTGCGTTCCACTTATTATATTTCGAGTCAGAACGTATTATATCCCGCTTGTGACAGTGTCTAATGTTTTCGTAGAACTGTTCCGAAAATGTAACTACAGGATGATAAAAGAGAATTATAAAAGCATTAATCTTTTGGTAATATTGTACACAACGACAAGTATATTGTATGGATCATTGAAGATTGCAATTTTCTCCTTAGGAAATTCACTTGGCTAATGTTTAATGAAGCACTCCGCTCGAAGACTATACGGTAATCAGTGTCAGGATTCCCTTCTATCTTGTTCAATATTTCCTTCAAGAACAACACATTTCTTTTCGAGGTAGCACTGCTCTATTCTAACAATTGCCACTTTGCTAATGCATGAGTGTTTAGGCCAATTATATGTAGGGTAGAAGTAACACAAAGAGGTATCTCCCAATTGTGATATGAATCCCCAGACAAAGAGAGAGATGTATGAGTATGCGGTTACGGTGTACAAAGTATGAAGAGAGATGGCTGCCCTTGATGCTACTGCTGCTGCTGCTGTTGTGAGGGACGCAAAGTTCAATCTAATTAAAGTGAGTTTGTTGGGGGAAACATCGAACCGCAAACGCAGGAAATGTTAATTGTGGAGGGTGTCAGAAGTGCCACTTTGGCACTTGATTAAAGAACGAAAGTAACATTTTTTTACCATTCACCGCGTTCTATATTTACCAATGAACAGTTGAAGTCGACACAGAATATTTTATCGCTAAACGTTGAATTTTCTTTTACAAGAAATACACTGAACATTTTTCAATCATACTGCTTTATAAATTGATGATAATTTTATATATTCCTAACATTTATATGCTTATATTTTTACTGAAAATAAAGTTGTTTTTAGTGAAGTTTTTCCACGTTTCATTTACGAGAATAATGAGCAGTCAATTGAAAGACTGTGGGGGTTTTCTCATTAATAACAGACATGGGCGCCCGCAAATTTTTTTCTAAAGGAGAGCAAAACATAGGGCAGAATTTTTTCAATGTAGGGGAAAAATTTAGAAATAAATAAAAAGCATAAGGTTTTAACATAGAAACTATACTCACGACTCCA
This sequence comes from Carabus problematicus, assembly GCA_963422195.1. NCBI lineage: Eukaryota > Metazoa > Arthropoda > Insecta > Coleoptera > Carabidae > Carabus > Carabus problematicus. The sequence goes on along the minus strand of OY728580.1, from coordinate 2,586,475 downwards.
TAGGGTGGCAGTGCCCCCTCCTGCCCTATGCTGCAGGCGCCCATGATAACAGATTATAATTAACATATAGAAAGTTTTATAATTACCTTCTTCTACTGCTGCTGATGATGATGAGATGTCTACAAGGTGAAGTTTGAAGTTGCGTTGAACTTTACGTGCACACAATATGAACGAGGCCTAGCAAAGTATAACAGGTAATGAGATTAGTCTATTCATTTGAGCCGCGGAGAAGTAAACATCTCAGTATGGACTCATTATTATTAAAGCATAATGACGCATTCTTTACTAAAGATAAATGGATATCCTCTGCACTGGAAGAAGCAGCCTGGTGTGCATTCAGACAGACAGCGCAAACGGCACGGTGAAGAGTGGAGGGAATTATAAATTGGTGGATAATTCGCTACCAGTAATAGACAGAGACCGGGTAGAAACAAAACAAGAAGAAAATGTAGGAGGACAAATTGGTAGACAACTAAAATATAGAATGAAACATCACGGTTCAGAAGTACACATCAAAGTGTAGCAAAACATAGAACAGTACAGAGATACGTACACAAACAGATAGAGAATAGAAATCGAGAAGTGGGAAGAGTTGAGTCTATTGCATGCTGCTTAATAATTAATGATAACTCGCTAGAGATTTCTGTTTCTTGTTTATTTTGCAGCGAAAGAGCATTGTAACGTTCTACAAACTGATGTTGTGTATCTGGCAAATGTATGCATGTACGTACATTGATTTAGTCAGACCTGAAATACGTTTTAGGGGTAAGTTTGACTTGGTACTAGACGAGATCAAATATTTTGTATATATATATTATTGTTATTGACAGTTTCTAAACATCCGATTGCCAATCAACATCATATTAGTTTTTAATGAATTTTGTTTCTCTTTTCTTTAGGAAGATTTACTTTTTTACGATATTTCTAAGTGGATAAAGAATGAAACTTATTTCTATTAAATAACCTGTCAAAGACTAGGCTTACAACAAACATGGGAAGAAAATAAATGAATATGAAATCCAAAGAGCCGCACGGAAAAAATTAACCTTCGAGGTGGCTGCTGTTGGATATACAAAGAATGTTAAGTGTTTTGTAAAGAACTTGAGAATCTATTAAATCAAAAGTTTTTCCTTGCCATTGTCGCTTTCCTTTTGTATTCGGTGGCTTCGAAAGAAACAAAACAACTTTAAGTTTGAAAACAGTAGAGGAGGGATGGGCTGAGGAGGCGGACGTTGTATACTCTTTTTAGTGTCTCCAGGGAATAACAAACTGTGAAAATAAATTTTTATTGCTTTCAAATATAAGCGATACATGACTTGAAATATTTAATCGCAGTACATGTATTATTATTATTCATGATCGTCAGATTTGAAGAAATAATAAAAGTATCTAGCGGTATAAACCATTCGTTTCAAAATGGAACAAATCTTTTTCGTTATTAATTTTTATAAACGATGTTCTTCAATAACAAACAGTAATATTCATGTGTACGCATACAGTTTGAAAATAGAAGCAAATAAATGGTTCAAAACTCCGCGCCACGTTGAACTTTAGATATATAACGTGTATGTACGTGTGATTGTGTTTTCAAGGCGAATGAATCTGTCAAATTGAATTGAAGTGTGTATTTTTCGCACCGCACACGTTCTATTTATTTTTGCCCTTTTCGCTCCGGTGAATTTGTCGAACCGGGTGAGACTCTGCCGTGAAATTTAAAACGTACCCTTATCAATGGCCATCCACCTCCACGATCACCCGGGTGCTTTTGCATTCTCTAACCCTACCCACTCTCTCTACAAGCCTTCGCCCCTCTTAACGTCAATAACTATTCATAGATTCACACGCGCCAACCGAGCAAAGATAGAATGGAGATGTTTGTCACACAAAATGGAAATGACGAAGAGAATGTTTTTGTTCGAATCGTGTGACATTGGTTTTTAACGAAACGAAATTATGATGCCTTGATTCCAGTGGCAAATACTGTGTAAATACAGTAGTATGCGGTGTTAATTTATGTGAATTCGCGACTGAATGGGTTATGAGGTTATTGTGGGTTTTTATATTTACGTGCAAAGCAATCAGTTTATGTCTCGTTGGTTGGTTTCGTGCGTTTATGCACACGCAAACGGATGTAAATGATGTAATCAAAATTAGTAATCAAATTATAAAGGTGTTAACTGGGGTTTTTTTATTTGAAGAAACGTTGTTTATTTAGTTACAATCCTATATTTATCAAGCAAGCTACGAACGTTTTCTGTTTCTGTTTAAATATTTATACCTATTAGTATTAATTTATTACAATAAGATATACAAATCCGTCTTCTATATGTATTAATACATTTTTTTAATATTTAAATGTAACTAAAAATAGCAGCAGTTCATGGTATTGTGCAAGGCGAATTTACAGATTCAAAAGTATGCAATGTAAATTCTTTCTTCTTCTGGATATTATAATAAAATCCAGTATTGTCTTTGCAATACACTGTTTTCTGTTCAAATATAAGTTAATATTTACTATTTCAACCATCACAAACAAGAACAGCAGTGGCTACAGTAAACAGTAGTATTTGCAGGAACTTTGTTCTTCTGCATTTTCGCAGACGCTCGCATGTAACGTAAACATAGCGTGTACATTTTATGTGTGCGCATCTTGTGTAAGTTAACCGGTAATGTAAACACCTGCTAGTGCACGTGTTTTTGCCCATTGTAATACAGACTTGCATCTGGTTGTAGTTAGAATTCTCACCAGGACATAACGTGTATAATGTATTGTCGAATCGTGTTATCTAGAACAGAATACTTGATTGACGAAATATTAATAGATTAATAATAATAGTTCAGAGTCCAACTGACATACAGTACTAGTTCATTTTATCGTGAATCATCCCTCTATATTATAAATAAGCAACGTTCTGTAAAGCAATGATAGCATTTTAGTGTTCCAGTATAACACCAGGTTCAACTGTTTTACATTCCGGCTTGTTAAGAAAACTATTAAAAAATGCAAGTGCACAAAATGGCGTATGCACAGCGTCAACCACGACATAAAGAGACGCCATTTGTTAAAGTAGCACATAAAAAATATCAAGAGCAGGGTCGAAATTTATACAGGTACATATACTTGCAGAATGTAACATTTTCTTTACAGATATTTGAGTGAGTTGTCCAAAGAGACAAACAATATAGTATAAAATGTTTTATTGTCCTAGGTATTACTAATAAAGTTTACAAACTAAGGATTTATATAACGCCTCGGTTTCATCTACCCGTTGTGTATATAAATGTGTTTAACCTTCAGGAGACTAAATGAAATGACGCATACGAACTTAATTCCTGCTCTTCATGTAAGTTCCTTGCTCTTACCGTCAGATAAAACCTCAGCAAGGACATTTAAAGTTCTCTACAGTAGCAGAGATAAACTTGCTCGCTTAATTGTTACTTCTGTACAAATTCACGCGTTGAAAATAATCTGTAAAACTGAGTAGCAGTTGCACACAAATCGAGCGAACATGTTTTATATAATTCATACTGTGCAGGGGTTAGTCTCGATGATAACACAATGTTAACCTCTCCCTCTCCTCCCCACTGCGCTACAAGCTAAACGACTGTAGAGCCATCTGTCAGTGTCGACTGGAAAGATGAGCAACGTTGCTCAAGTTATTACAGAGCTTGGACGTTGGATCTCTCTCTCTCTCTCTCTCTTGCTCTCGCAAGGGTAGTCCTTCTACAGGCATTTAGTACAAAAACGGAGCAGAGATTACATTCGAGTAATGTCAAGTAATTTCTGAATGCTTCAACTCAATTAATCTTCACGTGAAAACGAACCGAAACGAGAACGAAAGTGTATTCGTGTGCGCATCCGTATTCGGAATGAATTCATAATCAGTTTGCTTTCATTCGGGCTCCGTGTTCTCTACAATTAATTTCATACTGACAGCAGTGTTATTCGTACGTACTTGTATAAGCAATGTACAATTTCGCTTACGGCACTCTGCAAGCAAAGATAGATGATGGACATTTGAATAAGAATGTTTTCAGAATGAAAACAACTTAATAACGAGGCATTTGCTTACAAATATTACAAAAATACTACTCCTTGTCTAAGTGTAAGTAGTGGGGAATTGGGCGGAGTTAGTCAACAAATCAAAACATTGGGAATGTTGAGCTAAACCAATGAACAACGTGTGTTGAGGAATGTGGTATATTTCATGTTTAATCCTCAACCAATCGTGCTAAAGAATGCGGATGAACAAACTAAAATCTTGCACTCTAAAGGAATATAGTAGAGATGCACCGAAGCTTTGATTTCGCTTGGTTATTCGGCTGATTCGGCGTATTTTTTTAATATTCGGCTTAGGCCGAAGCAGTAGCAAGATTCGGTATTCGGCCGGCTGAAGCGAAAAAACTTATTGCTAGCATACGGACAAGTTACCAGCGTATATAGTGAAAGAGGTTTTTTCAGAGGCTGGAAATATTTACGAAGAGAAGAGAAGTAGGTTGCTCCCAAAGAATGCCGATCAATTACTTCTCATAATCATAATTTAGCAAAACTTGATTTGAATTATAAAATTTACTATAATTATTCTTTATTATAAGGTATTCCATGTCATTTTATTTGGATAAAATAATTATATTTTTTATGTAATTTTCTTTGGTTAAAATAAGTATAATTTTTTTATTTTTCTTGGGTTAAAATAAATTTATTTTTGAGCAAATTGACCAGACTTTAAATTTTAATGTTTTACCTACAAAATATTATATGCTTCGGCCGAATATTCGGCGCTTTGGCGAAAATCTTGGCCGAATATTCGGTATTCGATTATTCGGCCAAACCATGCTTCGGTGCATCTCTAGAATATAGGATTATTATGTGAATCAGTAAATGAAAATTGCGACTGAATTAAATTACGATCAATAATCTATAATAGGAAACGATATACAGTTAAACTGAGGAAATCTGTTTTTATAGAATATACGTATGTGATTATAATCTGTTAAATAAGTGCACACTCCCATATGTTGAAACTGCACATCACCACAGCACATAGAAGTGTTTGACGGACGAGTAACTAGGATACATTACATCATAAATCCGGTGAGATTAAAATCCGTTGCGGCAGCACCTGCGCTATGCATGCATGCGTTTTCATCATTTTGACCTGCGTAATTAATATCACAGCCGACAAATATACAATTTAACGTAATAAATGACCGCAAACGTGACAGCTTGTAATTTCTTCTGCGTGAAATAAAATCATATTCACCATTAATCACTCCGCTACCTGTAATGTGTCTGTGTGTAGGAGAGATGTGTTATGTGCGGTAAGCCAAGCAGTGTTGCACCCTGCAACACTGTACTGTACGGGTTAACGCCGACAAATTATACACAACACGCGACCTACATCCTCTCCACGTACACACACACAAACATGTGGGATGAAATATGGCATCATGTCGACGACGCAGTTTTACATCTTATGGATATAAATGATAATGGATTTTACTTTATATACGAACCGTAAAGCTCAACTTGGTCAACAGTCTCTATGGTGAAATTCTAAAGGCGAAACAGGACTAATAATAGCGGTACTCCTATATGCTATATACTGCAGAGGACAGGTGATAGAGTTACTATATAAGAAACTCGATGTACTTATGTATAGGTTAGTTCACTGATTGCACGTCTGAAATCTCTCTCTCTCTCTCTGTCTCTCTCTCTCTCTCTCTCGCTCTCTCTGGATATGTACGACATTCAGAGACTAACCGCCCCGTAATCTCGTGCGGTTTTCTCCGGGTTTTACTGGAAACGTTAGGATTTAGACGGCCAGTAATCAAAAAGCACGTAATCATCAACGCTAGCTACCGCACACTGAGTGAGCGAGATTTACTTTTTGACAGCGCAACCGTCGTCGTCGCCGGCGCTCGATTCATTTCACAGCCGCCGGGGCCGGTAGAATTTGTAAGAAACTCAACTAGCTAGTTTTGGTGCCGGGTGAAGTCAAGTGCAGTTCACCAAGATTATTATATGTGACAGTATATAGTAATAACTGTGTTTCTGTTTAATCTAGCAAGGTAGCAAATAGCGGGTGAATTGCAGGAACATTAAACACTGATGTTCTGCACTAAATCTTGTAGTTTTTACTACGATAATATACGTATGTAGATTGAGTTCAATATTTGAGCGAGAACTTACGTTTCTTGTTAACAGGCGAATACTGACGCTGCAACATGTATGTATATATAGATGTATGCACTGCTTTAAGGAATATCATTTATCTATTTGACATTTAATATAACCTAACATGAATATACGGTGTAACGGGAAAACGGAAATGTCTTTTGTTATAAGGTACGGACTTGGGAGGGAAATGTGCAGAATTAGAGCTAATTAAATATTGTATACATTGTATATACACAGTATGCATGTATTTGTATATATAGCATAGTCAGATAGAACGCTTGTTTCACAAATTTCACGTTCCAGCTAATAAATTTGCATGCTGCTATTAAAATTAATTTAAAACGATTGTGATTATACATTATACAGTATTTATACGAGGTAATGTAGCCGGAAGCGCGGCGTACACCGGTATGATGTATCCGGTAGACCAGTGATTCTAAAACAACGCACATCCTTGTTCGAACATATACACGTACAGACTGGCGCAGCAGAATCAACTGACACATTGTTAATAATCATTATTTTATACCCGAGTATCACATAGCTTGAAATTTAAAGTTAATTTCTATAATAAATGTAAAATATTATTCAATAATTGTTAAGCAATGGTGAGAGGGAAATTAATTAAAACAATGGAAATATTAAAAGATTATCCCAGTTCAAGCTATACGGCCACTGTTTAAGAACTACAGGCTTGTATGATTGTTACATTAACATATTATGTATAGCCTGATCTAATTATACTATAAAATATTATCACAGTAAATACAATTTTATTTTAAAACAAATACACAATATGCAATGAAAACTGAATCATTTTCGCAATTCTATTACACTGTTATGATGGAAATAATTATTTCACGTTGAGATATTATTTTGAAAATCAATGTACAAGTTAGTTAAATTATGTTGAATTCAATAGCACAATGGGGTAGCTTTATATGCTTTTTGTCCATCATCGGAGTGAATATATGTGATGCAATAAGGCTCGTAAATCACAGCAAGCAAGGGATGAGAGCAAATATCACATTTGTATTACGCCGGATTCAGCCTGTATGTTATCAGAAGAGAAGAATCCAAATCCGGGGGATCCATCTCGACAAACAAGACACACACAGCACCAGGAGAGAGGTAGTACTTTGGTCCAATACAATAAGATAACGTAATGCGTCCTTTCACTGGGGTTCTGACAAAAGCATGACCAGCCGGGGAAGTCCCGGTGCCGCAGGACAGTTCTAAGATAGTTATCTAATTGATGAACTTTATTGTTGATTTTGGTATAGTTCCGTCTACAGTCTAGACCAAAATTCAACAGCTCACGAAGGTATATTCAAACATGGAAATGTTGAACATTGCAAATTGGCTCAGTTCAGTTGCCTGCATAAATGATCTCGTACAACTGCAGTTCAAAATATGGCCGTACAATTTGTTTGCAATTCATTATCCTTTTTCTCATAACGAACCTATATAAATAATGTTCTTTTATTTTTTAAGAATCTCACATTTCCTGCTGATGCTCTGTCATTTTCCTCGACGATGATTAGCACTGTAAGGTTTTTGAATCCCTCGAGTGACACGATGGTTTTATATCGTAAACACATGGTAATATGATGTAGTAAATCAACAATGTAGAGATGGTTGTTTTCTATTCAACCAACGACGCTTAGTATTCTCCAAAGGGCCTTTGTTTTTATACTCTCATAAAATCATAACGTTCCCGTGTAATCCAAGAATTTGCATGTTTATGAAATATTCACTAAAAGCGAATTGTTAAGCTGACATGCGGAATATATTCGAAAACTTACTGAGAGCTTAATACCCGCCTAGGTACCGTGTGCAAATTACAATATTTCCACATACATCTATTGCATGGATATCTTCATAGTAATACCAACTGTATTCGCAGACGAGACCATTAAAATCATTCTGTAAATATTTGAAAAGAAACAATCAAATTAAAATCTACTTGAAAATGTCGAATACAGGACGTTGATACTTCTATATCTAGTCCGGACCTGATTCGTCCACCCTTCAATCTAACGCGGAACTCTTATCTTCTTCTTCTTCGTTTAGTTTCTACATGATTTCTTTTGTGGCATCCTTCTTGGTTTAGTTTTATTACACTTTCCTTTTCACAATTTATTTCAAGGATAAACATCTCTCTTTTTCATTGCATTTTGTTTGTTTTCATTCTTTCCAAGTTGGTATTAAATTATATCTAGTTTGCTTGAAGAACACTAATAGTATTTCTTTGTAAGTTTACAGAACTCGGAACAAATAAAACTCTGCATGTGTAAGATACGATGAATGCTAGTTGATAATCACATACGGCTAGAGTACCTTGATAGGGTTAAAACTTGACGTATATTTACGTAGTAAACGAACTATCTACCGCTTCATATATGTAGGAACGAACGATCGGGCGACTGTTCTAATATGCAAACAACTGCTGGTAAAGTATGCAGAAGTTCCCGTTCAAAGTTCCACATACAAAGTTTAGTTATGATGTAATATTTGATCTTGCGTTCATATCTTTTCAAAATAAACTGGCTCTCGTAGAAATTGTAATAATATCACTGCAGTGATATTACAGTTTGCCAGTAAGAATTGATTGTGTTTCTAACTATTTGAATTCAATTCCCATGCAAATGGAAATGGGTTCTGCCCATTTGGAAATGAACTAAATACAAATATGATATTCCACTTTATAAATATTTATATCACTGAAGAATACATTGATAAGTTTGTTTCGAATGACATTAGCAGCTCTTCTCAAAAAATAATTACTGAATAACGTATCATCTAAACAATTTTCAGTCGAGATCTTACCGGGAATTCCACAAGTAATTTCCTGGCTATTTTCTCTTGGTAAACTAGGCTGCGTATTCATCGTCATTACCTTGCCGTATTTTTCATGCAAAACGTCAACGTACATCCCTCCATATTTTTCTTCCACGCAGGAATCAAAAAACTTTCGCCTCAAATCTGATAAAAGTCGTATCGTGAATAAAAAATCCTGTATTCGATTCAATAAATCATCAGGGTAACTTTTATAAGCATAGGTATTTGTCACGCAGCTCCCTTCACACACACACATATAACACACATACACGGTACAGTTGCGCATGCGCGCAATGTCGAAGGATCAAGTTACCAGGATTCCCGGTATCCTTTCAGTTGTTATTGGTGGATTCGCGCGCGAAGACGTATAAAGTTAGTGTTGCAATTTGACACATCGTGCGCTTCGATCGCACCAGTTGTGATTGTTGTAAGCTGTGTTTGATAAACTTTGAATAGTTTATAAATAATAGACGTATTAAAAAGCTAGAGCTTTGAACTATGTTTTGTAAATTTTGAAAACGTTAATATTTTTTATCGGGAAATAATTTTTTCTTGTACACAATTCTAGTTATCTTATGCTTGGCGAGAAGAAAATATATCTTTGTTTTTAAATTAATTGGTAAGTAATTTATCAATGGCTAATTTTATTATTTGTAGTAAAAAATACGTTGTTCTCACTCACTTGAATGTAGCGACCATTCAAATAAGTTACCAACTTCACATTTATCGAAACAAATTTGCGTACAGTTTGAAATGTAAACTTCAATTGTTGTCAGAAATGAAAATATGTGTTTTCGATTCTATACAAGTTAGCAAACCAATTCAATTTGTATGAAAATAGTTTATTTTATTATTAATTAAGATTCGTGTTTTATTTTAATGAGACACAGTGTAAACGAGTATTTTTATAGGTAAATATACGGGGCGCATTAAAAAAATTGCAGACGGTTATGCATTTGCGTGAACTTTAAAATAAATGTCATGGAATATTTACACCGTTCCATTAAACACTTACTATAAATGTCAACATGTACGTACTTGCAGTGTAAATGCGAGAAGCACATGTGATTGCGTCGTGCAATATTCTAGGAAATTCCTAATAGGAATATGTTCAACTGAATCAGATCGTAGTTAGTTTTTTTTTAAATTTATGATGCGATATTAGATTAACTATTTAAATGAAACTTCACTTTTTTAAAACTAACGTATTCTTTTCACGATGCTTTTAAATACACACATACATATACACACACACACACACACATATATATATATATATATATATATATATATATATATATATATATATATACATGTAAAGATATTATTTACGTCATATAAACCATTTATTCTAAACTATTCAACATAATGTCGTTTATTTTCCCTGTTGTTATGTTTATCAAATCACCCCGCAATAAATGTTAGACTATATATTTATAGATAAACCCCGTTTCGCGTTCTTCACATAAGCATTTCTGCAGCACGAACGTCCCTCTATCTTACATGTGATATATGTCCTCTCACATATGTGCTACATATATGGTCGTACGTTTTCCCGGTACACCACGGCCATTTTTTCCCCTTCCTCGCCAAGTAGCGATGGAAGGGGCAGCGAGAGGAGGGGGTATGAAATATGGAATGGAAATTGTAACGGGTGAGAAAGAGTTTTGTGGCAAAGATCTTGATATCGCCACATGACACCGATATATGTGACTGACCAGCTGCTGCAGAAGTATATTATTTGTAACCTTTGGGTTAGACGGAAAGGGAGTACGGTACTTGCCCCTAATAGAGATTTCGTGGGGAGCTGGACAATTTATTTTGTTCTACGGACCTTTTGGCCACAAGTGTTAATATGTGGGAATGTTTCAATCTTACTATATTTATTGTTCAGAAATTTTCACACTTATTTTTGGTGCGGCCGACACCATTTCATTTAGCCGATATAAATTCGAATAGCATTTTTTTTAAATGTTTTGCATATTATAACTCGCTGATATTATGTGGTTAATTTAATTTGACCTGGCCAAATTACTTTACGAACTTTTCTTTAATAACTTCCCGCCGTGCGTTTAAAATAACTTTTTTTTGCATTTTTAATGTAGCATAATTTCAATATAATGCAGCAGTACTTTTGTAACATGCATAATGTATTACATGTAAAATACATTACTAACTTTCATTTTACACATATAAACATATCAAGTTTCTACTGTTTAATTAAATTATCCATGTATGTTTATGTAGGTATTTCATTTATGTAGTTAATTACGTACTTGTACATAATTGTAGAAAAGTAATGTAATATTCTAGAATCTGGATAATTGAGATAGATGTTATTAATATTTAGTCCAGTATATTTCCATGTTATAATAAACAATACAGACTTTTATCTATTGGCAATAATTTGTAGCTCGACAAGGTAATTATTTTATATTTCTTATCTTATGTTATTAATTGTATATGGTTGAATTTCTCCAAATACATACATATGTGACACTAAAATAGATCCATGTTAGTGCGTGTTAAAGACCAGTTAACACTAGCGGTGACAAATGTTTGATGTGGACATTTCATTTCTTAGATTCTATTCTTGGAATACATAGTAGATTATCTTTGGTTCACTGTGCAATTATTACAACTAATGCCGTATACTCGTATACGCATAGCCAGAATTTCAAACCACTCCCCCCCCCCCAACCCGCTCGTTATTAATATGCCCCATAAAAATACTTCTGCGTACTTTTTTTTTTTATTAAGAATAAAATATATTCAGTGTGAAATTTTTCACCAGTCATTTTTTTTTATAATATCATAAAAACAAAACTTTTTGGTTTTATTACACATTTTATATGCGTTTTTACCAAAACGTAATTTAATGAAATGGATTTTATTGGCATCGTTAAATTATTTGATTCCGTTGATTTTCATTGTTCCGTAACAGAAAGTCATAATTAAATTTGATTTATTATTTAAAACCGTTCATTTCAAAAATAAATTATGTGGTATATTTTTTTTATCGAACAGATTTATAATTAATTTCACTATGAAACGTGCGAAAATATTTTATTTATTTAATATCTCGGCATACTTATTTCCGTATATGTAGTCGCGAAATAATTAATTTTCTTAAATAATACTTAAAAATAATATTTTAATTCAAAAATTTCAATCATGTTGCTTTTTATGAAACAAAATGACATATTCTTTTTTATTCTCGGAAAATTATGTTAACTGAAATACTGATTTTTAATGTAACTTTTTATCAAATAAAAATCGCAATTTAAAAATCTGTATTACACAAGCCGCCAAGTTGATTATCTTGTCTGTTGAAAAAAGCCACAATCACGCAGCCGTGTTCTCTGATGTTTCTAATACGTTGATGAACAGTTCGCGTGTCTCCATACATGCTCATACGATTCCCATTTTCTTCCCTATACACTAGCATTATCTCTTATTGATTGTCTATGAGCATATAATCGTAAACTTTTATGTTTAATGAACGCGCATACATGTTTACCGGACCCTACTGGTCGGTTGCGTTCCAGTTAACAACCGGTAACCTGTGATTAGCTACTGGTTATTACTTATCTACTTTGATTATTATCAGAAGACTACATTAGACCGTGCCTCTTGAAAATTAAAGCCATATTTATACCGAATCAATGCTTGAAATTAGTGTTAGGCGTTTCTTATGTATTGAAAAACACTTTAGCTAAATAATTTACAACGACGTTCAACTTGTCAGCAGCGTATTACAATGAAAATAATTTTATTTTATTAGCTTTATACTACATTAAAATATTCTAGCTTTGAACTGATTTAGATTTTATTGTTACAGATCTTGAAATCATCCGTACGGTTCATCTATATAAGAGTAAGTAATAATTAATTTCAAATAATCCGAAACGTAATTCTATAAACAGAAATATATGCCTACCAATGTATGTATTTGTGGTTGGAGTAATGTATAAATCAATGTCTGAACACAGTGTTTATCATACATATATTCACGTTGTATACAAGTCAATTTAGCCAGCAGGTAAAATTAATTAGTGAAAATTTTCACCTCACACGCGTCATGTTAACGAAAGGTGCATGCAGATGTTCGAAGTCTGTGTTTGTACGCATGCGTGTGTCTGTACACACATAAATAATAAACTCAACCAAATATACACACACATATATGTACAGAATATACATATACTTATACAGCTTATACGATTCACAGTATATACATTTATACGCACACATATAAGCGATGTACATTTGCACATTTAGGTACAGACACGGGAACTTTGCGAACTTGCCCACACATACATAGCGAAACATGTTCATACCACACATAAAACGGTACTTCTTTTATGCGTGTATACGTGTAATATACACATATATTTCAACGAACTTCCGGTACCTCCGACTGGATGATGTATGTATGTAGATAGATGAAAAAGTTAAACACACATTGTACACCGAGCGAGATTTGCTTTTTCAAGTTTATAACACAAACATTTGTTATAATTAAATTTGCAAATTGCGGTTTAAAAACATTTCATACGCACACTTCTTTGTTTTTAATGTAATGGCAAATTAATTAAACGCGTTTACGTATTAACACTTTCAACGTAAAAGAAACACGTCATTACCACCTAGTTTGATGATTATGAAATGGTAAACCATGTTTTACATTACCACTAACAGACAGCTTGATAAAGTATTACTGTCAAAGATTGTATTTGTATCCTGTAATATGTCATTTTTATAACATTCATGAGTTACATCTTTGGTAAAAAAAATCTGTTAATTTATCTAGAATTCCACAATGTTGAGTTTATACGTAAATTTCGATTCAAAACTAATAACTTCGACTGTGTCAGTTGCATTAATGTTATTTAACAGGCAAGCAATATAGTTTCACTTCGATATACATAATTTAATTAGAAATTTACAGTATTTCCGGCATAAACGAATAAAGCTTTTTAAATTACCTAATTTTGAATTGTAGTAGTTTTAATTTAGACCTCTAAACATACTTGTTATACATAAGAAATATTCCTTGCCTTTTTTCTTCAACAAAAAAAAAATGTTATTTAGCAATAGATTTACCTAAATTAATCAGTAAATGAAAACATCGCTAGGTAATAATGAAATTTGGAAGCTTTATGATATTAGTTGTATTAGATGGTTCGTTCATACGGTATATCACTCTACAAACTATTGTTGCTACATAATAGTTACATTGCTAATGAAATCACCAGCACATTAATTACACAGCGACTACCGTTGCTAGGATAGTACACAGTTAATTCATCGCCCGCAGTCAAGTAATTTTCTAACCGAAGTGAAAACCTGTAAGTTCCAATTCCTGGTTTTATATTACTGGTAATAAAACCACTGTACCGTAATACCCCTTCACCTCTCAGCGCTAGGCTGTACTATACTCTCGCAGAATGCTTCGATAGTTGAAAACAGGGTTCACAACATTTCTATGTTAAACGCAGATTTGACTGTAGACTCAGCGGTTCCCGTTTTGACATCAAAAGTAGATAAACTCTGTACGGAAACGTAAGGTTTCTGTTTACGGCACGTTGTCCATTTACATAACACAACAAATGCACTGTAAATGTACAGCGTGTCTCTTTCTCTACAACTTCATAACTTCCTTTCGGTCTATTTGTATTGGAATTTAAAACTGTGTTTTTACTGTAACATATATGTATGTATATAGCAATTTATTTAACAAACCGTAATCCAAGCTTCATTATACAGGGAAAATCTAATTATGAGGATAATAATTACGCAGAGTGGTATATTCTTTGTGGCGAAAATATTTTGTTGCTGCATATTTGCAAATGAGTGCACATTATTTTAGTAGTACTAGTTGTTGCTAACAATCGCTCTAGAACTTAAACCGTTAGATCAATCTATATTCACTTTTTTATCGTGAAAATAATGTTGTTCAGCCAATTAAAAACTGCCGTCGATATATAATTTAATCAAATAGATTCCTCGGTCATATTATGCACTCCAGTAAAGACGATTTTCATAAGAAAACCTCCTGCACCAAAATGTACCTTCGCGATTTGTAAGCTTTCACAAAAAAATATATCCACTAAAAATTATCCATCTACAAAAACACAAAATCATAGCCTCCACCAAAAATACAGTTTTAAATATAGGTGCGCCCACATCAAAAGTCGCATTTATCAAAAGATCCAACCGTCAAAAAACTGCCACCTACATTGCTTCTGTCAGCAATGCGCCTCCACTAAAAGTTGTTTACGCCAAAGATACACCTCCACTAAAAGTTTCTTACGCCAACAGTTTGTCTTTACCGAAAGTTGCTTAGACCAACAATACGCCTCCATCAAATCTACTGAAGCTCGCTCATTAAAAATTCCGATATATCTCTTTATATAATAATGAAAACAGAATAATTCATTATGCATTTCTCGCCGTTGTTTTATTCATTGGAATATAGGTAATAAATAATCATTTAAGAAATATTGCGTGGAATACGGGGGTCTGTTTAATTTGTGTATAAATCTAAAGCACACATACATGTGCCCATGTATATTGGTAGTAGAATCGGTAGGAGAGATATCTACCTACACGTACCTCCACCAACCCCTGTTTCCAGGCATGTTACTAACTAACCAAACCTACCTGGGGCTCTATTACATATTCACGAGCATCATCATCATGCTTTGGTAATTCCGAACAAGAGAGAATTTAAAATAAACAGGTGAACCATTCGGTCCAAAGACGAATCACCCCCAGCCCTCCACAACCTACTGGTTGTAGGAAGATTGTGGTTCAGGAGTAGGGTGCTGGTGGGGCGAGGTAAGACTTGATACACCCCCGTGTACAAGTATATAAGCGGCTTTTGTATCGAGGACAGCCCGAAATTGTACATGTAAATTCTGGTTTCCTTGTTAAACGAGAAATTATAGGCTTGATGGATTTTCTTTGACACAGTTTCCGTAAATACAACAACCTTCGTTGTATTTATGCGAAACTGATGCCAGATCCAGAGCAGTTGTGACCAGTAATTGGATGGGTATAAGTATGATTCTAAATGTAGTTGCAAGTTACAGTGTATGATTTGAAATGTAATTGACAATAATCAAGTTACCGGAGTAAATACTGCCAAATATCATGGAATATAGATAAGAATTTGTGCTGAATATGGTGAACGGCCAGTTTGAAGTTTCATGCATAGTATATGTTTGGCCGTGGTTCAATAACTTCAATAGTGGACTGTATTAATACATTTTTCCACGGCCAAGAGTAAAAATCTGTTTCTATGCCATCAAAATTCTGACAGTAAAGCATTTACTCCTTAGGAACGAAGTAAGACAACATTTTCCCTAGGGTTTTTTTTTATTATAACAAAGGTTTTTGTAAACAAATTTCTATTGTCATGGTACATTGCATGGAAACATTCCCAAAGACTTCTAAATATTGCAATCTCGCTCCGATTTATTATAATTCTTGATTTATGAAATTAAGTGTTTCTACTTCCGATCGTCGAAAAAATAGTATATACACCTCGGGAGGGACTATTATTTTTTCCTCAAATTACACCTCAGGAAAAATAAGATGTTTCTCTCCCTTGGTGTATAATGTTTTATTATTTAATTTTTGCTGTTAGTGATAGACAGTATTGCTGTCACTTCGCCATTTTTATGTCATGCAGTCGTAGCGACATATGCCGCAACATTAGTGCCTCAAGGCGCACTATTTAAACATAATTTAATGGCGCGAACAGTATAGAGAGTATGAATAATTTTTTTCCTCCTACACAGTCCTTCGATTCGAGGTCGATTAGCCAAGTTTATGAATAATGAAAAATCAATTGAGACATTTTGGGAACACACACTTTTTTAGTTTTGCTTCAATGTAATAAAGTGTTTTTTAATGAATGACGTCATATCATGTGAGCGAGGTTTAATTGTCATTTGTTTAACCCGAAATCAATTTGCTGTGTCCTCCAAAAATATCATATTTTTCCTTGATTAACAAATCTATTAAATACCAGTATTATTCCGCTATTGATATCGATCAATTTCAATAATTAATTATTGTAATGTTCAGTCGAAAACTCAATGCTAGATTCTAGGTATAATCTATTTCTAATACATTAATTACCAACTCACGTACTCACAGTATAGCTCGGTGCGACTATTGGTATTTATTCTTGAGATCAGTAGTGAACAGGGTTACGTTTTACTTTCGGTCTTATTATCTATTGAAATATTTCACAGTATTTGTATGGTTAGGATATAGCACCCAGCAATAAACTAACTATTACAAGTCAAGAAGTCAGGAATATGATAGGGGAACAGGGTATACATGTAGGAGTACACGTAATTGTCCATGTTGTAATTGGCTATTAAAAATCTTCGTTCACAAAGTTTCTCCAAGTTACGTGCGTGCATATTTCATGGTGACGCAACATTGAAGTAAGAAAACTGGCTGTGTGTGTGTGCGTGTGTATCGGTAGAGAAGTGAGGTGGTTCTTGTGTCGTGTTGCGTTATTATTACGCATATAAAATAATGCCCGGTTGTCCTGCCTGTAAGGGTAGTTAGTCGTGAATCATAGTAGACGCGGAAAACACTTACATCGGAACAGGGTTAAATAAGTAGCCCTATAAACACTATATACATATACAGTATAGTATTACACGCACACATGCCTAAATATACACACACACATACATGCATACATACAATACACATACTTAGAGACCCTTTCGTATATTATATGAGCGTATGAATATCTTTTGTACTGTATATAAATCTATCAACACAAATTTGACTTTACTGCCAACAGAGAGCTAATCCTACAGTGTACGTACTGAAAGCCTAGAGAGGGCTGTAATAGGTTAACGAGTTGAACTTATACGCCAGGTACTCCTGATGTACTGCGTATATGAAAGTAATAAACACTTAATTTACCCATAGTATCATGTCAAACATTTCATGGCATATTTTCACATAAAATTAATAATATCATCGGTCGCTGTGTCATAACTGTTACACGGCATTAATTCTGACATTGTGAAATAGTATATTCCAGTTGAAATATTTGCAACAGATATTTAAAAAATATAGAATTACTACGATTTTAAAAAATAAATATAATTTAGAGAGAAATACTATACTGAATCACCATGTATCAGATAAACTAGTATATTATTTCGTAATTTGATGTTAAATTTAGATACGAGTTCGTATATCGATCTAGTGTTTACTAATTTAAATAATACGTTAATCAAGATATGCTCCGTATATTCTGTTTATCTTTATTGAAATCAATGCCAACCAATACAGGAACTATTTCCATTAGTTTTTAGTCTGAACGATTTGATTCTAATCAAGGTATTCCTTTCCGAATCAACAGCAAAAAAATGCAGGTAGCAAACTTTGCTCATGTGGGTAATATATGCAAAGCAGATTAGTTTCTTCCGTAGCAGGAATATCATCTAGCAGGAAAGATAGTTAGGGAGAGAGAGAGCTGGAAGTGAAAATCCTTACTTGTATTATATCAACTTCATTATAGGTACAAATGGAGTAGCATTCAATTGTTGTTCGTTTTGACGTCCGTTCTAATTTTATTTATTTATCCTCTCACACCGGGCCTTGACCGATTTTCCTGCCAGCACACACACGCATATAGATTTGGGACATATGTGTTCATACATGGTAACACCCGTAACTTTATTTTCATATACATGCTTTCATGGATAAGTATTTACGTTTCAGGAAATAACATGGTGGAAAACCAATCCTGCAGCGTTATACTAACGGAAGTATATTGATTCGCATTACATTACGGAGCCGGCTTACCCTTAGAATATACAAATTACAAGTTTATATCAATGATATTTATATACAATACTGAAATCAAAGTAAACATTCAACAATTATTCGTTTCATTGAATCTGAATATTACATTTTCCATTTGACGGTAACGGTTAACGTGAAATAATACTGAACTTTAAAATTGTACATTTCTATTTGAAATTATATTTTGACAGTTAAACATTCAATATTTTTTATTCGTACAATGCAATTTAAAACATGCTTGGTGTATATTTTTAATGTGTTCGCTATAAATTCTACTCTATTTCAGTGATCCGTTAACATACTTGGTTAATTAAATTTTTCCATGCAACACGATTCATTATAGTATATTAAAATTCCGAAACATTGGCAGTGATATTTTGCGTTTCGACTAGCTACAGTAATTCACTACCGTTGCCTCTAAATCGAAGGGGATATAATAATTAAAAAGTTAACAGATGAATGAGTTTCCAATAATTAAAATGGCGATGAAACAAAAATAAAAAAGCAACGGCTTGCAAATTGAAACATTTTTAAATGAAATACGTTCTATAGTATTTATGACTGAATTTTAAATCAGGTCATTGCTTGCATACTCGCACACAAGCGCATATTTATAAATAGGCAACAAATAAACATTGTTAATATTTACTACTGACTAACGCACTACTTCCATGTGGCTCACTTTGTATAATATATTTAATATTTGACATTTCTCTGTAAAGTTGAGTCACCTATGTGTGTATGCGCTTAGCTAAGTGAGTTACGTATGATGAGTTCATCGTCCATAAGTTTACAACTGCACTTTGTCTCATGCACTAACTGTCACTGTCCCAACCAAGGCTTCTACTAAACCTAATAAAACTTGACTAGTAAAATATTCGCGTGAAGCACTAACGTGAACTATATACTCGCTAACACACACGGAGTAAAGCTTCGTCTCCAGCGTTCCGAAGATAGAGTATCGACTTAATGTGTGAACACGTCTTTAGCAAAATAAAATAAGTAACAAAACAAATATGAATAGAAAAATGTATAAATATTATTTATTTACTGTCTGTTCTGGATAATTTTAAAATACATATCTGTACATTTATCCGTTGGTAAATATGCCAACGTGTCACTCGCCGTGCCATTTGATCATTAAAAATTAATTTGATTTCAGGCTGGTGGCTGACAGGCAAGTGTGAAATTTCTGGGTGGAGTCATTTCTAACGCCTTCCGTATTTGGACTAAATTATACTGTACATTAATCATACAACAAACAACGTTACTATTTCTTCAACCATATATGTGTGAGTGAAACATGACCATTAATATACACACATTGCAGGTATATGTGTGCGTGTGTACAACGATTGTACACGTCGAACACTACCATTATTAATTCACGTTATTTATTCCTAATACTCGATCAGAAGCATATATGATAGTATTTTCGTTCACCAGCGAGACAAATAACAATTTACGATATTAACATTAAATATTAAACTGTGAATGGTAAAGTTCAATAATGCAATGAAACGGTAACGGTGAAGAATTTAGTGAAAAGTCACATTGATTTTCTGTCACAATAATTTTATTTCGACAGACGGTAAATAAATAAAATTTGTAATTGAAATATACTGTTTTTTGTAACCTTAATTGACACGTTGTTTTCAGCACTCGAAATCAGTGACAATAGAGAAATTTGAAAATTTTTGTTCGATTTTAAATTGATATTAATCTGAAATATTTTGTCTTAACAAAATAAATTGAAAATTGCTGTACAAGTTAATACCTACTATATTAATGGATTTCAATTATTTATAACGGCTTGTTGAATGACAGCAAATGTAAGATACGGGTATTATTAATGCATGTGTTCTAGTTTTGTACGCGTCTAACTTTAGTTTGGTACTGGAATTAATGATTTATAATCAGTGTAATTTACAATGATTATCAGTTACTGGTCGTGCAGTTACGGTTAGAGGTTACTACTGTACCTGAATGCAGTTTTGCGGTTCACCACTGAACTCTCTGCAAATGT
Organism: Carabus problematicus; assembly: GCA_963422195.1. Taxonomy (NCBI): domain Eukaryota; kingdom Metazoa; phylum Arthropoda; class Insecta; order Coleoptera; family Carabidae; genus Carabus; species Carabus problematicus. The sequence continues at coordinate 2,565,575 of OY728580.1, read as the reverse complement.
TCAACTAAACTCTGATTACTTACAAACTTTACCGCGAATCCGTTGCACCGTCTGACCCAAATTTCAGTTGCAACTCAGATTTACCTAACCTCACACATCCATCCACTAACATAATCAAACTAATAATCCTGGTTAACTTCTTCCCGTTTTAACCTTTCACCGTTCGTAACAATTTCATTACTCACTATTTCAAACGCACAAAGCGAATTGTATTATAAACAATATCGTGTCAAATAAACATTCATTTCGCTTCTTCTTAACAACTTTTTGTTTAAGAAAAACACAATCTATCCTAGGAATGTTGGAGATCAAAGAAAACTATTGTGTTCTGCTGGAAGCTTGTGACAAACATCAGAGTTCTTTCTTTTAACTCTTGGCTCGAATAGTTGAACTGTGTATTCCATTCCACACATGTACGAACTTGTATCGGATTCTTCTTAAAAGTATTATTGTGTTGTGGCTTTGGCTACGGAAAAAAAAACTCTGGATTCTTTGCTCCGGAAGAATCTTAAAAATTCTACACATGTGCGTGTGTGTGTGTGAAAGCTAAGGAAATTACAGTACGTGGAATGAAATTCAGTTGCGATTTACGACGATTTCAAACGTCAGTAACCAAAGTTAGCGACAATTGTGTAAATATAATTTATTGAATGCCGTGCGGCTAGATTCAGATTTTAATTGTATCCGCTAATCCTGTCGGGTAAGTTTTGCAACACCCACGGGGCGACACTGGTGGTCTGTTTAGCTACTGATAAGAACTGAATTAACTCTACAACCGTCCACCAGTGTAGCGCTACAGTCGTATAAGACAGCAGATTATAATAAATAGTACGAAACGCTAAGCTAAATGGATTATGTACACCAGTATGCAACATGAACGAGTATAATTGCACTGTAAATTATTAAGATTTAATACATAAACAAAAGCTAAAAATAGCGAAATAAATATTAGTATTAAACAAACGTTATAATAACAATCGTATTTACAGTATCTTTTATTTAAGCTTGAAAGAAGAAGAATCTAATTTGACAGTTTATCAAAAAACAACAATATCGAAATTAATTTGCCATTAGCACTTCACAATATAATATTCTCTATCATCCGTTGTGATCTTGTATCACATTTTATCTGTTCCTTTTGTAATATTTAAATAAAACTGTGTTAACCCTTTGATGTCATTTAATAACACTGTACTGTCGTTTCTTGCGCTTGCCATCTAGTGGTGAAAAATGTTATTACATGTACGTACACTCACATACGGAGGGGTAATGAGATCGGACATCGTACAACGTTAGCCTGTGTACATTATTTCTGAGTACTGGGTGGTTAATTGAAGTCTGTAAGTGCGCCAGCACTCTCAAGGTAACGGTAATGTTTAACGTTTATCGTTGAACCCGGTAGCTGGGATCCACCTACTGGTCCATACCGGTGTCATACATGCATATTCAATGTATTACAATCTCAGGTCCAAACATTTACCCATTCCCTATGCGTTGCTACCGTTAACATCACTGTGTTGTTCTACGTGTAGCTTCAATGTTGTTCGTTGTACACTGTGCCACTTTCAGCGCCATCTTGATGTTAACTGTTGATATTATTTGCCGTTTTATCTGCTTTTCATTTCAAATTTGACACATTAAAAATAGCTGAAATGGACAATTCATTTGTACTTACCGTTGCAGGAATGAAAATTGCTTTTATTGAATATCATATGTTTTCCGTACTATCTTATTAAATAGAAATAGATGCACTGATAAGCTTTTTGACGATTAGTCCCTTAACCCCGCTACTCACATATTATTTGAGAGATAAAGTTCAAAATTATTTATTGACTTTAACGTACAATTTCTACGATTTTAATATCAGCAGGAAATGTTTGTTTTTCTTTTCATATATATATATATATATATATATATATATATATATATATATATATATATATATATATATATATAAATATACATGCCCCGGTCAAAGTATATTTAATCATTTTTTACTCTCAAAAATATATATATTTCCCGGCATTTTTCAAACCACTACTTACAATTCTGGTTCATGAAATATTCATTATAATGTCATTTTTATTATAAATTACATCTAGAATATACATATAAAGTACAGCATACGTGTTCACTGTAATTTAACAATATTTCCAACTGACATGTTCATGTTTCAATAATGAATTGATGAGTCTATTTAAAATATTACTTAACTGTTTATTAAATTATGTTTTATTACTAAACACGTATGCATTTTTCATGGTCATTCGCTTGTTTTATTCTAATTGTTTCAATATGCTCGTGCGATGTATGTGTGTTTGGAAACCCATTAGCTGTACGTCAATCAATGGACTTTTAGTTCATGTATTTTGATTAATTAATGGATCTATTAGATAAATAGTTCAAATTGTTGCCTTAATGTAACAAAAAAAGCACGTTAATTGTTAAATCCTGCTTTCTGTGGTAATTCAATTTAAGTGATTATTATATTATGTTTTGTATTAAACACTTGTACACGTAAGACCGATTCTAATATTTGTATTTATCCAGAGCTAAATGCAGACTATTACCGTATAGTTATTTGTCAAAAACATATATGAACTGTCAAAGTATGTAACAGTGTCGAATTCAAAGCATTGATTCGAAAATAAATCTCCTTCGCTGTCGTCACTATCACCGGTTTCAAGTGTGAAAATATGTTCAATTTAAAATCGTACACGTTTTTGCGTTCGCATTCGAGTGGTGTATGAAAAATTTTTCATTCGTCCGTGATAGTATACTACCTATATGCTTTGTATATAAAGCTACATATAGTGCTTTCGTTCTCTATTTATACATGTATATAGATCCACTTGATACGATTCCATATATATATATATATACATTAATGTGTTTGAATCCATTTCCATTTTGTCATTTTCCATGTACATTTCCTGTCACCTCACTTGCATATTTCGATTGACACGGCGCAAACAGGTTATTCGACACGATAACACAAAAGCCATTCGCCATCTTCGTCATATGTGCAATGACATATGTGCATATGTACTATTTTCTATCCTGCTCTTAGCTATGTTTGTATATAGTTGTTACATCCGTGTATATGCATCCAGGCATTGCATACATCTATATTGCATTTCTACATGTAAACCCCTTCTAAATGCGTTCAATCTTGCATACATACCATCATAATTTGTATCTATAATGGTATGTGTATTAATATACATAGTACATACGTATGTATGTACGTGTGTATGCCAATAACACTGAATTGTTTCACATACCTAAACGTCATACAACAAGAACAACAGTACAAGTTAATCCGCTCGCTGTTATATCATCCGTACACTGTAATCTATTGCTGCTCAATTCTCGTGATTTCCAGGCTAGATATCTAGAAACACACATACATATAGGACCCGCGGTTGACATAATATGACAATAGCACGCAACATTTATATTGTTCTTACATGAATAATAAAATATTCGTAGAATTAGTCTACTTTATATTGTTTGCCGAAAACATGTGATGTGTCAAATTGAAAATAACGAGTATTCGTTTCGACTTGATAATAGTATAATGTGAAAATATATGCTTTGCGAGTTAATAGTAGTATCATTATGTATACCCTGTTCCACTTTCATATTCCTGACTTCTTGATTTGTAATAATTAGTCAATTGAGGGATGCTATATGCTAACAATATAAATTCTGTGAAATATTTCAATAGATAATACGACCCAAACAAAATTGTAACCCTGTTTACTACTAATTTTAAGAATGAATCCTAATAGCCGTACCGAGCATGCAATTATATTAACTTTCAATAATGCGTTGAAACTCCTACATTTTTCAAAATAATTCATCTGTTATAAAATTCATGTACTCAACATTAAATATTTACTGCATTTCCTTTAAATGCTCAAATCTGTTATAAGATTTTTGTTCTTTCTAAATCGTTTTTCAAATACCTCCATATCGCATCAAAAACTATTACTGAAACAATTCTTTTTATGTTCGTTTTTGTATATAATTTCTTAGACATCATCATTTACTTTGTATTTCTTTTGTACTTATGTTTTTCGAACGACCAGATGGCAAAAAACAAAATCGAAGTACAAAAATCTGAAGCAACATTGCTAGTGAGACGTGAGTGAGTGTGTGTGCACGTTTACACGCGCAGTTTGGCGTGTAGAAATTGCATGCCTTCAAGCTTTGACACGAGAACAACACTCCCCTGGTTCTCATGAACAGTTTCTTCACTATATTGCTGCTGCTATACATGTTCCAAGTTGCTATCATTTTTTTTTTACTCACTCGTCTACAACTACTGGTACAACCAACAGTTTATCGATTGCAACGATCTGATACGACCGACGTACAGTAACTGATGTCGTTTCACAATTTTTGTTATTTCATAAAACTTTCCAAGCAATATTTTCGCTCGTTCCTATTTCATGGTTGCACACAACACACATAAACTGTTTGGATATGAATGGCATTGCGTTTAGATTTAGAACATGATGGTTCTATTAATAGAAAATTGGGCAGTAACGTTCTAATTAATGTATAGGTCTTTGAGAAAAGCGAAAAGTTGGTTTTTAATAAGATGATATTCTTGGTTCTGTTAATTCTAGATCATAATTTTGTTCCGTGGTTGGCAAAAGCTGTTTATTATAACAGTTTTGGTGTTCAAGTTATTAAATTAATTTAATGCCACTATGTATTTGAAGATTGTACAATTAAATATACCATGAGCAGAGATTTTCATTACAATTTAACGTTAAATGGAACGAGTAGAGTGTATCCGTGCAGGAAGATAATTCAATTACAACCACTTCTTTCTACTAATTAACATATTGCATTGGAAACACACGGCGGCTCTTAGCACGGCGCAGAGCAATCGGTAGTGCAAGCAACATTAAACACACTAAGTGCTTCGCCATTTACCGTAGTGAACCTATTACGGCAGTACCTTCAGTTCAGTTCAGTTTGTAGCTTACAAAATAATTGTACATAACTAGTGAATATCGTATCATATCTCATTGTTTTACACTACAGGTAAATACACTTTCATGCATAGAATATATTTGTAGAATTCTTCTTCTTATGTGAGATTAATAATTCAAGAGTTTCATACTCCTAAGAGCACATAACTATATTGCATTGGTGTATGTGTGCAATAATTTAATATAGTACACAATTATTAGCATAGAATTATATAGGAAATGATTGGTAAGAGCTAAGAAGTTCTACTAGCTCAGAATTGAGAGGAGAAGTTATGAATATATGAATATATTTGAAAGAGTCTTATTCCGTTGATCGTTGTACATTTTCATATCTGCTTCCTGTGCAGGGGGACTATTGATTGCAGGTCCTTGCTTGCACTTAACCTATTTCTATCGCGATTCCACGAATAATAAAACATAGAAGCTCTTTTCGAATATTTCATTTTATTTCCCCCAGGAGACAGTTATAACTCAACCACCCACGATTGCTATTATACCTATATTGTGTGCTGGTTTCTTAATAGACTCAAACTGAACTCCTCCACAAGTGCAAACTGCAGATGCACTTACAAATTATGTAATAATAGTTTTATTTCATTCAGAGTTTCAATGCATATATTTACTTTTGCAGCAACTCATTATTAGATTTAATGTAATTGATTGATTCTGGAATTAAAATATAGAACTAACGTAATAGAGTATTGACGATTGAAACCTTTTCAAAAAATATTGGTAGCCAATAAGGTCAAATGTTTTCAAATGTTATTTCAATATTTTATTAAATAAAATAACAATATCAATTTGTTCTGAACTATTCTAGTTCCTTGTAGTTCATTGATTGTACACTGGTGAATATAATGATTCCTGTGAGTGTACCTTGTTTCGTAATGACCTTTTCCTTTAAGAATTACGATAGAAATTAAATTATTCACCAAACTTACAATGGCGAAAATAATTTCGTTATTCAGCTACAGTTGTTATTGTTTTTAAACTGGTTCATACTTGATTACGCTTGTTCGTTATTCACTAACCCGCTATGCTGATGATGATGTAGTTGGATAAAATTAATAATGTTGTTTACCAAGTCTCTCACAGACTGGTAACTGACAGAATCAGCTATCTAAATAATTTACTGTTCCACGTAGTCTTTGAATTTTTCATAGAAATGTTCACATTAAATTATTAATTAATCCACCGCCTCTGTATGGAAACCTATTATAAATACTGTTATCTGATGTGAAAGCAAGCACACAGAGTTGTTTTTCGATACTCTTTTTGCCGCTTCAAAAATCATTAAACCAGAATACGACCAATTTTATTTCCCACGCATATTTAGGTAATAGTATATTTTATTTATCAAACACAAATATTTTTATAAAACATTATGAAATAAATTGTAAATTATCTACACTGTGCGAATCTGTATTTATAATTTATAAATTAAATAATGAATACGGATTCCTTTCAATATTGACGTAGAATTATGATTAATTTGTAAAGAACAACGTGAAATATTTACAGTGCCGGATTCAGTGTTTAATAATGTACCACGGCACTGCCTATCAGCCATGCATTAATAACGAAATCATTTGAATAGTTAATTTTCGCCGCGCTAAATTTACTGACAAAAAAACACAAACAGAAATTTTGTACAACGAGAAACCAGTTACACCGTCATTTTTTGTGAAAAAAAATCTACATCAAGACGAAAAAAAAAAAAAGAAATAGTGACGTACACAAAAAACTTATTCCTGAGTTTTATTGCATTCTCGTTAGAGCACCGACGAACGGGAATTATAAAACAGACGTATATACAAATCGTATTTTAAAAACTTTTACAATATCCATTCTCTTCTACAAAGAGAGTAGCAAAGAGAAAAATCACATTTCTCTCTGAAACACAAACAGTTCAAAAGAAAAAAAAAAGAATGTTTTATTTTATTGGACGAAGGCCGTCTTCTATGCGGGGGACAGTGCATTTCGAAACAACCTAATCCCAGTTTCAAATCGTTATTGTTATTTGTGAACTCGCCGGGCGATGGCACAGCGGTGGCACGGGAGAGTTAAGTGAACCCTTTCATTGGTTCCCCACTCTACTCAGACGTTGTCTCATTGGTTGGTTTAAATAAGCGACAGTGAAACGGCCGTTTGCCATTGGTTAAGTGTGGAACCAGATGAGTAATTTAGATTCAACCGCAGTAGAAGATAAATGTTGTGTAGGTTTTATGTAAATAGTGAGCAGTCTGCGGCGATACAATAAAAATAAATGTGATTTCAGGCAGATATTTAAGTTAAGGAATATTGGCAACGGTATGTTACGGGATTGAAACTGATTTAAATATGTACGGTACAATTGAAACTGTTTCGTCTAAAGATATTTATATTCTGTCATAGATTGATATATTTACCACCATTTACCATGAAGGAGGAGTTATATCTTTTCGATATTCCAGTACTGAGTGTGACTGAGTGAGGTAGTAATATTTACTTTTTCAAAGATATACACCGTCATTAACGATATTAAACATCATAGACGGCACTCAGTTATTTGAGTAAACCTGCTATAATTTCATTTTAACTTGATTCATGACGTATTTAAATATTGAAACAGGCAAATTAGAATTTGCATATTTTATAATATTTAGATATTATGATGACATTTATCCATTATCACATACACACTTCATAAGTATGTGTGTGTTACATAATTGTACCTTTATTATTAGCTATTCATTTAAAACAGTCATATTTTAACAGGCCATTACAGCTGATATAGATATTCGTTTATGTACAAATTCACTCTCGCCATTTTTCGCTGGTTCCCACGAATGGGATTCTCGTTTCTTTTAGTTTGTGTTGCCATTATCACATTTGCATTTATTCCGCAGCCATTATCCTATATCCTGCTTATCCTCTAATATCCTTTTGTTGTTTTGCTTGCAAACACAATGTACCAAAAAAGCCGTTGCTATCAAAATACACACTTTTTCTTGTCCAAGCCAGAAATTGATCCAGTCCTACACAAAAAAAACCTTTAATCGAATTTAAATAGCAGATATCTGTACTTGAAAATGATGCTCATAAACTTTAAACGTTAAATGTCACGGATCAATTATGCTTAAAGCAGTAATTTTCAATGGTTTGAAGTAAGTAGATATTTCTGATTTAAACACAAAAAGCCAAAGAACTTTCTTTTTGTCGAAAAGATCAATGGGAAACGATGTCCTTTCGAATGGGGTTGGTTAAAAATACAACAAGTGTAATTTGTATTATACAAATCCTCTTTTTTTCTTCCTTCATTCCATCTCTCTCTATCCGTCGCTTGTGCTCTTGCTTGATGTACGACGTATTCGACCGCACACACATATATACTGACATACGTTCAACTGGGCTAGGTGATTCTCGAGGGACGCATCTACAGGTAATAGGCCTACACGTACACGGCCTTCTGTGTTCGCTGAACCGACTAACGCATCTGTCCACACTGGTTTCAACCCGTGCCTTCAGACATCTGCCTTTGTACTTAAGCATGCGAGTAGCATCTTGGAGAAAATATTTTGACTATTGCAAAGCAGATTTACCACGCTTCAATGCACCAGTTTAATATCGTCGTTTGAAAAGTGATTTTTCGCTTCCGTAGAAAATATATTATTCTCTTTTCTGGTATCTAAAGCTTTTCGAATAGGAAAGTATCTCTGTTTAATGGAATAGTTTATTAAAAATTTCAACTTCTAAAATGTGCTTTCGTAACTTCCCTGCATATTCGAATTTGGACAGCACATTTCAATATTGCAATGTATCTCTGTCCAATCATATATTTCTTGTCAATTCTGTAACACATCATTTTTAATTTACTCTTATCACTTTTCAGAAATCTCCAGTACAAAACTCATTTCCATTTAATGTGCTTACATTATATTTTATTCTCTTGACATCCATATTGTGGTAGATGTCTCAGACTCATAGTGCAAAAAAATTCACAATATCATTAATATATTTCACTACTTATGGAGAGAGAGAGAGAGAAACAGAGAAAGAAAACTCCTCTGCGGCTGGTTGTGATGTTTGCTCATCATCTGCCGGTTACGTGGAGCAATTTCCGAGAAAATAACATCTCGGTTATCTCATCGCGTGTATGACAGTTGGGCGTTCTAACAAGACAAGGCTTCCTCCTCATTAGAACACACTGGATCCTGTTTGTGAAGGTTTGAACTTGTGCGTTTCATACACAAAAACTGACACGAAGAAAGAGGTGTCTCTAATTTTAAAAAAAGAAACGAGCAGGGTTCAGTTTTCAATTGGACATGGGTTTTGAAAGATACACGCTTCATTACGGAATGAACTCATTCATTATTTGCTCCGTGGAGATTCATACAACGATGGAAGAATCTGATTATGAACTTCAGGATATAGTTATACCAGTGTCAACACTTGTTGAAGTATGCAATTATAGTATTTTAACACAAAACATACTGAACAATGAAAGAGTGTATAACTCTATTGATTTAATCAGGAATTACGAATATCCCTTCATATTTTTCCTTAGTAATACAACATATTTAACTGTATACATATCGTATAATTATTGATTTAATGTTGATTATTCTTTGCGAGGAAATTCATATCTCTCTGATAGTAATTAAAATTTCCATCAGTTGAGTTTTATGTGTGACTGGGAATGAGCGAAAACGATGCAACGTGTATGTACCCGTCGTATATATTACACACGGCATAATTAATTGTTTTAGTGCGTGCAGTAATGCTCATTAGTAATTAATTTTTGCCGTCGACCACATTTTTCTAGTCCTGTCACCGGTAATGGGAAAACACCACATTTATTCTCTTTGTTGCTACTAAGTATATCCGCCTCTAATTGGTTATTGTAAATTTAAAATTTACACCAATTTACGCCACAAAGAAAGTGTTAACTGTTCTACTTTTGATAACAAATATATAACGTAAATGTATACGGGAATTTTCTAATTTTATTATTAATCGCTCATAATCTAAATATCTAATCATAGTGCAATAAAATGGTTGAAGAATAACGAAACAGGAGCTAGCGAGATTACCAGGACACAGGCAAGAGATAGAACTTAGTCGTTCATTATACAAGCATCGTGCACCGTCGCATATGATTGCGTGCATCGAAGCAAGCCTTGGTGAGCGTATTGGCTTGACCCACACCAAACTGTCTTGGTTCATTGATCCTGGCTTCGCTAACCCATCAATCCAGAGTCGGCCTTAAGGCAAATTCTTAAACCCGATACTAAATGTGCTATTTCTGCAATATTTATTTGAACCTACCTGAATTTTCGAATATTCTTCAAAGTGTTTAAAAGGAATTAGGAATTGTATAATGAACAAAGAAATGTCTTAGATTGGGGTTTGACAATTCTTAGCCCAACCCTGTTTCCTGTGGACTGGTTCTGAGCAACTTTATGCCTGGTCGTCTGCTGTTACACTGTTAGTACCTTCGCGATCGACGGAATCATCCTAATCAAATGTGACATCACTTCCGTAGCCTGGAAATCCTCTCTGCGCTACATGATATATAACTAGTTCAATCTGTATCCTAGCACACACTTGCGCACACAACCATCCATGCAGGCAACCCAGTTTAGGGTAGCATCGTATTAAATTACGATTATATATTGGAATTGATAATATTTCTGAAACGTAACCTCCAAATGGAAAATTATTTTCGAGATATTTAACGTGATAAATCATCGGTGAGTGTATTACATTTATGATATCAGGAATATATCAACAGTAGTCATATTGGAACTATGTTTCATCCGACATTTCAATTTTCAAATGGTGTCTTTGGTTAGGACAGTAAAGATCCATTTTATGACATAAATGTATTCTCATTCAGATAAATTCTTCGTTAAAAATGTTTTCATAACTACGATTTTAATAATTTCTCTTCCGTCCTCCAAATTTTGTAGGTCTTCCTCCTTCCTGTTCCTGGAAATATCTATAGCGTCTAAGTGTTCTTGTAAAATAATTAGGATATTAGAGAATCTAATAACTTGGCATATCTAGTATGGTTTTTTGAAATTTTTATTTTACCGTGTGGTTTCAAAGAAATTCAAAGATTCCTTCGTTCATGCTAATCATGATGGCGTGTATTCTAAGCTTGAGCATACATGGGATGGTTGTTTTGGTAAGCTTTCCCCTTTAAGATCAATATGGCCTGCTATGCGGGGACTGTCGAGTGCCGAGTGAACGCTTTAGATGCAGCCAGCTAATAAATTCAATTCACGTCCTTTCGTTTTTTACACATCGTTAACTGTTTGAGCTGCGTAAGCAGTTCCAAGCACCTTATGGGTGCACTTCCTTAAAATAACATTGCACATATGACCCCCATGTGAGCCAGTATGGGTGTCAATGACCCGGACCAGGAATAAAGACATAATTTGAATGGAATGATCAATAACATTATAAATTGTTACGTAAAAATTGTTGTTAAATCAGGGGGAAATTGCATAATCTATATGGATAAAAGTTGTTTTTCTGAAATGTTAATTTTAAATGACAAAATTTAAAAAACATTTAAAATTGTATTCATTATGTAACAATTTTTAACACTGAACATTTTATGTCATGAAGCCAATGGTGTTGTTCACTTTCGCTGTCATCCTTTGTATTGGCTCGGAAGATAATATATCTAAACGTTAGCTTTTTACAGTTTTGAAAAGTTTTATTTTTAACACACCTGTCCAATTTTCGACTACATTTTGATTTATTGTATATCTTTTGCAAACATTCAACTTCTTTCATTTACCAAGTGACATTGAATATACTTATGTAAACGTGCATTTTTCATCATACAGGTATATTCTTGAGAAACACCGTAAAGGAATCTTTTTTTTACTTTGAAACATTCTCGTTACTTTGTCGCCATTTCTTTCAGCCTCGCAAACGCGAAATTCCAGAAGGAAATCTCTTCAGAGGTCTTTTTCTTTATTCTTTAAAGGGTTCCTCCTCTCAGGAAACTTTACAGTATGTGCTTGTACGCATACACACACATACATCCTGCTCGGCGCTGCACATACCTACACTTTTACATTCATAATAACATGCCACAAAAGACCAAAGGAGCGAAGATTGTGCAGAAACTAAAACGAACAAGTGTTGGAACATTATTGTCAGTTATACTTTATTAGTGTTCGCTTTGTAATTTAATTCTAACAATGTCAGCGTGCAAAACGGATGTGACCTGTTTCTTTTGAACCGAACATACTCATACTCATCAATTCCATTTCGCCACAATTATACTGGAATCTTAATTATTTTACTCGAACTCATTGTAACTTGTAATGTACAGATTATGGACGGCGGTGTAATTCAGCGATTAGTTTGTAATTTGACCGCAGTGTAGCGTGACGTGGAGCGTTGGTGTAGTTGTTGTAACATGGCCATCACGTACCACTAAACATTACCGTGCAATACAACAAGTACGATACGTTATGACCCTTTAGAGACCAGTGTATGAGCGTCTAAATATGGAACTGCAAGTAATTCTAAACACGTTCGCGCGCCACGAGAGACTGATAGCGCTTACCGCTTAACTGCACCAGCTAAGCATCCAACCAACAACAACAACAACATAACGACGGATGCAACATCATACCTGTATATGTGTGAGTGTAACCTACACAGCTTTTTATACATCATTTCATCATTATGCTATCTAGTTTATATAACGTTATGTAAAAACGCTCAATGCGGTTGTAATATAGTTGGGCCGATAGTTAATAGTATGTTACCAATTTACATTGGATCTGTAGATGTACAGAACTATTAGGTTCGATGCAAACTTTAAAATACAAATAAAAACATTTAATTATAAACAGGTATAACAGAGGTCAAAGAAGAATTCAAACTTGCTACTCTTGTTTTATACCGGAAATAAGTAAATTTCTTCAAATTAGTTTGTAACTTATTTTATGCTAGAAGCAGTTACTCAATTTTGATATCACGCCTTGTATATTCCATGGTGACACCATGCGGTTACAGTTGATGTATCTGTAAAAGCTATCCATTGTTTTGAGTCGCCATGGTGACGTTACGAGTCAGTATATCGAGAGGTCTATGTTGATTATCTTGTTAGCAGTTCGGTGCCTGTATATATGACAGACTACGCTAGAAGCGTTGCGACAAGAAGTAGAGTATATATCAGTTTACATGAGCGGCCTGTTTACCGGCTGCTCGATATTCCACCGGCACGATTTAATTATTCCTGGAGCCTAATGGTAAAATATAATTTAATAACATCTTCCACTCGTTATCCCAGCATGCATACATTACATTCTTCCCCGGCATCTATATTCAATTAATAATTTCACGTCTATCAATAACACCGTGCTACAACAACATACCACAAACAAAGTCTTTGTTGCGTTACTTTAGAAATAAAATCAACACAACGCCACAGCATTCCGTGAGTGTGTGTGTGTAGTTTTATTTTCAATGCACTTATTTGCAAACCCGACCATCTGAAATAGGCAACGGCTGAAGCATTGCCTTACGGACTAATGTTCTCTAGCATAAATTATGAAGTAAATCACAGTTAGCGGAAGCTTTTAGCAAGATGAACACTCGCATAATTTGTCTGGCAGATATGAATTTAAAGCTGTTCCTCCTCATAAAAGCGATTTAATTTATTTCAACTATAACAGAACATTTCCTACCAGCTATAGGAATTCACTGTCTTGAATAAAAATATATCCTTGTATATGTTTATAAAATATTGTAAAATATTCAGTTTGTTTGCTATTAAATATATTTTTATTAATTTGTTTACAAATAATTTTGAAAATATTAAAATAACTAATACAACATTTTGTATTTTTGTTGTAATAATGTAAACTATTACATCATCATGTATACGTATGTATATATAGTTATATTCTAATATATGCCTATGTAAAAATATTTTTAAAATGTACAAATTAATAGCAGTACTTTTAACTGAAAACCCGGCACACTGAATGCATAACGATGAAAAATATACATAAATAATTGCGAATGAAAATGGGATGGCACATGTTTGTGTTTGCGTTTCACTGCCTAGTATTTATATTATAGGTATAAACGTCAACATTCACAATGTGTGCATGTGTGTGAACAAAACAAAAAACCTTGTATATTTTACGGTATAAGGCTTGTACGAGACACACGTTACTTACAAACCCACAAAACGACATCGTCGTTTCTCGTGCAAATAATTTTAGTTATTGTATATTTTTCTTTTATTTTGTTAGGATACCTTCCGTTCTCTAAACCAGAACCGTATTCAAAACATTTATAGTTATCAGTATATTTTCAATAGTATGATTTTGTATATGATTAACAAGAACTGTTTCGATTTTTAGTTTCTTAACATAAATTCCAACTTGTAAAAATTATAAGGATTAAGGGAAGAATTGAATGTTGGATCTGATTTCCCCATAGTCCGTGCCTGTGTACGTGGGTCGCATGGCTACATGCAATAATGCTCCGTCAGGCTCTGTCTAAGTTGTGTTTCCTTCCGGCGTCCATATAATTCAGGACAAAATAGACATTCGTATGAATGTAAATCTAAGCACCGTTTTTCGTTATTATGCATGTTCTCGCGATATATCTTCGCGTAATTATTTTTAAAATTGAAACTGGCACGGTTACAGCTACCTATTATTTACTACGTACCACCATATTACCCCCACCCCTTATAAAACAACTGACTATAGTCAGCCAATAAAAATTGTATACCGTCCCCTCCAACTCCTCAGTCGTGATCACCAGTATGATGATAATATTGAAATAATAATTTTCATCACGGAAATTGTTGGCTGTACGAGTAATAACGATTCATGACTATATTTACACGTCAGTTTACCTGATTTATTATTTATTTAACATGTAAGTACTGAAAAATATCAACATTGATATTTTTCTCTGAAAAAAATATATTCTCTGATATTAAATATAATTTATTAAATAAATGTATACACATATTTTATGAAGTATGTACGTTTAATTATTAATACTTAATCAATATACAATTTAAACGACAAATTTCGTACGAATTCAAGTGTACAAAATAATTGATAAACTTTACAGACATTTAGATATAATTGACAATTATACGGAGTTATTTTGCTGATTGAAATCCACTTAAAGTTTCAAAATATCGAGAACCGACGAGTTCAATTTGAATAATTACGTACTGACTGGTAAGTTTCAAGTATTTGTTACAATAATCTTTCAGCAAGTGAATTCTCGCTAGATTCATGTTACACATAAGAAACTAGGCAAAACTTTGTTAAATAAAATAACTGTTCTTCCTTTTTATAATCTCGTAGGGAACTATTTCAAAAATAGTCATTATTGTAGTTTAATGATGTCCAATTAATTAATTTTCAAGTATTGTCTGAAGATTCGTCGTGAAAATGGACTGAAAACTTGATATCGCTTGAAGACATTGGCGTAATTAATTTTAAACATATTCGACTAATGGGTAAAGATCCTGAAAAATTATCAAGCAATCTAACCTTCCATAGACCAATATTAACATTAGTTAGTTATAAGTAGTTCTTTCTATGAAGCCAGTACGATTGAATAACGTAAATAAACCTCTGGTTCCTGTTTATGCATATCACTGACAATAAAACACAAGATACGAAACTAAATCTGCCAGATAGTTCGTTCGTTCACTCGTTCAGTTCTCAGACTAGCCGAAGAAATCTTGATTTATACCTTTTTGTTTATTCAAAAGGTATGTTACAGTCCACTTTATTACGTATGCGCGTACCCATCTTCTTTAGATTCATAATTCAACAAACGTACGTATATGGGACCAACTGCTACGGGTACAAGCAGCGCCACTACTCATTCTGTACGAGTCATACATGAACCAGACGAACAGTTGAGATTCTGATTATTCAACAAAGCCACTTGTATGTATGTTAGTATTTCGCCATTTCACTTACATGCTTTAATATTTATTCGATGACACGAATGGCCTTAGATCTTATGGTAATTAAGTCATATGAGCCGTGGAGTAGAACATACGATGCAAAAATGTTTTGCTCGCAAATTAAGTAACAATATGGTTTCTATTAATTTTTAACAGACTAGTATAACAATGATTAAAAATAATTTGTATTAAATTCTTTCAATATTCTACAGTTTAAAAATAACTTGATTTTGCTTCAAATTTATATCGACTACATAGTTATTAATGTACAAGTTTGGAGTTGCCAAGTTGTAATATAAATTCTCTTAAAACTGTTTCCAAACAATCTGTTCCAGTGTATTTCAATGATAACAGCCAATACAATAGTTCCTGGATTATATACTTTTGTATTGTACAATATCATGACAGCTACCTACAGAATTTATTTATTTTCAATGAAGCTACGTACTTTTAACTTTGTGTTTGCTTACGAATGTGTGTGTGTGTATGTGTACAAGTGTTTAGTATTATAAACCTATACACATTGTAATAACTTACATTGTAAAGCTCTTTATAAGTAAAGAAGCTTACATCGGTTTTTTCTCCATTTTGACAAAGTAAATATACACTCCCAGCACAGTTTGAAAACTATACGAACACTATTAAATGTTCTTTGTGTATTGTGTTGTACAGGTTTGAGAGCAACTCCCTCCTCCTGTCCCTCTTACTCTGGCAACACTCCCTCACCGTACTCACAGCAGCCGATATAAAAGAACTTCTAAATGAGTAAAGCACTTCGTTGTTGCGAGATTACGCTTTCAAAATGTTTCACAGAAGGAAAGGAACAATTTTTCATTCTGTGTTTCTGGCAAAAAGTTACTAGTTATTTTCTTCAAAGTTAATTTAAACACAGACTATTTACCAACACCGATCCGCGTAATAAGAAAAACAACAAAACATATTGTATGCAGCAGATAAACAAAAACTTTACAACACAAATGTTACAGAAACAAAAAAACAAAACACGAACGAACGGAACGAAACGAACAACAACGAAAATAAACCGAACGAAACGAATATAGGTGGAGTTAAAAATAGTTAATTCCACGGAATACAATACGGACCACGGATCGACTACTGAATTTAGATTAAATTGTTAGCTTTTCATGAATATGAAAACAGATACATGGAATTGTTACAATATACATGGGTCAATGTTTATCCATAAGGAAAATAATTAATTCTGGAAATCCAAGCTTTGTGTCAATTTGAAAGTATTATTTTTGTATTCAGCTAAAATGTATATACATATTGATATTTATTTCATTTACATAATAGTACCTTAATATTTTGGAATAATACAATTCTTAAATGTTTATCGAATCTCAGTCGAGAATTATAAACTGTTTATGATTAATAAAAACAGTTTTTTTCCAACTTTACATATTACTCGGAAGAGAAAATCTTTGTATAACCTCTGCGTGTTAGTGGTGGAAGATTAATAAAAACCAGGACTACTGTGCCGTGCCATTATAGTGTGTAGTTTAAACTTTAACGCCATTGCTAAGTTTCGTTACCTATATGCTAAGCAATACCCGGTATTAAAACTTTGTGGCTTGCCAAGTTGGTGTTAAATAAACTCGAGTTCCTACTTTAATTTTCGCTCCATTGTTCTACACACTAACTTGGTCTTCCTTAACCTCGGAGTTAAATCTATTAACAGATTTCATGTTCCTTTGTGTGCCGTCGTGTTTTTCTTCTTACCACCCGTCTGCCATATACTTTAACAATTAAAACTTTCCCGGTACTTTCAATCAGTGAATTGCATGCATACAAAGTGATACCTGTACCTACCCTGGTATCAACATACAGTATAACCTTTTGTGTTACTCTAACCAATATGGTGTTGTGTACAAAACATATTCATTATATTTAATAATGTGTATTTTCCAAATGCAAAGATTAGTCTATTCTACCCTGCTAAAAGCTTTCTGTAACCTAATTTCCCGAAATATAATTCTATTCATCTACCACGTTTGTGTGGTACTACTTTATAATGTTTCGGTTTATAATGTGTTACTACCAGCACGCTTATATTCAGAGACTGGTGTTGTACTATATACATACACGCACTAATATACATGAACCCAATCAACGAGGTGTCAAGTTGAACGTTTAAACGCACCCAAAAGCATTTCCTCTGTAAACATGTGGTTTCCAATTATATTAACTCCATTCTGGCCTGTCCAACCGCCAACGCAAAATTGATTCTACATCATGGATACAATATAGCACGAGCGGGTATATGTGTAGAGGAAGAGTTTATAATTCAGTGTATATTTATAAGTATAGTAGCAACACGCATCTAACATCAGCATGATCACGGTTACAATACTATGATGTCTGCATTGAAATTTCGAAATTATTAATGTGGTTTTTTATTGTCTGTTAAAAAATAGAATATCGTTAAGTTAACATAATTTTGAGCTAAAGCCTCGAAGAGTTGACTGTATTTTGCTCGGTGTATATGTGGTAAATCTTTGCACGTGTGACTAAGTACATTATCCCTGCATATGTGTGTGTGTTCATGTGTACAGTTTGTAGTGGAACAGTTGGACGATTTCACAGGAACAGCTTTGTCCACTTACACCTTGAATTAGTCATGCGTTTAGTGATGTACATTTGATGTGGTCAGAGACAATCGTCTGTCGCATATACAATCAAAGCGGGCACAACTGCATCGAACCCACTCTCTCGGAATACTTGTACAGCAAATGCAGTTGACAACAACACACAGAAAGGGCAGTATTTCAACTGATCTTTCCATGTATCACTTCACACGGACAACGACCACAAATATCGACCAAATAAGTACACTTGTGAGACAAAGCGTCACTAATAAAAGTTCCCTTTGTACGAGAACAAGGTTCTTTGTTGTACTGCGAATGTTCTGCAATAGACACTAACGATAAAAAGAATAAAACAACGTTTCTTTCCTTATTACAATTGTTTATATGATTCAAGCTTTAGTTTATATTGAAAATTAATATTCTTCTTGTGTTGTGTGACCGCACATTTTTTCATAACAATGACATTAAAAACAAAAAGAAGTGTTGGAGGATATACTGCTTAAATTAATATAGCCCTTGTGGACATTTCATCAACAGAACGAAATCTCATATTGTGTATAGGCGCGCACGAAATCGCCTCGAAAAGAAAGAACCAAAATTTCAACGAAATAATGACCAAAACGCGCATGCATCTAAAGCCCATTCCATTTATTTTAAATTTATGCTAAAAACTTCCGGTATCTTGCGTCCTGAAAAGAAATTTCAAAAGTATTCAACTTTGGGAATAATCAGAAGGGTCAGCCGGCACCTTCAAAGAAGGTAGACTCCAGCGTGTATAAAACTTTCTTTTTACGTTACCCTTCAATGGCATATAACGCTGTGTGTGTATGATAACTCATTTCATCTTCAAGATGTGACTCGTCTCATCTGAGCTCTAGCTTTGCATTTTTTATTACTACTGAGCAAAATTAATTCGCAAACTGCTCAATGGAATATATTGGAACTAATAATGATTCTAGAGCCTTATATAGCCTTATATAATATTCATATTCCTGCAATATGAAGTGTTGAAACGGACGTTTGATATTAAAAAGAACCGTGAAATCTATATTGAATGTTGATCATTTAAATTATTATTGAGAAAATGATGGTTTTTAAATTGTGGCTTCATCTATCAGGATGGAATTTATGCCAACTTGTACCATATTTATTTTTATCAAATAAAATATGTACTACTGTAAGTTAAAGCTTAAAGTATTGACATTTGCTCGTAATGAATTGAGGTTATAACATTTTACTTACAAAATACTACACATATGTGTTAAATATAAGAGAGACTGTACAAGTTGCTCGTTAATAATCCATAAAGTTCACTAGTTATTTGTTCCTTTATGGATACGAATATTTATACATGCTACCTTTGTAGAACTAGTAGTATTTTCTACGAATGTAAATGAGCTCCAACGACTGTGTACGTGCAGCTACGTGTCAACTCACATTGTGTACAAAGGTATGTTCCGCTTCCGTGTTGATTAAAGATGAAGGCGCACACCTCGTGTACGGGAAGGACAAGTGTAAACACTAATTAGAACTAACTAGTTACGGCTGCGTTAGAATCACAAACACCCTAGTACCAGACAAACTATATATACCCTGGTGTAGCCTACTCATAGCGTCTGACCTATGCACTAATTACACATAACAAAAAGATGTTCACTATTCTTCATCTTTATTCTAACTCAATCCATCAGTAATACTACTAAAAATGCAACTTGTTTTCTTACATAAATGCATGTTGACACATAAATAATAATACTGTGATAAATACAATATTCATTATATTGTTTTACATCCATGGTAAATGACAAATATATATCTTGCACGAAGTGTTGCATCCGTTCCTTTTTTCCTGCTGGTTTTTCTCGTTTTGTTTGGCGGCTTGAATTGCTAAAGCAGCCGCAGCAGCGTCGAGGACAATGAACGGGTCGTGAAATTAAATCTCGTGGCGTTACAGTACACAGTGGCAACTCCAATCTAGACAAATGATCCCTTATCACTGCACATTTATCACGCACCAAGTCAACTTGGTCGTATTCTTCATGATGCTATCGGCCGTTCCTTTTGCCTCAGTGTTGCTGCGGTTACAAGAAAAATTCTACTGCATATAAACTAACCTCAAATCATCGTTGTCGTTGTTGCAAATCAGTGGGAATTATAGTTTCTACATGGTGTAAGCGTCAGTATACAATCCTAAACCAACAACAATGTATTCTTCAAATTCTTAGCTTTAAACGTTGCTTATAATTTGCAGAAAGTGTATTAAGTATTAAATGAAATGCTAGATTAAATCATGGATTCATTGAATGTAACGTCAAGTTCCAAAATACTTTACGAAACTTTTCCACTCTGCTAATTACTATTAAATTTTATCAAATTGCTGACTTGAATTTTCTAATCAGTTTAGGAAACGTCAACTATTCATACTACCCGTTGTACCTTTATCATTTGATTAATTAATTTGATAATATACATCTGCTATCTGAATAAAATGTCAGCTAGTTTTTCTACCGGTAGAATAGAGTTCTGGTAGAATCCACTTGCGACAGAGCATTATTTATGGAAGACGCTGTGAGCGACACGATCAAGCAAGTTTAATGACGACATATAAATCACGGGCCACTCATCGTAGTCTAATTCAGTTTTTGCAACTATCAAAATAGTTAGTTTTACATAAGAAAGGGTCATTAGAGAGTAGAATTCCGACACTAGCTGAGTAATAAATGCTGCACTGGACCGTTGCATATAAGAAAACTGCATTATACCGAGTGATGCAACGTAGAGTGCAAAAAAACAACATGCACGAGGCCAGTAGTTAGCGTGTCGAAATATAGTGCACTCGAAGCCTGATTCACTGGAATAAAAAGCAGTGAATATTGTTTTTTTTTTAAAGGAATATTTTTCTACCAACAATATTCCTATTCTTACCAGTTATAAATAATGCAAATGCAAGAAGAAAAATATTGTAATATAATAATGAAAACATCATTAGGTTTCTCTCGTCTGTATGTTTTATTAATGATAAGGTAATTTTTCTACCGCTATTCTTTGTCGAATCTACATTTTAACATACATTAACATGCGTTAATGGGATATAGGGTTATTCATTTCAATTTTAATAAAAAATTGCTCATTAATATAACTCAAAACTGCAGTATTTAACATCACTTAATAATTCATACATTATTTAACGCTGCAAGATGAGTTTTTACTTTTATGCACATTTAAATAAAATAATGTGTGCTTTTCTTAAAGATACAGTTTTTCCTACAGACACTAATGTAGGTTACAATGTTGATGCGTGCAGGTGATATTGTGGCTTAAAGGTGGTGTGGATGAATATCGAATGTGACGTTCAATTTATGCTACGTACGTGTGTGTGTATACACGTGCACACGTACAACTAGCTTGCACAAACACGCCCCGAGCGGCCACACTGTAAATAATCACTCAAGCATTTGTGAATGGCATACGTAACATGGGGGGTGTTTATGTAAACAATGCAAAACTTGCACACACAAGTGCACATGTACAGACACACATATACATATGTACAGACACACATATACATATGTACAGGCATAGCATACATTCATGTCATAGACAAACTTACATACAAGTATACCACGTAGATACAGGACTTGTACAAACATTTATACACAATCACACAGGTGCATACACGTTACTCTACCCTTATATACATTTGTACTTGGATACATTCACCGATATTCACGTAGATCCGTCAACTAACTAGTGCAGCATCTGTTCTACATGGCTATGTGACACAGACTGTACACTCTCGCATATGCAAGATGCACATATGTATGTAAACATGAACCAGGTTCAGCGAATGTGATTTCGTTAAGCACCATTCAGCATTATCATTTACTATCAACACGCGGGATGGTGTATGAGTGATTGTGAACCAGTCACAATATTACAATATTACTATTTTAGAAGCACTATTTTTTGTTTTTACTTTTCTCAACACGTTTTAAAATAATCCTATTCGTGTTAATAACGAAAATGATTCTGTTATTCCATATTCAAGCAATGTTATTTACAATTCTGTTTCTACGTCAAGAAAATAAAAAATTCTGTACAATTATTAACAGCATTCATCTGCATGTGTCATCGCGTACAAATATACATCTGGTTCAAAATTATTTTTCCACTGTCAACAGAATGTTAATTAAATAGAAAAATCTCTGTAAAGTTCTGTATAGTTTGTCCATAACTGCAGACTGTTGTTCTGTCGTACGCTCTGTGTACTGGAAGTTAGTCCTAAACAGTCAGAGCTGGCCTTACATTTTACAAGCCCCCTCCCAAGTGTAATAAACGTATTGTTTTCTAATAGAGAGTTGAAATTAATATTAAGAACGTAACAGATCAGTGTTATATTGTAAAATAGTTTCTGTATTATTGATCCTAGTGTTTCTTCCCTTCGTGCAGAATGATATGAGAAAAGTATGTTCGGTGCGGCCGGTCCTGTGTTAGACTGCCTGAACTGATGATGATAATGTATGCAAAACAGATTAACCGCACGATGGCAACATCATGTGGAGTAGTTGCAGAAGTGAAACTCAAACTGCTGGCCTGGCACATGCTGTTCATTATAGATACAGATCGGGTGACATTAAGCTGTTGAAATGAACGGCCCGCACGCCTTTGATCTACCATCCGCCTTTTAATTATTCATTCTGCACGGAGCAAGGTGGAGCGAGTACGCTACTCAGGGGTGGGAGAGACGAAGCAGCATCCCTTATCTCTCCGTATACATATGTACTCTTGGGCCCTTCGACTTTAACAC
The DNA here is from genome assembly GCA_963422195.1 of Carabus problematicus. Taxonomy (NCBI): domain Eukaryota; kingdom Metazoa; phylum Arthropoda; class Insecta; order Coleoptera; family Carabidae; genus Carabus; species Carabus problematicus. Next base: position 2,542,184 of record OY728580.1, on the reverse strand, counting down.
CGAACTTACCGGAGCTAAACCGGATATAAACATGTCTAATCTAGCTAAATTTTTGAACAGTACAAACGGAATAAAATAATGTGAAATGTATCATTACCAACTGCAAGTTTTTACCACATACTAGTGCATTTTATGATTGCTCTATATATGGAAATTTCCGTGCAGGTCAATTGACATGATAATTTTGTCAATTAATACAGTTGTTTCCAATGTGCAGATAATTTTCACAACTGCCTGGGACCTCGGTAGGTTGCTGATAGCACATATACATATATTAATTGTAATGCAAAATTAAAATGCACAAACGCGTTGTGTAAATAATAATTATTTCGCGTTTATATTCATGGAATGAATGCTCGTGTACACATAATTTTCACAGGACCAAATAGAAACAGGACATAGGTACATATTATTGCAATTGTACAAATATGAACGTTACAGAACATGTAGCAATATCCATGTCTTTTAATATGTAAACAAAATTAATATTGCTTAAGGTTTGATTATTACTTTGTAAGTATTTTTAATATCAACGTTAAACAATATATACAAACTGCTATAGACAGCAATGCATTTTATATAATTTATTTTTCATTCTACGCTGCCGCTGTCAACTTGCATTTTGTCAAGAATTTTTAATAACAGTTTTTTTGTCGCACAAACTATTCCATACAACACGAAGTTAATTAATTCGCCTGGGTCTAATAACGAAGCTTTGTATGAGAGCACACACAAGCCGCAACTATTTATTTTTAATTAAAACATACAATAAACAACAAGATGCAACAAATAATTTTCTTCGTGTTCAGAATATTTCAAGAGAAAGCAGGAAAATTGTATAAAATTTCATTATCAGTACACTGATCGAGATAATTAATTTTTAAGGTGAGTTTTTAGTTATTAACCGTTACATGTTCAGACACGGAGAGCGGAATTATCAAGTAATGAATTGTACGTACACTATAGCAGCAGAAGCATATGTTCGTGAGAAGGAAACATGTTTTACAGTGTATTTTACGGAACTCACTAGATTAGCTTAATTGATACTGTTTCCTTTGCTTTTAAGAATTTTATTTTCTTGTTGGATAATTATTTGCTAGCAGTAGATACGTTCACCTGCATTATTTAGTAAAAAACATCAGATATTCCTTTAACTGAAATATGCATCTAGAACAGTATTAATGATTTGCTGAAAAATGAAAATTAATGTTACATAATTGTTTTAATAGTTTTACGTGTATGTATTATGTACAGATAAGTATTATTTCTGCACTGCAGTATGTAAAATATTTGCTTTTTTCAAAGTTGCGATGCACGTTGTTTAAATCTGGCAGTGTTACGTGATGTGCCTTTTCAAAATTCAGTGATTTCAATGCGGGAAATGTAATTGTTAACTTTATATTTTATCAATACAAATATTAATCATTGTTTAAATATTTTATTTGTTAAACCAGTATTTGATTATATATATATATATATATATATATATATATATATATATATATATATATATATATATATATATATATATACTAGCAGTCGTTCCCGTACTTCGTACGGTAGAACATTTTTAATATCAAGTTATAAGTTCCCTGTACACAATTTACATGTCTTGCCAGTTGGTGCAAATAAAAATACGTTATTTGACGAACTGACCCTAGAACATGCAACAAACTGTTCATGTGGAAAGCAGGGGGTTTGTAAGTTGATCCCCGTCAATTTTATGGACCTGCCCTGTACTTTGCTAATGGTCATAGCAAAGCAAACTTATTACATCTCAGAACTTCACACATTCTTTGTAATGAAATAGAGAATAATACTAATTTATGCTAATATTATGCACCGACAAACACAATTATAATAAATCATTTTTATTATTTTATTACCATCTAAATCATTGTTGAACATTCAAAATATGAAACACAAATGTCCACGTAATTAACTGTCACAAACATCGTATTTCTGTTGTTACCGTTGCTAAGCCGACTATTCACCGAAAACTTATATCACGTCTATACTAATACATGCATTGATCTTCTTTTGTTCAAATCCCCCCGTCATCTGCTAACCCCTCACCACGGACAGACATCCGCATTTTGCCTTTTATATTATAGATATATATATATATATATATATATATATATATATATATATATATATATATATATATATATATATATATATATATATATATATATATATGCCGAATGTATACTACATAATATAACATTGTTTTTTTTTTATAGTTCTGTTTTTCTGTTTTAAAATTTCACTATACTGTGAGTACAGGATACCGTGTTTTATTGTAATAAATATTTGATAGTGTACTATTTAAGTTCTCTTCCCGCAGTGCTGTACTTATAAATAATATAGTACAGTTCCTGTTTGAAATGGCACGGAATTATTCCAACTGATCCGCTGTGTATGAGAATGTCTACTTTAAAACTTATCTTAAATAAGGAATGAAAGGCAGTTTTCTATATAATATATAATATTAAATAATTTGAGTGATTATAGGGAATAAAGGGCCTGCTATCCCAGTAATGGGAAAGGCGTGATGCTATGTATGTATATATGTAAATATGTAACACACTGTCCGCAAATGTTTAACATTTAAAGCAAAGCAACATAGTTGAATAATAAATAAGATTTGTTATTAATAGACCTTTTATTATACACACACATATACATATATATATATATATATATATATATATATATATATATATATATATGTATATATATATATATATATATATATATATATATATATATATATACCTACATATATATCATACACAACGTGTATGGTTAATTTTCTAAACAATAACAATACAAAGAGCCACAGAAACATAACGCGTATCGTAGAGTGCTTGCTTCGGTTCGCAATACAATAATATATAACAACAGATGTATTCGTTAACAATATTGATCCCCTCTCGATATTGTTGGCCACAAACCACGACAACCGCACAATAGCCGACACAGAAGTGAATGTGAAGTACGTATAGGGTTCCTACGGCGTCAAGCGTCCAATGTAAGGGTTCGCCATCAGCGTATAACTGTACATGCCAAGTGGCGGCCCCGGTCTTGTTGAAACATAAGCACACTGTGAAGAGAAGTGAACATCACAAATCGCCATCAAGTTGCCCAGGTTTGAAGTCTCATTACGACGTGCAAATAAATTTCCACCTTTTATAACCGGGTGAACAATGGCGCGTATGACCGGTTACCGCTCTCTGGTAATAAAGCTAAAAGTAAATTCGAGACAGCCTTTGTAAGCGTTTACGGTGTGTCCCTTCCCACCGTCTGTATTGTGTCCTCTGCCGGTTGTGTTTATTATCGTTTTGTAATGAAATTGTTTTAAAAGATTTTATGATCTTTGCGCATCGCAGTCGAGAGAAAGAAACACAGTGGAACTCCAATATTCGTCATTAATCCATTCCCAAGGAGAGGATTAATATTAAAAAGGACGAATATCAAACGAAACCAAACTGTGATTGTTGTTAAGAGTTTTTAATATTTTAGATAGATTAAGCTATTGTCTGGAAGGGGAGTCACCTTCCATTTTGACATCACGTAATGTCACTGACTATCAGCTAACTCACCGGTCTCGTCAGAGATGAGACGAATATTGACTTTTCGGGCGAATATCAAACAACAATTTTAACGAAAAAACAGGACGAATTAAAAAAACGAATATTAGTGTGGACGAATATTAGAGTTCGACTGTAAATCAAATAAGAGAGTGGAATACGAGTGTTTAGTAAAATTTAAACTATATTACAGGCTGTATTAAATAAAAGTTATGCGACTATTTTTAATTATATTGATTGAAATACAACATAAGATTGTGAAACTATTGAACAACAGACGCACACATACATAGCGTAAATGTGATTTTGCTGTTGGTTTGTTATACAAAAGTTAAATTATAAAACTTGCCGTGGATTTGCATAGCTTACCTCACCAGGAACAAGCGTGTTTCATCCTGTTTTTCCTTCAACAACCCAATGTCTCGCGAGGTTAGCCCACGGGATTTGTGCAAACAGATGGTAGTTTCATTAGCATTAAATTTCTTTTCAAATATCCCAGCAGCGTCAGCACGAAATAGTTGTATCTTTCCATGACAAGGTCGGTATGAGCCAGGCTTATTCGAGATTCCAATATTTTAACTAGATACCTACTACGAAGAGTAAAATGGAAGACAGTATAATAATTTATAAATTAATATAACGATATGCAATGGAATTATTAGTAATATGTATTCAGAACTATAAGACAAATTCAATATTGTTCGTTTTGATTATAGAATACGTATCGGATTTTTTCGTTACGAAGTTCTCACGGAGTCCTCAACATTGATAACGAACGGTAATATTTGTTTTAAATATTACACATCACAACAATAGAAACAGCCTGAAATTCTAAATTATTATTATTATCGTTTATACAGAAACAGTATTATTATAATATAAACAGAAAACGGAGCGCAGAAATACGGAGAAAGTGAGTTATTATTATAGGCTTCTACTTGGAAACAAAAATCTACATATAGGCCCCGTCAGGCTATTTACATAAGTACCTACTTACATCTTATATAAATACATATTAAAAAAATAATATTCTAAAAAGGTATGTCATTCTAAAATATGTTGTTTCAGATTATTGCATATATCAAATTCATTTCATTATGATCATCTTTTTAAATGTGTTAAACTAATATTTAACAAGCATACATAATTGAAATCTAACATTTATTTAGTGGACCAATAAATGATCCCACATCAAACCGTAATGCTATGTTAAACTAATTTTGAAATTTCAATAAATTCCTACCTGAGTTGAAAGGATAACAGTAATTTTATTAACCCGAGATACACGTGTACACTTACACACTTGTGGATGTCGGTATGAAGTTTAATACTCGCTGAATATTAAATAGGGTCCGTACCTGTGTCTGCCTGTACAGAGGTACCAGGATAGATATAATGAGATCCACTTCACAGGTCGCTACACGTATGTTTCAACTTTACCGTTGCCCAATGAAATTCAGCAAGGGCAGGGAGTTATCTCCCATGGCAAATGCGTACCCGAAAAATGACACGACAGTAAAATTCAGTGACGATGGAATAGGTGGCGCTGGTAAATATATAAGATCCCGCGGATACACAGAGGATGTCACATACCTACACACAAACTATATATATATATATATATATATATATATATATATATATATATATATATATATATATATATATATATATATATATATATATTGGAAGCGGGTACATACATTGACACAGAACATACATTCTTAGTAAATATACATTATCAGTACACAATTTTTGTATCAACATAAACACACTTTATGATATAAAACACCAATACATACATAATTAACTCTTCTTCATACATATATAACATTGGCATTGTGATAATTCCACAGGGTGACAATGTAAAACGTCTGTCTGAGTGTAAAGGGCCTGGGGAGTCACACACTGTCTCCCTCTAGGGATGGACCCCTCAAATTACGCAGCGAATGAATGTTGGATTTACATAAGCCGCTCATCAGAGTCGTGTGAATTTGCCGGTACCAATACGGAATATATTCCACCTATCCTTACCTGCAGCGGTATCCAGTGACCTGTGTATGCCTTGTAGGCGGATGCTAGATGCGTACCTGGCCCGTGTTTGTGCTCTTGTTTACACCGGTAACTAGCCAGCACTCGTGTTTGTTGTCCTAACATGTCACAATACGTATTAGTACGCATGTTCGACTTTTTAACCCGATTCAGTAACAATGTTTCACGGAGTGTGACTGTGTGTTTGTTTTGGTTAGAGAAATGTTTTATCCTGCTTACTACCGGTGTGTAAAATGCGGTCCTCATCTGTCAAACTACAAATCATTGTTCAAATCATTTAAATTTTCCTGTGCTAGTCTTGAAAATACGGATAACAATTATTTAATTTTAAGTGCTTCATCAATGCTCTTTATGATTAAAATCAAAGAGAAATCTATTTGAAGCATTTCGCTTTAGTGCATGGTCACTGACGAAATCATGAATTTTGACATTTGATAGATTTTCATTTCAACTTAAGAATGAATGTCCAAGCTACTTAGAATTATAGTAGAGTATTTTGTATATTTAATCTACAAACAAACATTGATTTATATATAACGCACATTTCTACAAAATAATACTATAACAAGTTTTAATTTAATTATTCTCATAATTATAAATTCAAAAATAAATGTTAATTCACAAATGAAACAAACAGCAAATATGTACCAAAACACATGATAATTATAATAATTATTCATTAGCGGGCATATTTAATAAATTCATTACATAACTAATAATTAAATATTCATACATTATCCCATAGAATTGTTTAATATTGATATTAAAAAAATTGTCCAATGCATGTAACTATGAAATATTCTCAATCCAAACCTGTAAGAAATTTTTACAATTTTTTTTTACGCACGTGTAACTTTGTGATATTCATCATAACATTTAGTATTTCATCATGTAAGAAAGATAATTCATTATTCAACTCTCCAGAAAAATGATCCTTAAATATGAAATTTTTTATTTCATCATTAAAATTAAGATCTTTGCTCTCATGTAATTTAAAATGTTCCGTACTGTAGTATATATATGCTCGTGTATAAACAATTTATGTGTTTAAAATTAGCTAGCATTTATTTTTTATTTCGACAAGAAACGGACGTAAGAAAACCGTGCAAATATTACGAAAACGAAATGGTTTTCAAACAGAAATTTGGCACACTTCCTCAATTATGTATGACGGTAGACAGGGGCGTACTCGTACCTTGAAAAGTTCAAACAATATTCTTATATAATTCTAACATTCAATATTATGCACGAGCATGTTATAACATTTATGTGTAATACTAATTGCCTACTCGGGGAACAATAAAAATTATAATACATAATTCGTATTTTCATATTACAATATTAGTTTTAATATCAAATTGTAGTAAATTACAGAATTATATTGTGTTTTTTTTTTATACCTTATTGGAAATGATTAAATATTGTCCAATAAGACCAGTACGTGCCTGGAAATTGCTTTTTGGAAGTTTTGCTTTACCCGCTTCTTCATTCCTTCTTTTTTATCCTTCTTTGGAGAGGCACATAATCACGTTATAATACAGCGATTGCCATTAAATTATCGTGGCCGACTTCACAGCAAAATATGTGAACATGCACGTGGATGACGGAAAAGTTAAACCATTTTTAACTTAATATCTTACGACAAACCCGTTTTAAAATGCATCCATATAGATTATGTTTCACGGTTTAGCCGTACTTCGTTGGCAGCACTGTCAATGTCTTACGCAACAGGATATAAAACGTAGGATTCTTACGTTTTCCTGCAGTACAGTTTGTAAGCTTGTATTCCTTCCAGCAGGATTTAAAAATCCAATAAGACATATAACCTGAAATAAGGTTCATCATTTAATTAATGTAATGGAACTTTTACAAAGAGCTAAAGAGTGAGATAGCGAGAGAGATTTGATGTAGGTATTACGTATTACAGCTGTAGTGGAACATTGTAACATTATTTTGATAATATATTTCATTTACATAAACGTATTTCGAAAACATTACTGGTATTCTGGTAATTACGAATTGATAATGAACTTTTGCAGGGCGGCTCGGGAATCAAATATGGATCGAAGGGAACAATTTTGATTCAAATTTTATTTTCATTCGGCATATTTTTAGTGGAGGTGCTATTTTGATGGAAGAAAGATAGTTTCTGACGGGTATCGCTTATTTTACAAACGTCTTCTTCTATTACAAAAACTATTCGAATCCTTCCAATGTTACTCTGGAATCACGTCGAGTGAAATTAATGAATAATTAATATAATTGCGTATGTCGACTATCGTGTCCAGATGTGCTCACGTTTCCATCGTAAGCGTATGGACGTAACGTAAACGTGAACATAGATAGAGAAGAGAGTTTCTGGCACAGGTGTTCAGTACTACAAATAGTATAGATATTCGCCCATTGGTTGAATGTGTGAGGCCACACCCTTCCCCCACCCCTGCTACTGGTACTACGTGTGTGTGTATGTGTGTATACATATAGAGGTAGGAATGCTTCACTTCACTGAACACACCACGAACAACTAACTGATTGAACATACTGTTCCTGACTTTGTGGTAATTAGTCGCGTGATTTAAGTTGGCCAGGAGTTCGGACTATTTATCACGTGCATTGCAGATTGCATAGTAATTAATCGTAACTCTCTCTCACTGTACCTATATTGCAATTCGTCCACACATCTTCATCAGTAACACCGTATCGTAGTTTCATCACTAGTACCTGTACGTATATTTATAGATCCTATATCGTAGTATCGTTGGTTTCAAACCGTCTCTTCATCATTAGTAACAGTGTATGGATGTGTACGTACACTGCAGACAGCACGTCTAATGTCTAGTTTGAAGATGACAGATCCAAGAGAAACTAAGGTACTCAGAATATTACACATCTCATTGTCAGTTAGGTAAGCGAAATTGACAGACCGATAAATTCATGTATTAATTGAGACATGTTGACAATTTGATAAATAATCACGCTGAATACGTAAGCCCCTGAAAACATTGTTTGGTATTCGCTGAAATTTATCCTATAAATTACAGAATAAACTTAAACGCGGATACCACAACGAAAACAAATCTGTAAAAATAATATTCACTCAAGCAAACGATCCTTAAATACTTTGGCCGGAACTTTTATCTGGTTTAACAATGAAGAAGAAGGAAAAAATCAAAACCATCTCGCGGTCGTGCTGTGACCGGTTTCATTCCGTTTCTGTCTGTATGTTTATGGAAGGCAAACATTTGAACGACGATTTAACGAAATCCGAACTTATTATAAAACACAGTAGCAGCTTTTTCTTGAACTTCCGAACACAAATTCAGAAGTCGGAAACGGGCTTGAACCGGAAATATGAAACGGTTTAGCGAACACGGCAACTTGCACCGGTATGAAATCCCACAGGACTTGCAATGTTTGTGGCTCCGGTAGGTTCATTTTCTCTCTCTCCCTCTGCATCCAAACAGTCAGACGAGTGGTCAGATAACAGAAATTAATGTCACAAATTTAAACGTTCTTTCAGATTTCTTGTTTCGAAACTTCTAGGTTTTATTTTTCTCTGGTCCTCGCTGTGTACAAATGAGCATCATTTTACCGTTTTCTTTTTTCTTATAATCTGTTGAACAGTTACGTTTTACAAGTGCACAAGTATATGAAGATAGGAACAATGCTGGAAGTGTCTGCATTGTGCTATGAACCTATGTTAGGACATTAATAATGTATAACTTGCAGTTCTACTCTGCAGATACCCGCGTAGAAAATACTATATATTATCATTGCCATAGAGACAAACAAATATTTATCATACGTTTAATACTTTAATTTAAATGCATGTTTGTAAGTATTGGAAGTGCTACTTTAATCTCCTCGTATTGCATGACAAAACACGCTTTAACTTATCTGTACAAGCCATACCTTAATTACTTGTTTGTTATACAAACTGTTACCATATTTGCAATTCGAATTATGTACACATAAACATTCATGCACAGACGTAATTCCTACTTGTACGCGTAGAGCTCAGATATATATGTATATATATATACAGTGAATTTCGCTTATAACGAACCCGCTTACTGCGAACTTTCGCTTATAACGAACCAATCTGTAAAGTACGAACTAAAGTATCATTAAACGTGTGTTATTTTTTTCGCATATAACGAACCCGTTTATAACGAACTTTCGGGTATAACGAACCTTAATTTTTGTAATAATCGCAAAAGTTTTCGGTTATAACGAACTTCAAACGGCATTTTACCAAATAATCAGGGGATTCCTCGAAATCTTTCAACTCCGCATATGTAGGGTCGCCGTAACAGTTTTTGGGGTTCTTGTGTATATGTGGTTAATTGTATGAAAAAAATTATCGGACCTTTCCGCGATTGGAACGGATCATGCGGAAATTTCAGCATGCTCCACATGTCCTGTCCGCCCCTGTTCACTGTATTTAATGTGTTAAAGAAGTACAATTATGAGTTACGCAATTTCGAAGAAAACATGTAAAGCTCTAACTTTAAATATATAAAAATAATATAAAATAATAATAAGTATAAACAAAAGTAAAATAAACGATTTTTTTCAAATAAGCTTCATAAAAAGTATTGTTAGTGTACAATGTATATGTATTACAAAACAATATCTAACTCAATTTTGAACAAATCTGGATTTGTCTAGTTTTGCAAAACAGTTCTTCATATTATGTACCTACTTGAAACATGTACCTATGCATTCATAAAAAAAAATGAATTTCTGATGTTTATCGTTTATTACGAACTTCGCTTATAGCGAACTATTTTCGTCGGTCCCTTGAGGTTCGTTATAAGCGAAGTTCACTGTATATATATATATATATATATATATATATATATATATATATATATATATATATATATATATGACACATATATTTTTATATTATTTCAATAATGTAAATCTGTCATAAACATAAATGTTGCATACTATATTAAAATACAATAAAAGTTATAGAATGTTATTTGTTCACGGTTCGTATGTTCCTGCGTCTGTACACATTAACATCAGGAAAGCAATGTTCGCTGACGATCAAGTACAATTTCATTTCTACTCAAGCCATTAGCCGCACCTAGCATTGGTTTGTAATTTAAATGGATCAAATCAGACAGGCTAATATGACAGGTACACTGTCACTAGCTGTAAACATATATGTGTAATTGAGGCTGATAGGTGGCGTGGCATTGTAATTACATTGCTTGCTTATTGCAACAAGAACTTGGAGAAGATATATATATATATATATATATATATATATATATATATATATATATATATATATATATAGGTGTACTTGGAGTTTCCTTTGTTTTACTCCTGCTTATGCCAGGTTTCTAGGACAAGGTACAATACAAATATCAGATAACAGCGAATCATATCGAATCTCTCTAGTAGGATTAATGTTATTTAACAGGTAAATAACATAGTTTCACTATGTAGCTCGTTTTGTGATTGGATATTTAAATTGTTGATACAACTATTACCATAAATCTATTATGTTTATTACGTATATTGAATCGGGTTTAATATTCGTATTCCATATTTGTAAATCATTCACATTTATACTGAAAGTACTATTACTATATTTGTTCAAAAAATTATTATCAAATATTTCCGTACGTTTGTAAACGTATACGCATACACAGGCGAATGTACGTATGATTATTTTGATTAAAGAACGATATTTGTTTAATTTAATATTCATTGGTCCAACCGAAATGAAACCACAATTGCGGTTAACTGCTTGTCTTCAATTTGCTCTGCATGTACAATGTACATACTCGTATGTTAGTCATGTTTATAAACGTTATGTATCGATTTAAATTAATGTATTTTCAATCTAACTCGTGCTCCTACACATAATTTATTCACACCAATAGCTGACGAGTAGGCGTTACATATTTGCCTGTGGAACCACAAAGCAAAAAATATTATCAATATGATGACATATTGTCAAAATGTGGTTTAATATTTGTACAAAGAAATTAGGTTATACATATTTTATTAGCTGTCAACGGCCATCTTAAATTAAATGTAACTAGCTAGAAATGTGTAGACACTACATAGTGCCTTCAGAAAAACAAAATGTAAATAAATATTTAAAATTTTACAAAATTTGCGTAGATATATGTAAAGTCAAGAGATTTTGCGAAAATATTATAAATAATAAATTTCTACGTGATTAAATTAGATTACTTTGAATATTTAATAAATACAAATACTTGAGCGATTTGTATCCGAACATTTTTCAAATCTAACTATAAAACTATAAATTTGTCCACATTCAAAGTAGAATGGCTTATTTTAGCCAACAATGAATAGCTACCTATTTTTAAATACTCACGCGTACAGTACAATTCGTTTAAAACTGGCCGTAAAAATATTGTCGTATCGCAATATATAGCCGTGCGAATGCAATTGGGTGATTGGAGCACGTGTTTCGTATATTAGCGTTATTCATTTGCAATTGTGACATGCGGAAACCAATCGGCGTAACGATCAATTCAATATATGCATCAGTATATAGGTATAGGCTACGTGTGGTGGGGTATGGTTCATATGTATGTGTTAGACAGACTTTGACTATATGCATACGTGCTAGAGAGAGATGGAGAGAGAGAGAAAGATGGAGAATCAATATAACGAAATGAAAACCTGCACATGGACAATTTCGATATATGCGGGCTAAACAGTAAAAACAAAACAATTTAATTAGTTTCTGGAAATTCGGAACAAAACTAAATCTTCAATGACCAGCAATACGAATGTGCATGGCGGTACAGTATATATTTCAGTAAATTATTCCCCAGTTCTGAAGAAAAGTGTCGTATATAAATCGGTATATAATTTAAAAGATATCATTAATTGGCTGAGATATTCGCAACTTATCAGTTAAATTTAATACTCATGAAAATGAATGTAAAAATCTTAATATTCAATTAATCCTTTACATTTCAACTGCTCTCTAGATTTCAAAACACTCTTACGATGAAACTCTCACAGAGAACATTTTAAAACCAAAACGCATTGCAATCAATTCACAATTGCTTGCTTTCTGGTAGCGCTAGTAAGTGCTGGCTGGTTCACAGTGTGTAATACGTAAGCAATTGTACACTCGCCGATGCACAGTGCAAACACAAATAGCAATAATGCTACGGGTACTTGGATTACTTCGAGACAAACGTTACACATTAAATGCATTTTGTGAACATTTGAAAATACACGTAACTTCGCCGGCGACAGCAAACGTTAAAATAAAATGTACGTTACTTTAACCCAACGTTACGTTATGCGATAAAACATGTTTATACTTACCAAGGTGTGATTATTGCAAGTTATAACTTGTATGCAAGGTTTTCCATTTGCCGCTAATAAATCTTGCAATTAATAAAAATATTTTACACTTATTTTTTTACATAAAATACTTACACTAAATATAATGTATTAATTCAAGTCTAACGCGTAAATATTGTATAATAACCAGGAACTTTCGATAAAATGTTTGAAGAAAACTTGGATATTCTTTTCAGACTGTTTCTTCATTTCAATAAGATTGTAACACATTTACTCATTGTATAATTCACACGATAACAATGTCAGTGCATAAGTCAGAGAATGGTTAGTCTAGTAACGATGTTACACTATTAATTCTGACAAGCAACTCGCGCATGCGCAATGTGCTGTATGGATGACCGAAATTGAAGGAAATTGGTTCCATAAACGTTGAGATATACCCATGCATACATGTCATATTTAATTGGGACAGTTACGACGTTAAGTGTACTATCCCCGGCTTGAAACAAAACTCTTAAACTTTGGATATTCAGTACTACGCCAATGTTACAGTTACGCCGGGCGTATAGTTGACAGATAATGAATGTCGGAACAAGTGTCCGGTACAACGCTTGATTGGCATGGGGCCGATACATTGCCACAACAGAGACCGGTTTTTTGGTCTGTCTTTATTTAAATTTACACACAGTATCCGTGTTGTGTACGAGATAAATGGATATTGGACAGTAAATGTGAGTGTGTTCATTAATTCGACAACAGCCTGAAGCAGGAATGGACAGGTTAATTTAAAAATTAACAAATAATGTAGTTATATTTTAGAATTCCAGTAGAATTAAGTGTTTGTTAATACATTTAAATACATATTTTTTAATATCAATAACGTACGATTATTGAAAGAGGTCACAAATATTACTTTTATATTAACCACCGATATAGCAAAAATATTCACTCGAAACGAAACGAAAAAAACAACTGCTGGTGACTTCATAACAGAAAATTGCAATACCGTCACCTGGTCATTTGCATAATAGAGTATTACGCAACATACACGGAGAGAGGCATTTGTTTATTATAGTTTCAAACCTGCTGCAGAACTCTAACAGAATCTGATAACGTTCGGTCGCGTGCAGTGAATCTTGTATTGGATTCGATAAATCATTCGGGGGTAAGTTTCACAAGTACCCGGGTATTTGTCACGAAGTGAGCGAAAACGTGCTTGCTACATTATACCTACCTGGCCTATGCCTAGTGACACTGCGCAGTGCGCATGTGCGACAGCTTTCAGTTCAGTGGCGCGGTACTACTTTTCAGTTTTTAGTTCCAGTCGTCTGCCGGCCGTCAACGAAGTAAGTCAATGCAACGGTTACGCGCGGTGCTACGTCTCGTAAACGTACATGCGACATGTTATTAATAATTTAATTTGTGAATACATCTCTTAGAATTTCTATAAAATATTTCTCATTAAATAATTACAATTTCAATGTGAGATATTTATAGGCAATTTAAAAGTCTTTGAAATTATAATAATAGTATGTAAATGTCGTAATAAATATTTGTGTCGTCAGGAAAAATACTCTATGTAATATTTTGGGAATATTAAGGTGACATTTTTGAAGAATATTTGTGAACATTGTGCTCCAATTAGACCTATACAATGTATGTATGAGGATGTTTTATATTAAAATATAATATGCTTTAAATTAATTATACTTTTAATAAATATTAAGTACAATAATATATCAAAAGTTAATTGGAATTTGTAGCGTCTCAAGAATGAAAGTTCTAAAACCTAGTTAATTATCTTAAACATTTTCTAATCTTTTCTGTTTCCTTTGTATCTTATATAGTAATTTGTAACTTTCACTGCTAAATGGAAAAGTTTTCAATTTTAAAAATAATGACATTTGTATTTATCACGCTACGCTTTATAATTAAGGGTGGACTCCGTGCTAAATCTTGCATTCATACAAATAACTAACTGTTCGCCCACTAAATTACTTTAACGCAGAAAGGAAATACAATTTAGTTTGAGGCTAAGTTAAGAATTATTGCTAGTCGACATGCGACCCACAAAACTGCAGCTTGAGTAACCATGCAATTACATACAACAACGAACGTACATAGGTTTACTGTATCGTTATATGGTCGTTAAATGACTCTGGTTAACATAGATTTCGACAGAAATGCGAGTATAATATTTATATCCCTACATAGTAGTCACTGAATCGGTGACAATGCAATTATACATTATAAATGTTTCGCATTAACGTGTTAAATTATCACCGATTAGTGTTGAATACGATGTAAATGTGAAAATTATTTTTGAAAACCTTGCAGCTTTCAAACATAATGATATTAATTTATAATTACCACATAAATTTTCTTCATTATATATATATATATATATATATATATATATATATATATATATATCTTTACGGAATTAAAACTATTACATCAGCAAGGGAAACGCTTGCATCACATGTTTTTATTTTTAATATACTTTCATGTTGCACATCAAAGCAAGGAAACTGACTCATTAATGATGTATAGACATATACCCAGGAATACATTCCCAGATATATCTCCTTTTCATAAACTAGAGCACGGACTTACTTTCAGAAAGGCATCTTCAAAATAGTCTTAAATATAAATTCATCAGCTAAAAATAATACAGTTCCATGCACAGTTTTTTTAATTGCAATATTCATCAAAAGACATTTTTCATTTATTAAAATGTACACCATTATTATATTAATTGGTAATATGTAATACAAAAATGAATAAATCACAGACCCGATGCTGATTGCGAATGAATGAATATTCAACAAATACTCCCAGAATGCTAGACTATCTAGACAGACTAGATAACGCACGTACGCGACGAGGTTTTCAGTCACGTTGTTGGCTTTAATCAACTCATCACACATACATGCATACATATGTACATACATAGGTACATGTACAACACACACACACACACACATAGAGAGAGAGATATACTGTGCAGGGTTAGTTCATCTTGCATGTACTTGCTGTACCACCACACGATGACCCGACTAATTGCACTTTGCTGTTTCACCATCACTACTGCTGTTTCGAGTACAGTTTCAGAAAATAGTTAAATTGCCGCGAACGAACACAAGTGGAACGTGTGGACAGCATACAGGATAGAATCCTGGTTTTAAAATCAACGATTCAAACCATCGCTTTCATCTTTTGTGTATGAAGTATGACTTTATTATCACATATGTGCGTGTGTGTGTGTTTCATTATTTAACTGCTAGGTCCTTTGTGCGAAACTTTGTGATTTTAGTTTTTTGTTTGTTTCAAAAACAATGAATGCTAAATTTTGTAGTCTCTTTTTAGCGTAACTTTTTCTGAATGGCGATGCATAAATAAATTTATCTTTCAATTCTCTATTGTAGAACCATTGTTATGTGTATCTAATAGTAATACGTCATATTTTGTACACATTTACATGAATACAGATCATAATTAAATTAGTGCACTTTTCTCAGTAACTTGAAATAAAAAGAAATGACTCATTCTGCTCTTATTTTGTCTCAGCGGGGAAATTTACTATTCTCTTCTGTTCTCGGTGTATATCTTGAGAATAAATCAACTCCTGCACGGACAAAAAAGAAATCATTTTCCTTATAAATACAACCGAGAAAACAAAAAAAAAAACTTCAATCTGAGATTGGGCACATAAAAAGAAGAAGAGGCACGACGGCGGCTGTATCAGCTCCGTACGGACGTAGTACATACACACATACAAAGCCGCATCGGGCCAGCCATCGTCGAATGATGTCAAATAGAAAAAACTGCGAAAGCAGCGTAGCAGGAAATATGTTTAACAATAAAAAGCAAATAAAGCGGCGAACTGAACAGTGCCATCAGCAGTGGTGGTGGTGGTTGCAGGAACTTGGAAACAGGAACAGCCAGAAGAGCAACCATACTCTCTTTCTGTGCTAGTTTACTAGTTGAACGTCAATTTAGAGGTTAGCAGGAACGTTCCTTCGTTCACTGATCTTATTTCACTTCATCCTCGCGCTCGTCCACCTTCTCACCATCTTCTTATTCGGTATTGTCCTCGTATTATCCGACTCTTGCTTACTTCAGTTTCTATTTCTCTTTGTATCTTATATATCTCTCTCTCGATGGACAATAATGGAGTTACGTTTCCTAAACTGATAGAATTAACTGGAACTAAAGTAAACGGCGAAACGGAACCGAATCTTGTTCAAAGTCTCGATGAATATTAATGCATACCTACATGTCTTTTGTATTTTAAGCAGTCACTTGTTTAATGATAACGATTTATTAACTACAACGCACATACAGAAATGTTGTGTGTAAGTAACGTCAAGGAAACTTGTATAGTTTTGTTTGTATTTCGGTGTATGATGAATGGTCTGCTGTGAATGTCCTCTTAATGGCTACGCACAATAATTATTCAAAAACATTAGTATATTGTCATTTACTTAATGTATAAAATAAGCACATTATATCAAATTATTATATTTAATATCTAATGTAAATTACAGGCATAGAAAAGCATGAATTGAACATACGTATTCCAATATAATTTCCTAGCAAAACTTATACACGAATTGCCTGGCCGAGTTTTCACCAGCAGTGAGTTCTTTCCAGTGTTCATAATTGAATTGTCCAACATGCTGTCGCAACTGTGTTCTTTTCTCTTTTACGTTTGTTCTGCTCTCTTCTTCTTCCCCGTTACCTCGCGGTTTGATCACTTGATGAACATTTCGCGTGCCGTCTGTTTTCTTTTCATTACGCTATGCCTTGTTTCTTGTTTACTATTTCATTAAATATTATATTTGGCCACAAACAGACAGAAGTATTCTGCAATGCATCATCTTCCGCACAGCAGAAAAAGAAGATTATTTGTATTAGTAATTATGTATTTCAGTCGCTGAAAAACATATTTTCAAAGCCAGTAAGTTATCAACGGTACAATAACAAATATTGTTATTAAACTCAATGGAATATAATTGCTCGGTTCAAAATAGATACAAACAGCACTGTTGTCCTCTACGATTGTGTACTCAATACCCTATAATATTTATATGAAATAGTAGGTATTTATTTCAATCGATCAGAATAATAGATACTCGAACATTTCAAATACATTCACTATAAAGAAATAAATGTAATATTGATATGTGATGTAACAATTAGTATCATTTTCATATCAACACATTTCACTCAACATTGTACGAGTGTTATATTATTGTATGTATTAATAATTCAATCGAGTATTATGCTATCACTGTATATTTGTCTGCTACTCGTGTTGTTGAATAAAAAAGCGATACTTTTATTCTAAATTATAAATAATAATGTGAAATACACATATGTATATACGTATTTATGTATTTCGAACCTTATTCTATGTGATAATTACATCGAAAATTTCAAATGTAGTACAAAAGAAGACTATTTCGTCCTTTTTTTTATGAGATTAGAAATTAAGAAAACTTAACAAACTAATTGTCCCTGCTGTTAGCTAGCGACGTACATTCCAGTCTGTGTGGTTCTTTGAGTAATTGTACTTTCAAATATTCTGAGGTATGTGTGTGTGTGTGAGTGTAACTTTGCGTTGCCAGTAAGGCAGAGGGTAGCAATTTCCATAAAATTTAAATTCGTTCGTCTCAAAATGAAATCCATTTACTTGTAGGTAATTAGGCCGCATTTGGTTTTAAATTAATTTCGATTTAACTGTTTAATTGGCCATTCAGACAGACATTTATGGTTAAGATTATTCAATAAAGATTGATACGGAATGAATGGTGGTGCATTTGGCATGCCCATAATTTTGCATTTGCAATAAGATCAATCTTAGGAATGAACAAAAAAAATCTAATTACATATTTTTCTCTTGATTGCAGCAGCTACCAATTTTCACGATGCAATTATGAAATGTGACAACTTGGAATACTGAACAGAGATCATGGATAATATATGTAAGTATGCATTAATTAGTAGATCCCTGAAAATTCTCTCTTTGAGCGTTAATTAATAGTTTTTTTTTTAATTATAAAAAATTCACTGTATTTTGTTTGTAAGAAAACATGTTTTAAGTTGAAGAAGAAAGATGCCGGTGCCAGTGTGTTTATGCATCCATAGTCGACAACGACACGTCTATGAGAAAGCTCTGAGGCTGAAACTTACAGTCAGCGAGCTTAATTAAGCTTTCTAAATGCACTTCACTTCGTACATACGTACCTGTAATCTTTGCCTTTGTGGAGAGTGCGAGATATAAGGGAGGGCAGCACACCCATGTCTAGTGTGGTGTTCCTGCACTATTCCTGCTGCGTGTTAAATCCCGGCTTAGCGTTCCTGCGCGACTGATTATGACGCGCGAATATTCCAAATCCAACACATTTTACCAACACCTAGCTATTACCAAACTCTAGTTCGCCGTAGTGTATACTTGTATTATACTATACACATCTCACTCACACTTCCTGCTCCTCGCTTCTCTATATCCTCTCTCCCTGCGCCCTCACTGTCTGTCTGTCTGTAACTTTACCCTTTCTTGTGCTGCTAATTAACATATGTTCACTTAACCTCAAAGGAACGTATTACTTTATTTTATCCCAACTTTGTTACAAAATGTTCTCTAACACGGCTACGTTAATTCCGAAAGATTATTTGCGGTTCGGTAAACCGAACATATATATATACTCTATATATTTGTGATTACTTTACCCTTCAACAATATGCAAAGAACATTAATATACTCATTTATAAATGGTATGATAGGTTTTGTTAAATATTTATTATGGATATTGTACACATATATTTTGTTTGTGTAATTTCAGATATCACATTAAAAAGCCATTATGTCGATATAAAATAAAACGAACAACTAATTTTTTTATTTCATGACATCATTTTTACGCGTGCTTTTGTATAAAATATTTTAGTTTTTAGTAATGTGATATTACATTTTATACCGTATATATAATACATATCTACTAAATATATATATATTTGACTCTATTTGTCCTTTGTTTGCGATGTTGCCGAAAGATATATGTATGTTTAAAACTAAGAGTAGTATAAAAAGTGTAAAGTTTAATGCTGAAAACCATTAACTAAGACAGCGCGGTATAAAAACTTGTGTGTTTTAATTAATTTTAATATAACCCAAGCACGTTTCATATTTTATTGCACATCAGTTAAGAGTTTAACTATGCACGATTAAAACATTTTATCTTCGTTATTAAATCTAAATTAGCCTTGTCCAAATAAGGCCACTTATAAGTTGACAAAAAAATACACACGTAGAGAAAAATTATTTCTATATAAATCACATCTAACATGGAACATCTTACAGTCATAATAAATATTACACTGATCATTATTATTGTACGTTTAAGGATAAAAATAACTACGTCAATTTCACAACAGTTGAAAATTCGTAGGTGTATAACTAGCTTTATCCACTCGTGTGTAACGCGAAGAAGAAGAAGAAGGAAAAGAAAAAGAGCTCTTCTAAGAAAACGATAGAAAATTCTGTCGAGTAAACTAAATAGTTCTACCTACGTATGTTAGATTTATTTTCGTAATTTACGAAAGTCGTTTATCGTTTTTCTATACAACTTCTAACTTTATTGGTGTGTATGTGTAAGTGAATGCGGTGTGTCAGTGTGTATACCTGTCTCTGCTCATATAAATGTGTGTGTGTATATATCTTGTCCTTACGTACGTGTGTATGTGTGTAGCTGACACTATTCCTATGTACGTATAACATACGTGTATGTGTGTGTGTGTGAACGAAGAGAATTGTGATACTTAGCACCTATTTGGCGTAGCGCGCAATGTGATGCTTCTCATCTGTTCCTACAGTGTGCGCCTGTACAAAAACACATTGTTACTTTGTGAAGAACAAAGGATGACGAAGGTATACACACGTTCGTGAGCTGGCCAAGCCGGAGCCACGCTTTTCTTAACGTTTTCCCAAAGAGAAAGAACAGAAAAAACCACCTCAGCCTGAAAGTTGTTTTGTTTTCTTTCGAACTCCATTGTGGCACGGCGCGGTAAAAAAAAAGGAACAAAAGAACGTTGCGGTTCGTTCGTTTAATAGATTTCCAGCGTCTTTACACATCGCGCACTCAAGAACTCATCGTACAAATATCGTCCATCGCTCGCACACTAACGATCATTTCCATGTCGGTGTTGTGTGTGTGTTAGTATACTTGTGTATACATATACGGACTCTAGAACATTGTATGCATGTTTAGAGATTAGTTAATACGTACTTCGTAACATTGTCTTGCATTAACTCAATGTGCTTTCAGAGTTTCCGGGAAGATTTTAGTTAAGATATTTCAAAATATGTTAGTACATTGTCGCAGTAAGTTGGTTATACTTTAATAATACATTTCTCTGAAGATAAACTAGTAGAACGGATAGCATTAATCACTGTGATATCAAATTAAAAATATATATTTCTACTTGAATAACTCCGGTCGGTTGATTCTGTTCAGTTGCTGTGCCTTCTAATATATACACGCACACACCCGTTACCTACATGTATAATCCTACAAGTAAAAGTTTGTGTAAAAATGTATGTGACCAAGGAAACAACAGCCGAGACAATATTTCACGGATGACTGACTGGTTGCTAGGTGGAACAGGCGCATTAATTACGTTTTTGTCCGAAGTGCGGTGGTACTGCAGGTACAGAACACAATACAATATAACTTCGTAGGCCCTTTTTCATCAGTTAAAATTCCCAGTGCCACATAATTTCGTTCGCTTGCCAAGCAACGCAGCACGAATGTCTGAGCCGGGAGATTTCGCAAGGTTTTGAATATTAAATACGTAATTATAGTTCTTGCAAGCGCGAGCTCGCGCTCCGCGGATTCCACCAGGTCTGTGGAGCACCTGTACAAACTCTACCAGCGACAGAGTAGGACTCAGGGGGCCATGGACTCATTGCAAACTAGTACCGATTGTCTTCATATCCAGTAATATGTTTTACTTTCTTCTACACAGTATGTATAAAATACAGGAATCATGAAACATTACGATTACGAGCTTTCCATGAAAATACATGTGTTCAGTTCCGCTGAATATGTTTGCACAGTTTACAAATCAGTTTCGTGGAAATAAATTCATTATGATTCATTACGGTCTTGTAAACGTATTTGTGAAAAGTACAATTGTTTCTGTGTGCTTACAATGTTAAGTACGGTTCTGTTCAGCCCTAGCTTACTTCACTACCATCACCACCTTCACACCCCTCACCACTGCCCTTATATAAGCCGCTACCACCATATTGTTGGCTCATCCCAATGTGCGCGCAAGAATTATATTATTATATACAGTTAACTCGCAGCTAATATTAATTCCACCGGGCACACAGAATGAAAATTAATTTTATTAAACCCGAATTTATCATCGCGAAATGTGAATCTGAACGGCCGAATTTACATAAGAATTACTCTCAGAATGAGGGGTAAACATAGCGATAAATCTTGATAAAATTGAGAGCGGCAAATTTTCATCCCCACATCTTGGATGAGATGGCCAGATGTTTGCGTGCCATACTGTATATGTGTATATTATACAACGGGCTGTAGTCGAAACGAAGCTTGATCAAATTGATTTTGTTATTATGTATTAATATTTACTGTATTAACCTATGTGTTCATATATAAAATAATTCATCTCAATAGTTTGTGCACTTTTGATAATTAATTTGCCACATCCAATATGTCATTTGGTTTTATTTGCCGTAATCTGTAGGCTTAATGGATATTTAATGATAATTTATCAATTGACAATAGTAATTTAGACCACAATCAGTAATAATATAATCAACAAATTGATTAAACCATATTAATCACTATGTCGCACATTATTACACTGAAATCGTCCTGACAGTTGAGTTTCATGCGAAACACGAATCGAATAGGACAATATCAATGCAGAAGAAAAAAACAGACAAATGCAAATGTCGCTTGATTTCCGATAACTGTTTTATTGGATGGCCCCTCTTTCTAAAGCTCACGTGTACACCATTGGAATTCCCGGCACGTTTATCTGATAAAAATAAATATCAGAGCATTCGAAACGGTAACATTCTTCAGACGTTCAGTGCGATTGCCTCAAACAATCTGCAGACGTGCCAGTCTGAACTTGTATATGGGCGTCATACTTTCTGTAGCGCGAGTTGCGGAATATGAAATACAACCGTCTCTAAAGAATGTCAAACGAATGATACGCCTGACGCGACCTGCAATACTACCATGTATTGCTGGTCAAAATTCGTTTTTAAGATTCCTTTTACGAATCTATGATATGTAATGGCAATTTTCTTCTAAGCGCTATCTTAAATAATCAAAATATAACATGAAGTACACAATTTAAGAATGATAGAACTATCTTCTAAAACATAAACTGTTTTACAGTAGCAGTAGTAATAGAAATGTAATTATTATACAGTGGTATAAACAATACTAATTCTTAGTTAGATTTAATTCAAGATTTGATTGAAATATAAATATTTATGCAGCATTATTTTATGATAAAAATTAAATAATATGTCTGCTTCGTTACGCATATAAGACACACCCTACACTCATCGCTGTAAAAGATATTTATTAATATGTTTTTAATTACAGGCAACGTGTGAATTAATAATGGCCGACCACACAGCAATATAATCCTTCGGTTTTATTAGTTAATTAAAACATTCATCAACGTGACACGGCTACGACATATGTCAGTGGGGACTTAGTCTTAATCAGACAGCGTGTCTGTAGTACGTATATCATCCATTATGCTGCTGAAGGTATCAACAAAGAGAAGTGAAATGAGAGATGACCTCATCTCGTATTATTAACATACATATTTAAAACTCACCGTGTCTGTGTATGTATATGTTTGATCCTAAATGATCCTACAAATATTTCTCAGTATAACACAGGTTTGTATAACAATGTATGTACATCACATATTACACACAGCGTATGATATAAGCGTTCAATATATGAACGGTAGTGATTCGATCAACGACTAAAGAAGATAATAACTTATTGCCTTGAATGAGCAATGATGATTGATGAGCTTGGCTGATGCATTATCGTATGAAAGTTGAAAAGTGTTTTTTCATAAATTTTTATGCCTTATAATTCTCGTCTACGTATGGCTTTAGTTATACTCTGGAAACTATATATACCTACTGTCAGATCAAACCTAAATAATTAACGAATTCTTTCTATAAACTCTCTTTCTCTCTCGTCTTTTCTTCCTGTCTACATCGTCGCTAAAAGTGTGTGTGCTAAATATGTATGCGTAAGTACAGATTTTAAAAGAAAAATACGTGTTTTTTCGCGAATATCAATATTTGACATTACTCAAAAGGTGAATAGTCCTTAAACTTTTGCCATCGAAAATAACGTCGGTAAAAGTACATATACATGTATACTGTCAGAGACAATTTGTTTTTTTACAAGTGAAATATGTATTTATAAATATCGAGAAAATATTCTCTCGCAAATGTTCCCATTTATTCCATGTAAAGACAAAATCCGCAATAATCCGCTTGGAAAATATCAGATCGTATTTGTAATTGCCATTTTGAAATCATTATGTGCCGTTGACCTGATCAATGTTTCTTTTTTAGTTCCGGTATGTGAAATAATTATCATTAATATTCATATAGTGTTGTAATACTATTTATCCGCTATTTACCTACAACGTAAAAAGTTAGCAGAATAAAAGGAAAGAAGGAAGCGTTAGTGAAATATGTATTCCCTCTGCGTTTTAGTTCATAAAATTTCCGCATAAATTCCAGAGTGTAGCGCCTCCTTCGGAACACATAAAGACGTCAAAGAATGCCAATAAAAACTCTTAGTATGCAGATAGCTGAAATCCTGTTATATTCACACACTTAGCCATTTAAATTTAAATATCTATCGTCACATTCTCGCCTGCATTATCTGTGCTTGTCCTGCAGCTCGGAGTACTTAGACCATGCACGTTTAATACTTTATGTTGGGGTGCATGGCGACAGTGTATAAAATGCAAGAACTTGTATGAGTTGTACGGCAATTTTATACTAGAATATATTTTATAGTTTAGTTTTAAATATAATAAAAAAATTCTCTTTAGTTTATAATTTAGTTGTCATTTTCCATAAAAATTTTTTATTTAGTAATTATATGTTCAAATCTGTCTTACTTAGATAAGTAAAAGAATATGTTGAGATCATTGGAATAGATATTAATGTTAAATTCAGGATCGCTGCAATGTTCTGTTTTAAGATGGACTCGTAGCACTAATAAAATATACTATATATGTTTTAAAAACTAGCACCTTTCTTACTGTCTGTAAATATTTCAATGAAACATAGAACCACGCATTTTTCATGTATAACATTCAGCTTATGCATGTTATCTGGTTCTAAATAGACGATTCTAACACTTATTTCTTGGGTACATAGGTACACACAAACATACACAATGCACAGGAGTTCAGCTACTAGACTCTAGTAGCTAGTGTATAAACTCGCAGAGAGAGGGACTTGAATCTTTTATTTTCTTTGCAATAGATGGCACAGCGCAAAAAGGAAAGAATGAACACGTATGCAACATGCATACAGGTCGATTTGCTGTTACTGGCTACTGGATATATCCGATTTAGCTTTTGTGCATTTGTACTATGACTGTATGCATGGATCGGTGTATGTATGTCTGTATATAAGTGTATATTCTCATGCATAAAGTATTCGTATGAATGTTACATATTATATAGAATTGTATGTATATGTGTACAAAAAATGTAACTCTGGTGGTATAGAATTTTCTATATATGTACATATTTACAAATAAAATACAGACTAGTATGTATGTATATAAGTATGTAGCAAAAGTTTCAAAGTGTATACTAAGAATCTAGATATGTAGAATGTATGCTCTACGTATTGTTTGTACGTATGTATGTATTATATAAGTATTTACTTATATAAATGCAGGTTAACACGTATAAACAAGTAAATATTCGTCCTTATATGTACAACAAGAGATTGTTATCTATTTGCATGTATGTATAATTACTATATAACTATATATATATATATATATATATATATATATATATATATATATATATATATATATATATATATATATATACAGTAGAGTCGCGATTTAGTGAACTAATTCCGGCCAAGCCTGTTCACTCTTTAGGGTTATTTACATTTTCGGGGTTCTGATCTCACTCAGATATTTTGAGAAACAACTTTTATTCTAGGTACCTAAATCAACAAAATTATGTATGTATATGTAAAATAATTAAAGAGAAGGAAAAATATTGAATCCAAAGTAATGTGAACTGTTTGTTGCAAAACTTAATCATAAAGATGATTTTTATTATTTTATTGTAGATTTTCTTTAGTCAATTGTAGATTTTGAAAAGGAGAAATATTGAATCCAGAATGATTGGAATAAATGACTATAGTTCAAGATGATAACAGATATACGACGTTTCGATCATATGGTTTTTGGTCATTTTCAAGCAAAAAACAAAATTCTAGTTCAAACAAACATAAACAAAATCTCTTGAGAATTACACTCAAAAAGTACAAAAATATTTTGAAAAATATTAGAGAATATTTTTGTTTATGTTTCTTTCCACTAGAATTTTGTTATTCGCTTGAAAATGACCAAAAACCATATGATCGAAACGTCGTATATCTGTTATCATCTTGAACTGTAGTCATTTATTCCAATCATTCTGGATTCAATATTTCTCCTTTTCAAAATCTACAATTGACAAATGAAAATCTACAATAAAATAATTTTAAAAAAACAAAAAGTACATGTACCTATTACATAATATTATGTATACGTGTATTATGTAATGGGAAGGTACATATAAAAGGTTATTTATTGTAGAAGAGAAAAAATTAAGTAATGTTGGGTTGTTTACGCTTTTTGTTAAGGTTAATTTGTACTAATTTTTGTCTCAAATCATGTAACACAAGCAAACTCCAATATTCTACTAGCAAACACGGTCACACATTCTCCTTTACCCAGACACTAAGAATTTAATTTTTTTGTTTTAAATTGTAGTATTTTCGTTTACGTGCCATCTAGATTCATATTTAGTGGGATCCCTCAGAGAAGTATCGCAAATACCATAGTTTACTATATCGGGGTTTACAGTTGTTCACTATATCGGGACGCAATGCTAAAATTTAAGTGTTCACTCTATCGGGTTGTTCATTTAATCGAGAGTTCACTAAATCGCGACTTTACTGTATATATATATATCTGCTTTAACACCGAATATATCGGATATGAAGAGGAAACACATTTAGATGTGCTCGTTTCAAACGGCAAATGTTATATATGGGTGTTTATTTATTTACAGCGAATAGTAGACACATGCATAGTGTGTTGGTGTCCCTCAGGTACACACACGTGTACTAGATGTCTCTGTACGTGTGTGTGTGTGTCACTACGGGTGTCAGTACATACAGTTCCACATATATATGTGTATATATTATTTAGAGACACACTACACACACATGCATACATAGAGGCAGATATGTGGACAAGAACATACTGATGTGGGACACGGCTTGGCAACCTGACTTGATCGCCAGCTCACCTGTTCACAAGGGATAAACCAGCGGTGACTCGTCACAAACATAAAAGGGAGACTTTAATATAGAAATATGCCGTGTGCTTATTTACTACACTCATGGAAAAATACGTATATGAAGAATCCAATAGTTGGGTATATACATTTATATTTAGGCGCAATATGTTTTGTACAATATGAGTTTTTATTTGTTTTAATGTTGTCTTTATAATTTTTTACAATATCGGGTTGGAAATTAAGTCCTCGTGAAACTACTAATTTCCAAGATGTGCAAATAACATGTGCAAGACAATATGTAAACATCTTAATCTACATTTTTTAAAGTTAAACATTTATTTTTAATAATATATTTGACGAAAAATAACACTGATCTAACTTGCCGTAAAATTAGGCTCTGAAAGTAAACTTCTAAAAAAAAAAACTGTTTATTTTCTACAGTAAATCCATTTCTAGGAAATGAGGACAACCAGCATATAATGTATGTAGTCCGATATAATTATATTTTAACTACTTTTTGCGTATTTGTTCAACACTTCACCTCACGCAATTCCCACCAGTAATACTGTGTATGTATATTGTATACTACTCCGTTACAAATTCCAACCAGCAATACTAACCTCACTATTTGTTTGCGAACGCAAATTTAAATTCTCAGTCGGAATTTAAAGTTACAAAAAGGGGCATTAAAATTTAGTGATAGTTACGTGATCGTAGGTTAAAAGCAAAATATAAAAATCAAAATCTACCTCTTGTAAATAATTGTATACGCATTCATTGCGAAATGTTTGAATTCAATTAAAAATTCTTTATTAACTATATGGCGAAATAAAAAGTTCATTTAAACAAAGTTGGTATTTATTTATTAAAATACACGGCTAGTTCTTTAAATCTTAATTAACGTTTTTAAGCATTAAATATTCTGTTTTACATGTGTGAATATACGGAATAAATTTGCGATTTATAAATTACATGTAAACAAAATTTTAACAGAAAATCTTTGATCTTTGCAACCTTACGTATGGTTTATTTAAAATATCTGGACGTACCCCCACAATATTAATATTTAAATTCGTATATAAATTATATGGTTCGCTAAGCTCACTTTATATTATTGTCTATTTACTTTTAAGCCATTCGTTCATAATTATTTCAGCCAAGATTATATCAAACTTGAACAATTTTCTTTGCAGACACAAAGTTTGGAAAACTCTATATACGGGTACACATATATAATTACTCTATTCAAACTGGCATGTACATGTATATGAACACGAAAATAGAACACACAAGTTACTTTATTCTAAATTCTAACTAAGCTATTCCGTGCACTACAAATTCACGATCAATACAAAGTTTAAAGTTTTGTGTGTTGAAATCACACACACACATTGAGAGAGAGAGAGAGAGAGAGAGAGAGAGAGAGACTCTCCATGGGGACTTGTACCTATATCCTAAAGTATTTTATATAAGGGCGGTACCTATTTGAAATAAAATTGCCAGCTATTTTAAGTCCACGGTACAAACTTTATTACTTTCATTGTACAATCGTACATAGTATTTGTACCTGTGTACCAGTACATTTAGACATATATACCTTACATGTAACGTATGCCCGCACTCTGCCAACTACAGAAATGTATTACAAAATGTTATTATTCGTCCGTCTCGGATATTCGGAAATGAAATGGGGGTTCTCGTGTAAGATTTTCAGCTTCGTACAAACGTAGAGCTCTTCAGAATATCGTTGCGGTTATACAAAAAAGACGACAGAGTCTTTCAAAGCGAAGGACAATAATTGTTTCACTTCATATAAAGGGTTTTTTTATGACGAAATCTTCTAAGAATGACACTTTCTTTGCAAATTGCTGCACTATTAAATAGTCCACAGTTCACGGTTCTGCTTATGTATTTATAATGTCATTTTCGCATGACCCCGCTAGATGGTGTAGGTGTAGTACATTTATCGTAATTAACTTATTCCAGTTGGCTATGAGCTCAAAGACGGACATTTCCGTTGTTGACAGACGCATATTACAGTCTACTTTGTCAAAAGACATGGTTGTTGTTGGTGATTAGTAATAAGTTAATACAAAGCGAATTATGCTATTGGAAATTGTATTACTGTGACTTAACGTACAAACCAGTTTCCATATAATAGAGTCAACAACGAATTGCCTGCAGTATTCGATGAGGTTTCTTGTAATAGTCGGCTAGATAATTCATTTATTTAACAACAGCGAAAAGTTGTTGTAGAGTGAAGGATGATAGCCAAATCATTAATAAAAATAACACAAATTCTTGATCACGGAAGTTGGTAAAAGTTGAATATAAGTACAGAAATGATTGAATAAAATATCCATACTGATTTAATTTTTAATGACCACGATCAATAGCGTATAAGCTAATGTAATGTATGGAATAAAATTTCACCGTTCATACATACTGTGTAGGTACACGTATTTCTGAAAAATCCATTAAACGCCCATTGCCCAAGTAAAACTCGTTACACTATTTCATTTATAAATGTCATTTTATTATGAAAGCTCAATCATAATATATGTGCAATTTCCTACGAGCAACGTATACGTACGTATAAAAGACGATATTGTACCTTCGAAAAGATATAAATATGCCACGAATATAAAGCCTTGTTCTTTTGCCAACAGTTACGCGCGTTGCCCGACAGAGGGCAACGCTGCAGCGAGCTCCCAGAATTCATTATTCTCTAGACACTTGTTCGCCTTAACCTCACTTCTATTCAGCATCGTGGAAAAAAAAGACCCTTCCTACCTCGCGCATATGACAATATGGGAGCGAAAATACATTTTTATATTGCACTTACCATTATGCTTGTTGCGACTCAACCTTTTTACGGCAAAATCAATATGCCAGTGTATTTTTGTTTTTGGTAAATGGAGTTGTAAATGTCAAACAGAGTATAGCATACTGTGTGTGCTTGTTCTTTCCTCTGGGTGTGTATTTGTTTGTGGGTGGATCATACAGTTATTGTCGAATGGTTGTTTCAAAAGTATTCGTTTGTTTCGCGCACATACAATGTGATTTGTTGGTAACATTTGTGTTGTATGCTGCTTTCTGGTTATTTTTGGTTTGACTGGGGATTGAAATAAACAACATTACAGACGTATTTTTGGCCTGATCATATGTGTCGTTGTGTTATCCGTAAATATATCCAGAACGGATTTACAAAAATATACATATACAAAAATAACATTCATGATTCCGGATTATTTCATCAGGGCTTACATTAAAAGATTAAACACTGCAGCAGGAATATATTTTGTTAATTTGTAACACTATTAGTTTCTTCTAAGATCCTATAGTTTATGCATCTATGTTTGCTCTATAAACTTTGTGAAATTAATTCATTTAGAACGAAATAAGATTATCCTAATTATGATACGATACAGACTGTAGAAGGACCTTTTTATACGGATGTCTCAACTTACTGTACAAGCATAGAAAGAAATACTAATAAAGAAAGACGAACCTTAGTCTTTTTGCATAGGAAAGCTGTTTGAAGCTTAATTAAAGTTGTTTAATTTAAATTTGAAACACAAAGTTTTATCAACACTGCGACATAAGCAGTGTCTTGATTAGAAACAAGAAAAATAAATTATAAAACACTGTTAAATCTACCAGACAGGATAATCTGTCTGCATATACACTTTAGTTTTTCATCCATGAAAGTGAATATAAATGATGATGTACGTATCGCGATACAAATATATGTTTGTACACTAACCTATATGTGAGTATTCATACTTATTGTTATCGGTATTACTTTCCGTCTAGTTCTGATAAATATTATTATTTTTAAATAACCAACTGAAAATGTTCGGAAAAAACAAAATATATATATATATATATATATATATATATATATATATTAGCAACATGTACGAGTATATGTTTTGCACACGTAAAGAAGAAGTTCTTTTTGGAAAAACCTTCCACATGAACGCTGTCAATGATATGTCAATTCTATTGGCATATCATTGGTCAAAGTCTTGCTAGTGTTCGACTTGGTGTTGCCGTTAGCAAAATAGCATTTGCAATGAAAGGTATATGTATAGAACTTTCTATATAAATGTGTATGTGTTTGTGTGGATGTTTGAAGGTGTACATTAAGAATACAAGATGTTCGGAACACGTGGCAGACATATGTAAATACCCTGGAGACTATTGTGTAACGTTCAACAAAAAATGAGGCCTCACTACTGTCAGTCGGATTGCAGACTTGTGAATATTTTATATTTAAAGTGCTCATGCTCATATTATCATCGATCTCTATAGCCC
Organism: Carabus problematicus; assembly: GCA_963422195.1. NCBI lineage: Eukaryota > Metazoa > Arthropoda > Insecta > Coleoptera > Carabidae > Carabus > Carabus problematicus. Next base: position 2,510,247 of record OY728580.1, on the reverse strand, counting down.
ACCATACATACGTAAGTAATAAACATAATGATACAATTGATGTTATCATTCCTATAGTAATGGTATTAACTGATACAGTCACTGTAAACCTTCCTAATACCCGGCGACGCAATCGGTGAGTTTCAATAAAATTATAACTGTTAATTAATAGAAGAATTATCAATATTATGAACTGTTAATTAAAAATGTTAGCTTCATTATACCATCTTGTCATCTCAACAAGTTCTCTATACAAAAAGATAAACCACACAGGTATATAACAACAACCAATATTAATAAGAACTAAGTGTGCACATAGATCTGGATCAAGGAGAAAAACAAACATTAGGGAAATAACAAAAAATACATAATAACAATATAGTGCCGATACTAATAAACCGAGACGAATTAGATGATTATCAATAAACTGAGCTAAATAAATGATTAGTAATAACATGAGAAAATATATGATTAGTAACTGCCTAAAAAATATATATGATTAGTATCATAATGTAAAATTTTGAAAAGGGGGGAATTAGTTAACTAATAATTATTGAATTAGGATAAGCGCACATATATGTTCCGAAACAAGTCGCAGTGAAACTGATAGGTTGAAGTCCACTCAAATGTACACGACACAACTGCCAAATTTGCAAGCTAGTCTAACGAATTCATTTGAGATAGATAACACATTTCGTGAAGAGCCCCGTCGACCTGGTGCTAACAAGCTCTACGTCAATAAAATTCCGAATCATTCACTAATGCCAGAACAAAGAAAATCAATGAGAAGTAATTAACAAGTAATTAAAAAGCACATCGAATAACAAGTACTAATATTAATAAATACCTGTCACACAAAAATTCCTGTTGTTATTAATAATATTTTAGAGTACATATTTTAACATACAAAGATGTACCTTGTAGATAAGGGGTCGGCAACCTTTTGTAAATCACGGGCCAAATTGAAAAATTTTTTTAGGCGGGCCGCACATTTTATATATTCGCCTGAGTTTTTTTGTTTTTAGTTAATATTCATTCGGCTGTGGTTTTTTGTTTTTTTAGCTAATATTCATTATTGCTTGGCGGGCCGCAGCAAAGCATATGGCGGGCCGCATGTTGTAAATCAGGGGTGTTCAAACTACGGCCCGCAGGCCTGACCCGGCCCGGCAGATAATTTTATCCGGCCCACGAAGATTCTTGATTTTCAAAAGTGTATATCGAAAATTGAAAAAATTTTGCATGCAAAAGAATTTCCAAATTTAAAGCAATTTGCTTGTAAATTTATTTCTACGTTTGGGACTACCTATATATGCAAACAAACTTTTTCCAGGATGAAGTATCTGAAATCAAAGTACAGAGCAAATTTATCGGATGATCATTTGCAATCATTGCTTATAATTGGTGCTCAGATCTCAACTTTAAAGAAATTCTTCAGCAAAAAACACAGTTACATTATACCCATTACAAGTTGAATGACATAATTTTCTGATTATGTATAATGCAGTCATGTTTTTTAGTATTGGTGTGTCTGTAATTAACTGTAAAAGATAAAATTCACTGCTGCCTTAGCCACAATGAGATTTTTTAATTCACATGTTCACGTGGCCCGCCGCACTTTAATTTAAATCCCAATCTGGCCTTTGCGCAAAAAATTTGGACATCCCTGTTGTAGATCAGTATAGGGTGATTGCAGATGGTGGGGAGTCCGTTGTATTCAGTCCTTGCTTTATATAGTCAGGGCATTGCTATATATGTATGTACTGTTATTTTGTTACATATAATATGTAACTGTCGATTGTTCTCCATATGTATATACGTATGTATGTATATACTGTAAATAGTCCAACACAATCCTATGTTTGTATAATCCAATACAATGCAATGTATATTTAATGACGCATGTTAATACAACGCATATATATATATATATATATATATATATATATATATATATATATGTATATATATAATTGATGTAATTAGTTATTAATTAATTGATCTTTGTTAGGATAATGGCCATTTTCGTACCACTAGGATTGATGAATATGTCTAGATATAATGTGGCTGGTAGTCCATACGTTTCATTTATACATATTTGATTGTATATAAATTAATGTCACTATTATGTGGGTCGGAGCTTATGAATTTGCAAATCCACATGCAATAACGCATTGATACATACACACAGATAAACCCAAAATGTTGATTACGTATTGAAATACTGGCATATCAGTAACATATTGCAAGTAGAAACGTTACAATGAAATATTATGAAATAATTGAACGAAATTTTAATAATAGCAGGATAAATATCAAATCAATTTTATATTTATAAAATACTCCAGCTTTCATTTCATTATTTTTCCATTTTATTATTCATATTCATGCTAGAGTGAGAGATGTATCTCGTGTTGTCTTGTCATGTTGCTAATTGATTATCAATAAATAAAGTGTATAGGCCATTGTGCGTTTCGCCTGATAACTGCTGATTATTAATTTACAAATATAATTTCATAATTCTATAGATAAACATAGTGATATGTGGTTGTGTCACAGTTGTCAAGTTATTTTACTGTTGATGAATAAGACTGCATTGATGCATGTGTAATTTACTCGAGACCCTCTAACCACCTGTAACGTGTTGGTATTTGTGTTCATCAATCGGTCTGAAGCAATCCTGTCTGCTCTTGTGACTTTGTAGCACTGTATGTATGGTATGCACGTTGACTGAGTGCATGCATGTGTGTAAATATATGTCTGTATGTGATGTTGAGAGCTTACTGCTTGAGTGCTGTGTCTGTGTACTGCACGAGTGCTTGTCTACAAGAATATTGTAGATATCTTTCTCGAATAATGAATGCAAGAATGTTCGTAGATTTCTGTGTATGTCATAATTATCAGTCTGAAAACTGTACTAGTATTTGTTTACTAGTATGTATATAAAAGTATCTGATGCTACAGTACCAAGTCAGGATGTTCGTGTACATTTCTATGTTTCAATAGTATACGATCGTGTATGTATGAACATATGTGTTATCTGTAACTGTTGCAAGTACTCATGTGTGTGCTGTCTGTCTATAGCAATGTCTATACTTGTATACATTTGTAAATCTACCACTGCTATTACTGTGTATCTACACTTATATATGTGCACGTGTGCGTGTCATCTGGGATAATGACGCCTAGTTCATTCTAGCGCACTTGACATGTCCACTCCGTGCATCTGTATATGTGTGTGTGTGTGTGTGTGTGTACACAACGAAAACAGTTGAGCATTATGTATAGTTTATACGTACGCCCTTCCATCTGTGTATTGTATATTGAACTGACCATGTGCTGATTGCTAGCACATTTGTGTGTCTCGCATTATTGCTACCAAATGAACTGGATATAATCCGTATCGGAATTCACCAGCCGTCTATTAGCCCCAAACTAATATATGCAATACCTGTCACAGCATTTGGACATCCCCACCGGCGATCATTACAATTAATATGTTTTAATTTTACACCGTAAATTAATCACACATTATTATCGAATGAAATGTACAAATAATTACTACGTACATAATTATAATATAATTGAAATTATTTTCACTTTAATAATTGAAAACTAATCCGTAATTTTATTTGATGTAGTGATTGGTACAAACAACGAAACTATTGCATTCCTTTTTAGCCGAACAAGCTTCATACACACGTTCTGGTTGTTTTTTTTTGTTCATAATCTGTTATGGGAATTAATAAAAGCAACGTGAAGCAATTCGCAGGGAATTCAATGCTAACAATGTACGTACGTGTACGTAGTTTTCCTGTCCGGTACACAGCCGTACGCACGCACGCACCCAACTAAGTTACGCGGTACAAACAAAGGCTTTATTGAATATGTAAACACAGGTAGCCCGAACGAGCGGACGGACGGACATACACGAACACACACACAAGCGATCGGCTATGTGCATATGTGTTGATGAGCGGCTTATGCAAATCTATTCCGAGGTGCCGTGTAATTTGAAGGGTTCCTGTCGAGGATGTGCCAAGGTTCCGGTATAGTTCGGCGGTCCGGAACTCTCTGTAAACAGTGTCAAACCCCTCCACCCACATACACACGCACAGACACTGTTGAACTATAGGGCAGTTTGTAAAACTCATCTAGTTATTCATACACACACTTGTATAAATTGTAACATAACTTAAGAATTGAGAGCTTTGACGAGTGATTGTAATATGAATTAAGTTCTATTATAAGACGAAGTCTCTACGAATATATTGCTTTAAATCAAGAAAAAAGATATGCAATTTGTAACTCGAAAATATGTTTCATTTAAATGTAATGTAATTTCATAAAAAAACTTTTATAGAACTAAATGCTAATACTTTGTTTGTTCTCTGTCGAATGATGTAATCGTTCGTACGTGGGCAATATAATGTTGGTATTTATTTTATTTTGCATAAAGTTGTAATATGTTGTACGTGTCTATTAGTTGACCGCATACGTTCATACTGACATGCATTACACATAATTGTGTTGTATATATATGCGTTTCGCAGGGATTTGAACATGATACACTTTCTGTGAAGGCACACATATACGGAGTTGGTTGTGAAATTTAATTAAATTAGTAACTAAACTTCAATTTACAACGGAACTAGACGAACTGTTGTCGTTCTGGTTACATTGTTTGTTATTAATTTTGACGAAACTCGTCTGTACGTGATATATACGTACATAATCAAGAATATTCAGTATTTTATTTTAATCCTTTGCAACTCTGCTAACAATTACATATACCAAATGTGTCTAGGGAATTATCAACAGCTACATTACCAAACAGTGCCTGCAGCAGTGACCTTATCTACCCAAGGAAGATCCAAAATCCTCATCAACCAAAGCACTTCCACTAAAATATAGTCAATCGTGGACACCATTATTTATCTTCCATGCCTCGACCCGAATACGAAAAGACATCTTCACCAAAAACTATATTAAAAGACACTTTCAGCAACAAACTTAACTATCAAATATAACTCCACCGAAAGGCTTTTCTATTACGTTCGTAAAAACTTAAAAAAAACCTTGAAAAAGTTATTTCCACCGAAAACTTCATCGGGAAGAAGGTGTCTTCACTAAAATTTAAAAAAACACCTCTTGCAAAGAAGCACATACTGCAGTTAATTCAATTTGAATTATCTACAAACATATTAATATCACGTTAAATATAATCCCTGTTCGTGCAGTAATAAGTGAATGTGCGATACGATAGCACATTCGTACATGGATGCACGTTTACCATTGAACGAATTCTGCATTTTTCTCCTGCTGCTGCAGATCAGTGAATACGACTCGTAACAAACACGGTATTCCGTACATCTGCGTCTCGGAAATATTGTAATAACGAGGCCCCAGTGAACGCGGGGTGGCCATAAATACTTTGGAGCATATCTGAACACGCGCGCACCATAGCGAACCGATCGATCCTATCGCTCATTAAATATTAACGGCTCGTACCTGCTTTACAAATGTCCAAAATATCCTATCTACACTGCGGAAGTTCCATCTGTAGTTTTCGAGTATTGACAAAAGTTTAATATATTATTAAGAAAAGCATAATATGAAATAATCAATGATGAAATATTTTAACAACTGATTTGCTTGATCACATGAAGGAGGTGATGCTTGTATTTAATCTCAACAATTCATCCTACGTCATACTCGCTACTTCGAGGAAGAAGAAAATAAAACAAAAGCATATAAAATTCCACCTAATTTATTCGCTTACTGTACTGTGTAGAACGCCATATTGGTTCTCTCTGAATTATTTAACAAAAGAACAAACGGAGAAGAAAAGAAAGAAAATGTATGAAATGGACATGGTGAAAGACAAAGATTAAACTTTAAGAATGAAAGGAGAATTTATACATGATTTATGCACGGATGTGCGTGGGTTTGAAACTCGTCGTTGGATTCGACATCCTACGGCAGAAATGATATTAACTCGTCATCGTTTCATATATTTGGGATATAAGCAGAATTTTCAACGAGTATTTCGTGGAAATACTAATACACATATATGAATCTATAGTTATCTTTTGACGGAGACGCTATCAAAAAAGACATTGGCTGCAGAACGTTGCAATATAATATGATGATATGTTACAAACAAATTACATTTATTGATTTGGAACCTACTTCACCAGAAAGTAAAAAATCATAGGTCTTAACCGTCCGTCCCCAATTAGGATTTTAAAGTATGGTTTTATTAGTGTGTTATGATGAAAATGTCAGGCCCAATTACGGGATGCTGAAACTAACGCGATCAAACTACTAAAGACGCAGGTGAAAATCTAGAATGTTCCTTGTGAAATAATAAAGATGTAACGTGGATGAAAGCGTATTCATGCAAGCGTCCTGCTGGTAAACGAGCGAAAATACCCACATCAACGAACCACGAACATTGCCGAGAACTATGCCATAAAATAGTTCAGGAATACCAACCACCCGTTTCGTTGGCGTAGAAAATCACTACGATTTTATAAAGTACAGATACCTCGCAGCTCGTCAGCCGTAGCTCTCGCATACCGCCGGTGTCTCCACAAACTATAAACTTTAAACAAAAATCAATATTTAAAATAACAGTTGTGCATCGAGTCTAACAACTGTTCAAGACATTATTTTTGTTGACAAACAAAAACAAACGTAAATAGAATATTGTGTTTTAAAGATTTCGCATTTCTTCTCACTACTTGCTCCATCTTGTGTTCAGTGTTACACTCTTGTCGTTCAAAGGCGAAACGAACGAAATATTACAAACAATAATACTTAAGAATGACAACCAGAGCAGAACCGAGTATCTGCTTGAAATAGAATTTACTCTTTCAACGATCTACAGCACACTTGATTTATTTTCCATTTCTTTAAATATTTTCTTTCATGTTACGTTTAGGAGATTTTCCACGTAGGTGCGTTTTCCGCAACAACTCGTGTTTCAAGATTTGTGTCTTGCGGATGGAAAACTTAATTTATTTACAGACATATACATACAGAGCTTTATAAACAGTTACATAGAACGTAAAGTGTAAATAAAGTACCATTTGCGCAAAAGCTTGCAATCATTTTGTAAATGGTTATGCAAGGGGAAATAATCTGATGGAAGAATGGTTTAAAATTTAGTTGGAAGAAGAGTAAGGAATTGTAAGATTAGTTTGCGATTATGCTTTTAATCCTTGTATAATTGAGTTGAACGGTTAGTTCATTAATTGATCAAATATTTCATTAAACTGCAGTGGACATTTTAATTATACTTGCGTCATAGTTTACCAAGAAGTGTTATATCTATTTATCTTTAAATAAATGTGAGTATCACACGCAAGATAGACATTGACAGCGAATATAATTAATTATGTTTCTTTGTTTAGATAACTCGTAAGTAAAACGTTGACATATTTTTCTAGATACATGTGTCAGTATTCACAGTTTAATATATTTTCTTTCCAAGGAATTGATCGCAAATATGATAATTCAATAGACAATTTTAGATTTTAATATAAATAAAAACGATTAACTACAGAATTAATAGCCTAGGAACACATAATCTAACTTTAATTAATCGTTTTTTTTTTGTTTGAAAACAATAGCTTTAGTTATTTTCAATTTGATTCTGAATTCTAGCTTTATTAATTTTTAATATTAACCATGTTCAATTGACATTTAAATAGATTTAAAACCACATTCATTTAACGGGTTCGTAACTAGTTTTGAATATTTTCAGTGGCCAAATATTCATATATCATCTTTCAAGTCACCTTCGGCCATTACCGATAAAATACGCTAATAAAAAACGTCAGATTAAGCTTTTTATTAGGCAATAAAGTCGATACATTTACTTTTTACCGGTTCCAAACCTGAACGCATTCGAAACGGACCTGACATTGTCCCAGTGTACAATTTAATTGCAACAATATAACGATATTAATATCCACTTTAAACTTCTGCCAGTGATAACTTTAGTTTTAAATAAAACTCAGTGGCAGACAGGGATGGAAAATGGAATTATCATACGGTGGCGTATGTGTGGAAGTGAGAGGGTTATATGAAAGCTGGTGTACGCCACCCGTAATGGTTTATCAAGACGACGACCGACTACAATTTCCATGAAAATCCTTTTCGCGTAATACGTGTTAAGTTGTCGCTCGTAAATTCACAGATTTTAAACTCGCGAAATCCGTTGAGAAGCACTTTTATTCAGGCATTAAAATTATTCCCCTAGCCCACCACTATCGCTACAGTATGGTCCCCGTCACCGTCCGCGTTCGCCATCCTCGCGAAACATTCTCCTGTTCTTCTTCTTTATTTTTACATACAATGTACGAGCGTGTTACGTGGCAAACACTGTACGTAATTCTAACGGATAGATCACGACTTAAAATATAATAACGAAGGGTTCACCGAAGAGGCCTAACAGTAAAAGCACCTCTAGAAAAATGCACAAGCCATATATAGACGCTTCCGCAAAAGAACGAAAATTTTGATTATTTTTACTATAAGCTTCCGCAAAAATTCACCAGCTCAACAACACAGATGCCTCCAAAAACTTCCATCAAAATTATGCATTTTGGTATCAGATGAAATATAAATATCTCCTCACACAGATAACCAAAATTATTTGGTTAATCTGTGAGAGAGCTTTTAATGTTCAAAGTTCATTAAAAGCACTGCAGGATAAAGCTTCCGTGCGCTTAATAATAGAACGATTATTTTATGTGTGAAAAGCGTACCGAGTGGTGGATGTTTGGCTTGATCGGTCGGTTTGGTCGGTCGGTCGGTAGATAAATATGTCCCCAGGATTTCTGTATTCATAGGAGCTGTCAGAGTCAGGCGCGAGACGATGTTTGCCAGGGTATAGTATAGTTCAATCGCTAGAGGCGCTGCCATCGATTTTCACTCTGTGAATTTCCCTCTGTGATATCCGTACCACAATCGTTACCACAATGTACGGTGTGTGTCAAGACATACATACAGCCGTGTCTATAAGAAAGATATCACAGGTAATAATCAGTAAATATGAATGAATTCTTCCATGACTGCCATTCTATTCAGTTACAACGACAACGAATATCCAATTAAAATTCAGGACCAATCAATCTTGAAGTAGCAATTTTAAATATTACAAATAAGAAAAAGTAATGTAAAATAAAATTAATCATTTTTCTTCTTTTCTACGAGAACAAGAAGAATCGTAATAAAAGCAAAGTCATTGTAGATTTATTCCATTATTGCTACTTGTTATAATTTTTCTTCTTTTTGTCACATCTCGCCTGTGTTGCGCATGTCTGTTTGGCAAGCGTCTCGCAAGGGACCTAATCGTATTTAGAAACACAAATTCACCATTAAATTATACTCAGAGCGACAAATCTGTGACAGAACAAAATTGAAGATAACAAAAAACCAATACGTAGCAGGCGGAGATGTTTTAAATCGTGTCATTATTTTTAAATTTCACCGAAAATCGCACAACTGCAGATGACGATGGTGTCGGCTGGTGGAATGAAGTGTTAAACGTAGAAGGCGAACAGAGGCGGGGGGGGGGGGGGGTTGCGCTAAATTCTAAATAATGCTCGTTGTACGGCTGCTGATATATTGCGTATATTTAAGATCTATATAATTAATCTGGCTGACGTTTATTCGCGAATTATTAAATTAAGATGATATATCGTTTAGACTGTACACTCAGAATACACCTCTATGTCTCTCTTTCTCTCTCTCTCTCTCTCTCTCTCTCTCTCTCTCTCTCTTTATCCGTGCGTATCTACGTTTTGATTTCTCCACTAATTACACAGTCCACTTAACAGTTACCATAACATCTTTTGTTATCAGTAATTTCACTCAGTATTGTATAACAGTTGTTCACGGGATGTTATAGAAACTTGTATTGTATTCATTTGTTGTACACTTTGTATATTTTCAATAGATCCTGAGCTTCTAGGATTGATAGTACTATGTACGAGCAAGCTTGTACCTGCGTATACGGATTAGCTTGTGAGGGTGTATGTATGTGCAGTATCCAACAAACCGCCACCGGCATCCAATACTAGCAACTGGCGTAATAGCATTCGAAACCGCTGCATTTATCAGATAATTTGATTTCTTTTTTCTAATTAACTCGCCATTTAAACTATTCAAACTTCCAACCCAATGAGCCCAATCGCGGTAAACTCCTAGAACCAGCTTGGGAGAATTTATTGAAACTAATTAAAAAAGTTAACGTAATATTTTTAAAATATAAATAACAAAATCTACACTCTGTTCATAATCATATTTGCAAGCACTGACTTATAATTTTAGACTTAACTATAATTCTCTTATAACATTCGGAGACGGATTATTATAACATACTTACTGGCTGGGATTCTGTAACTCAACCGTTAGATACCGTGATCGTTAGTTTACGGTAGTAAGTAAACGGTAGTACCGTAACCTAGGCATTCTGTAACAGGTCCCGTTTCAGCTATCGTTATGAAACGGGAGTAGATTGGTTGTCAAATTTGTCACATCGGCAACACTGTATTTTTGTGCCATAACTATGGTTACTTATACAATATATACAAAAATTTTAAAATTTGACAGCCGAATGAAGTGTCATGCTTAATTACCCCTATAACTGTAATTATATTAGTTAATTATAATTTGCCAATTAGTATTAAAAAGTTAATTCGAATAAAAATGTAAGTAGTTGCACTCATATTTTCAATATATATATATCTGGAATTGTATGTAAGTACATCTGTACGAAATTGACAGCTGATACTGGCTGATACCTTGCAATATAAACTGATGATAGTAAAGCTAAATTTCTCAGTAAATTTATGCTACAATTCCAGGTCTTGAAAAACAGTAGAGAATTCTTTAATTCACAATGTTGATACCAAACACAGAAAAATTCTATGTTCTTCTATTCTTCTCGGGATATTTAGGCGGTAATTTACAAATAGAAGCAGTATTCTGATGATACTAAACACAGAAAAATACAAAACTCAGATGAATTAATGGGTAAAAGTCCTGCCAAATTCACTAATAGTTGTATTCTCTAAAAAACTATAATGTATAAGTCAGTTCGAAATGTCAACCGAGCGCTGGTTCACTGACATACGTATCTATGATATATTTACGCAGCAGCAAGAATTTCTCTTCTTCTTAAGACATTTTGGCACTAATTTTCACACTTTTATACAATATTATTTACGTATTAACTTCTTTCAATACTAAAACGCAATCAAACGTTAGTCTAACGAGACACATACACCAACCGTTACGAAGAGGCTGAACGTTAACGGTTGCTACCGAAAACTAACGGCCGTCAATAGTTACAGAATCGCTAGGTTTGCTTCTGACCGTTTCGAAACGGAATCTCCGTTAAGTCCGACCGTTAGGGAGTTACAGAATCCCAGCCACTGTCTCCTTGTACAAATATGTATGCACGTGCATCTTGTAGGAAACTGTATTACCATATACAGCACAATAAATACCTAGAAACTACAACAGTTCAAGAGTTGCATGTTGGGAATTGTTCACATTACATGTTGCATTACATACGCGTTGCAAGGTGCTGCATTAATTCATGAGCATTGGAACAATTCATTGAGAATATCTTACAGGATGTCCTCGGAGTGATGTTACATTGTATACTAAGAGTAACTTCAGCGTCATGGTGTCCCGTAAAGACTAACAGCATACAGTAGGTAAGTTGTATTTCATGAATCAAGACAACACGATATTCATGATTGTTGAATCTTGGATTATATTTGTTACAGAAGTATTACAATTAAGTAATAATCTAATAATGTATCTTTTCTCATATTAATTATCTACATATATCTGATCTGCACGTCATTCTCATTACGGGCGTTAATAGAACTTTCTAGAAGGAAGATCAACGAATTAAAAACCAACAATATCGAATCTATCATTAGTAGAATATAGATAAGACACGCAGTTAGGCTTGTTCATTTTTATTCTAGATTTAAATTGAACCTCTTCTTAGAAACCCGATGTGACACACTTCTAATCCTTACTAGTCTCTTGCCTCAGAAAATATTATCCTTTTAAGAACTCCCTGGAAAATATCTCTAGTAACATAACCTCAAATGTACAAAGTTCCAAACATCCATACTTCATCTTCAACCAGTATTACATAATGTTATGACGTATTTGAAAATCCCTGTTAATCAAACCGTACATTTATCGTTAATCTACTAAACTCGTATCAAAGCAAACGGGCAGACATGTGCTCTGTAAATATATATATATATATATATATATATATATATATATATATATATATATATATATATATATATATATATATATATATATCGTCATGTGCATGCTTGTACGTTTTTAATAGAGCACCAAAAATCCCGGAATTAACCAGCGAGCAAGTAGACCATGCGATGATGGAAGAGCGTTTAGGGATATTTGACGCTATTCATTACGCGGTGCACACCACAGCACGCCTCGTGTGATTGCGTGCAATGAGCCGAGTGTATCACGTATTGACTGTTCCACACATACTGACACAAAGCTATACGTGTGTGTTACTGTGTAGTTTTACCCTTACATATACACTGTTCGAGGAAAAGTTTTTATAAAACATGATACAAACAGAAGCAGCAAAGAAATGTTGAGAAAACAACAACGAATAGTTTTAGTGTTTGTTAATATTTCCAATGTTTATTTTACTGATCTGGTTTCAACAATATTCAAAACGAAACTATGTTGCTTACAGGAATAAAACTATTGTAAATAGTAATGTCATTGAAGGAAACACAACACCGTACCTAACCTCAAATTATCAGCCGTCATGAAAGCATTCTCACTTTGAACATTGAAACACGTTTCATATGAATTGAGATAAGATATTTCTATATATGATTATTAATAACAAAACAACAAATTTGCCATGAACGAGCGGTATGAAAATGTAATTTAGATCGTCGAGTATACTCAAATGATTTCAATTATTACATACAATTATGTTCATACATGTACGGATTACATTTATCATTGAGAGCAACGTATACCTACTTCAATATACATACAATATCGTCGATATTCGCATATAAACGTTAATAACTATTATACATACATATGTAACGAGACAGATACATTTCCTATTGCAAATATATTTAACTATCGTTATTACAATTTCAATTGTCATACATGAATTAATTTATTAATGAAAACATTAGTATGTATAACATGCTGGTATATACTTAAATTCCGATACAAACAATGTTCTGTGTCTTTCTATCAAACTACATAAAGTAAATGAAATTAAATAATTACGATTGCTCCGTTGGCTTTAGGCATTGCGACAAGTAAAGACCCCTTACATAGAGTTGAAGTGTAGCGGAGGGGTGGAGAGAGAAGGTAATTAATTAATAAATGAGTTCTATTTAGTAGCGAACAACATTTCCTGCCCGTTTACGAGAATTTCGTGCGAAACGGAATTTCATATTTGCAACACGCACGATTATTACGATCTGAAAATCCAATTCCACCGTTCCGTAATGGATCGGCGCTCGGAATATATGAATTTGTAATTCAACTAAGAGCCGTCATACGGCGCTAGTAACCATTGAAACATAACCGAAGTCGACATAACCTAGAACCATACCACAAGTAGATACGAGTTTACGATCAACTCATTAGCATGCTTGTTTGTTGTATAGTCGGGTTTAATTTCTATTTGACTGAAGTGATTATGATTGCAATTTCGTTCTGCAAAATTGAACAATAATTCCATGGAGAAACTAAAAAAATACAACTACGTGTATGACCAAAGGTGCAAATGTTGTGACTTTTCAAGAATATGTTCATGATATGGCAACCTCTTATTAGACACCTGAAACAGATCTACCAATCTTCAAAGAGTTGATCTACAGAGGAAATCACCAATAAGAGTTATAGTTATTTGTTACAAATTGAAAAACGATAAATGTTATTGTACTGTTCCGTGTTTGAAGTCACGTTTGCTCACGATTTACTGAAGGTGATAATTGTTTCTACCTAGTTAACTGTTTTTCAAAACGGATATAGAAGTATATGCACATTACTGACAGTGAGTGTACTGCTTTTGAACTATGTAAATTAAAACTTGATGTTTCCTGGTGAGAAATTTCTATATTTTTAACAATTTTTCTCGCCTTGTTAACGTCTACATAAATAACACTCTCTTTATTAATTAATTTAACTTGAGTTTGATTAACGTACTTATTTTGAATTACTCTACTCATTGACTAATAGTCATTGACTACCGTCATGTATGTACCGTATGTATGAATATGTATCGGGGCATCGTTGTTGCTAATAATTACACTTGCCAGTGGAATGAAAGTTACCCTCGTTGATCTATTGATTCCGGGGTTAGATTCGTTGCACGCGATGTCCGCTATCGGATTCTCGACGAACTTATGAAACTCTATAATCAGAGACTATACAGTACAAGGTACAGTTCACAGTATAATGTGTAATACCACCTGCACTACACCTACGTATATACATTCACCAACATTCACTACACGTTACTAGATCAGAATATACAGATTTACAAATACATACATACCGGATATATTTATATATATGTTTGTATGCATGTATGTGGGTATCATGTACACATGTGTGTGTCTATACTTTGTTTTTTCGTTACACTCTATTATGCAAATATAATGGTGACGCGAGCCGCTATGCAATTTCATGCAATTTTCTTTTATGAAGTCCCGCCATGTTATTTTTTCTCTTAACGGATATTGCTAACACAGCCGTATGCAAAGCACCAGTGATAAACAATACAAGGAGGAGGAGAGGCGAAAGAGAGAAGACATGGGTGAGTGTATAAATAGTTAGATAACCTAGGCAATGCCTGTGAAAAATTCACGCATAAGTTTAAACTTTGGTCGGAGATAAACTGAAAAATACGATATACGTATGAAAATTATTACTAGATACCACGTGATTCAACGGTAATTTACCACTGACATTAATGTGAGATCGTAGACAATCTGCCTCAGACTTACATGTGAGTTTATGTATTTTGATTCAAGTCTTACATCGTGTTGGAAATTCAAGACAAACATGTAGAACAGACACATTGCATATACATGTATGTGTGGGCAACTGCAGTGCAGAATCCATTTCAAAATGGGCACGTTAGTGACATATATTACAGCATGCAATGTATGAAAGTATATTTCATAACTTTACTCCTCCCTCTCACCCTCTAAGGCCCCACCTATCACTACTGCTACCGTATATTTACACTTTATTCCAAAGTTTTTAAGTATTTCTTTTAACTGCACGAGTATATATTACAAACACACATACACACACACACGCGCGCGCTCAGATATGATGTACTGCAAACGGAAAACTAAGAATTTTAAAATGAAAAATTTTCTCACGTTCCTCAACAATGTAATGCACGCAATGCTAAAATGTGAAGAATGTTTTGTTTTTTATTTTTAATTTTAGTTCATTGTACTTTATATAACTGTAGAATTAAATTAAGATCTTATAAATGGAAACGAAAAAGAAAGTTTTTTTTTCTTCTTTCACAGTGAACGAATCAAGAACTATGAATAAATTTCGTGTCGTTGTTAATTAAAATTCTTAAAATTTTCTCTACCATTTCGGAGCTTAAATGAAAATGACAAATAAAAATATTTCGTAATATTACGATTGTGACAGTATAAGGAATTTACTCTAAATTATTTTTTCTAGAAACTAATCTTAGTAATTTACATTCGCTGAGCAGAATTCCTTTTATAAAAAAAGATATTCAACACAAATTCACGTGCTTTGTATCAAACTGAATAAGTCACTTTACTTTTCATATATTTTTTTTCAAATACACTACGTACTTTGTTTTATTCAATTTCTTCAAACCTTTGACAAGTCTATCGTTTCCAATTTGTATATTTCTTTTTATAACTGTGTAAAGAACAAATATGTTTAAATATGAAGTGTAGCACTCCATAAATTCAAATGCAAACGGATATACTTTTATTCCATTACTGGAAAATCCAGAAACCACTGACCCCTCCATATACGATGTATGTGTGCGTGTGTGTGTGTGCTATTTCACTTTCCCGAAGCGATACTGCCAGTGAAATGCTGCTGAAACTGCAGAAGAGCAACGAATATCGGAATAAAATAGACGTGAAACACTTCACAGATGACCGCCTCCCATATATTTGATTTCCTGCTCGTATTCCTGCAACACGATTCCTGCTGGTGGCGCTAGCCCGTGGCCCGTGCCCTGCTACCAGGTTATATCCTACCCAATATATTTTACTGCACGCCCGGAAATTGCAGAATATATGATATTTGGGATTCGAACTTTTTTATTTATGTGCGCGTGTATGTTTCGCACATAAAAATTTGATTTTATCTCGAAATGTATTTGTATGATACAGTACGTACAAGATACTTGACACTACCTACTTTCAGACATACATCTGTACATAAACATTCTAGAATATCATGGAACTATTCTCACATCTTATATTGACTCAATCTTTGTTTCATATAACTACATTTCATTTCCATCGTAAGCCTCCGCATTATTCATTCGCCTTTATTTTTCAACTAAATATCAAATTTTATTTCGTCCTTAATATAAATCTAGCCTAATATGCTAGATTTCAAAGCAAATATTGTGTGAATATGACTGTTTTTTTCTGCTATATAATAGGGCAAATGTAAATAGAGATTTTTTTTATTATGACTGCTGTACAAAATTTGTGACATTTACTAGTGTCACATATTTCAGAATTAAAACATATAATAATAACAACATATTCACGTACATTACAGGATGTATTTACTAATCCTTATAAATAACCTAAATCAGTTTACCGAAGCTAATTGCCAGCTCCCCACTATCTCCACCTTCCATCCTACCATTCATTCTACTAACTCTGTTATCTTTTTACCCTTCGCTCTGATATATATCATTCGTCTGTACGTATAACATTGTCCGGTATTTCCTAAAACACAATTAAAATTTTAAATTCAAATTTTCGTTTGTCTCACATTTTAGCCGTGCCTAATTAGCTTGTAATTTAATTTTTTAATTAATCTAGCCCTCCAATTATGGATTTGGCTAATCTGTTACCATCCGAATTTTTTTTTTGTGGAACATTTAAAATTATATTACTTGTATATTTACATTTTAATTATGTGTATTTGCATAATATTTTTAAATTAATAATTTTATCAAAAAATTTAAATTCTTTATTAGAAGATTAGTAAGATTTAATTTAATTTTGCATGAATTCGGAAGCAAAATTAACTATTTGCGTTGGGCTCATAATAATTTGGGTAGACTTTTTTTTCCATTATAACATTGTGTACATATCCGCATGTATGTATAAAGAGACAGGTGAATGACGTCAGAAGCCACTGCTGTAACGACCTGTAAGATTAATTGGTCTGAAGAGATTTTGTTACGTACCATCCGTCCATTTTGACATTCGGTATATTTCATTTTAAGGTGTGCTTTGTGTATGTCTCACATTCCATGGGACAGAGTGAGGGCGGGTAGTGCGCGGAAGGGGATGAAACTGTCACTTCTGTCATTTTATCACCCTAACTAGGACTAATTTTAATCTGGTTAAAACATTTATATGAAATATTTGACACGGCGGGACATTTTTGTACCCTTGTCAACGTATTTCGTTACAGTGAAACCGTTATAACGAATATGTACGTACATATACACGGACACGTAGGTATTTGTTGTACATGGATGTCTGATAAACTGTATTTTAGTTATACTACCGATTTAACGTTTAATTGTAGCAGATAAGTGAACTTTAGACATTTTACTCACAATTTAATCGATGAAATCTGTAGACAGATTGTCCAGCAAAATACATAACCGTTTCGTCCATTTTATATATCTGATGCTTAATTTTGTAAGGAAGAATAGCATAATTGATTCATGAATCACTTTCTGCAGTATAGTGTTGGTTTGCCAGTGCTGTTATGGTGGTTGCTTGCAGGTAATTAATTAGTAGTGTGTGTAATGTATGTGCGGCGACGGTGCTGCACTCTGTATGGCACAGGTGTCCACCTTGGTTTGTCCCGAGGTACATTCGCCACGCCTATATGATGTCATCACAACACAAAACCACTCCGGGGGTGGAGTAGCCGCTAACATTATGTTTACTTGCCCATGTCCGCTGTGCTATATTGGCTGTAATTATATACCGCACGGATATGTCCATCGTTGTTGAAAACGCTGGTTAGCGAATCGACAGCAATAATTACTACTCTTGCAACATGTTCTGGACTGTAAATATAATTTACTTTAAGCTTATTAGTAAAATCCCAGTCTTGCAAGATTATTTTTCCCTTTGACAGTACGAACAGCATTGTAAGGATTCCAAGAAACTCAGTCACACAATAAACAGTAGCTTCGTCTTAATATCTCACCAGTCGCTTGCACAGTGATATGTTCATTTTCAACTTTGTACAGCGACGAGACAGATAGCGAGTGAAGAGTCAGTTATGAATTCGCGCGCGTTGTGATAATGAAAACGAAATAAATGCAAATGGTAATTTATTTTTAATTAAATCTAAACGTCCAAGTCATATGACCTAAATGAGAGAATGCTCCCGCCCTTTGTTTACTTTAAATCTTATTAAAAAGTTAATAAGCTTTCTTGTACTTGTACGTAACGGGAGAATTATTTAATTCTGTGCACAAAACTCTACATATAATCACTGGGAAAAGAACTATTCATTATAGTTTTAAACATGTGCTTGTATATTCTAACAGTATCACGGATACGGGAGGAACTTTAAAAAAGTGTGTACCAATTTAATAAAGGTCATTTCATATAGACCACAAAGGTGCCTCCGAAAACTTCCCTAGGGCCCCACTAACCTTTCAAATGTCCTCTGCCGTTCTTTAAACATATTACAACTCTATTAAAATGTTTAAATTTGGGGGGGAAAATAGACATTTTTACACTGAATATAATTAATATTTGTCCATTGTGGATTGTGGTGAATAACTAACGCATTATATTTATCATACTCATGTTTCATTTCCGCTTGACTCCTTAATCCGTTTAATGATTTAAGCTTGAAAACGTGGTTGAGGTCAACCGTTCAAATATTAATAGCTAACTGAATTTTTCAAGTGCACGAAGCAAATTCGGTCGCCGTGACCGGACCGACAGAGAGATTTACCGAGGATCTGAATATTAAATACACAATTATAGTTCTTGTACCCCGTACACTCTATAGTACTTTACTGCCATCTACCCGTCGACACCGGGTACTAAACGTAAACTCACTTGTAATCGGAAATTCTGTATTTATAATCTAAAACCACGTACAGTTCAGTGAAGTACTTGAAACTTTTGTACAACAAACAACGGAATGATGCTATCAACTGTGTTCACATTTACAACTAGATACTGTTAACATTATAGACTTAGTTATAAACATTTAGAATTTATGAATATTAGAATTTGTATGATAGTTTGTTAATGTAGTTTATTTAAAATAAAAATCTCACTCGTTGTCTTATATTAAATCAGTCTTGACTTTGATCATAATTAATAAGGTTTATCTTCACGTTATATCCTAATTATCTGATTTATTTCCTTACAAATTCAAGAAGTTCTATTTTTAAATTTCAATAGAAATTTCTCGTATTTGAATCCATACAATGCGACTATTCTAGTGCCAATACATTTCTAATTATCCGCCTCTATTAACAAAATGCTCTACATACAATGTTAGCCAGTTAAAACAAGAAACACAAGCCAGTACAGAATCGAACTGTGCGATATAATCACATAAAGGACAAACAGATACCTACAATACCGGTAACAAGTACCTACGAAAGACAAGCTTAATTATATATATATATATATATATATATATATATATATATATATATATATATATAATTGTAAGACGTTAATGATTAATCGCATCAGAGTGTGTCTGTATTATATCCATTACGACAAGCTAACACCTCCATTGCTCCGCGCCATATCATCTTGTAAACTCAATTTATCTTAATAACTAACACGTCAATAGACTTAAATAATATAATAGTAAATGCTTACGTTAGCTGTGTCCCATCGTCACAAGCTTACGTGACCATAGACGCATACTACTGCAAAACGTACACGTTCACAAATGTGTAAACGTATACATCCGCAAACGTGTATATGTTACCGTTGAATTCAAGCGATGAACTGATAATTTCAGTACTTGTACCAAACGACAGTTACATCTCCTCAGAATTAACGCGAATCTTCGTTCTTGGCCGAAGTTTCAAATTTGCTGGATGGACTAATTTTAGTCGATTAATTACTTGAGATATTACATCACGTCTTGTGAGTGTATTTACTCTGTAATACAAGCAGAGTATTCAAGATTCGAATCTAATACACATTAATACATTGCCACTTTCCACTTGTCATTTATATCTGTCTGGTCGCATACAGGATTATGTCTAGCTTAGCTTATTTAGAAATAATCTACAGAAACTGTTAATTGATTTAAGACTGCAGATCAATAGGTATAATCACGTAATGAATTATTATCTATAGGTAAAAAGACAATTATTCATTAGATTTGTTAAAAAAAACGACGTCAATTTTAAATATCGAAGAAGCAGAAATTAATTCGTCTTTGTTCATGATGGTTGAAAATTTAGTGCCGGCGGTGTCGTAGACTTATGAACTCCGGACGCTGCGCTGAAACGTGCGCAAGGAAAGCACGAATAATGAAAATCTAAGATTGAATCAGAAAATCTGCTCTTGGCTGGCGTATGATATTATAAAGACCATGAACATGATATTATAAAGACCATGAACAGGTATCTAAGACAGGATAACAGGATCTGATGCAGGATAATACAATTAACTGATGTTGAAAGGTTTGCTTACCAATCATAAACTTCTTACATGTTTATTTCTACGTGAAATAAACGAATAGCAAAAGCAATTTGTTGTTCAACACTTTAGTCTTGAATTAATGAATACTGATAGAGTATCTTTGTCATAAGTCTTCAAGTTCCAAAATGTATTTTTAAATCATTCCGAGCATTATGAAATCATTTATCAACTACAGTATACAAGTATATGTAAATTAAATTAATTTTCATTGTCCCTAATTAGCTAATAATATCTGAAATTTCAAATTCTTGCCATTTATAAATGCGTTAAATATAAATTTAATACCTTTATATTTCATCTCTCGCATATATTTTTGCATTAGACTATAAGTATATGTATGTTTATATAAAATATGTATTTTAGTTTCAAAACCCCAGTGGCGGCGATGACGTTGTTACCTGAGAATTCTCGTAACAGCATAACTGTGTACTCTCTAATTATCCACACTGCATATTTAATTAAGAAAATTATTTCCCGTTTTTATATACGCGATAAGAAGTACAATTGTTATTTCATGTCATGCAAACATTACAGGTAATTGTGTTCATATCGATCGTCCATTTTCACAGAATATATTTATAAATATTCTATTTGCTAAAATGTTTGTTGCAAACTAATTACGTCTGTTTTTGTTTTTTACGTTGTGTCTGTTTTATAAATACTGCGTCATTTGTTCTAGCGGAATTACAAGACGTGCTGTGCTGTATTACAGAAAAACAAAGAAAGCTTGTGTTGTTGAAGAAATTAGTTGTGTTGTACTGAGACTCAAAAATGTATCGTGAAAAAAGAAAACATAACATGACGTTATTTCTAAAATAGAAGCTGGCTATTGCTAAATGTGAAACATCTTTTATCTTGTGATAAGTTTGTAAGGATTACCAGAGAACAATGGTATAGAATTTTTCGAGTTATTGCTTGCAGTACCGCGATATTTATTTTTATTAATAATCTACGTGCCTGGAATGTTGTACAGTCGTAATTTAGTTTCGCAGTATTGCAAGGAAAAATGTGGTCATCAAGCAATTCGCAATAGAAACATTAGTTAAGTCTAACATAAATTTAATTAAATTTTACTTGGAATAATAATAATTTCTCTTATTACATTTTAATTTAATAAATAAATAAATAAGCACTATATTACATGTTATAATGCTTATTTATTGGAGTAAGTTTCAAAATATAATTCATATCAAACAGTGAGGGGGTCATGTTTCAAAATAATAATAATAATAATAGTAATATATGGTCTTAAACATTTATAAATATAATATCAAATTATAATAAAACACTAATACGAACTAACACATTGATAAAACATACCACGAAGTGTTTAAATTCGGGTAATACATTGCCGAATTTAAATTCATTCGTTTAAACATATTTTTCCATTCTCATGTACACACGAGTAAACAAATGTATAACATCTGTTACTCAGACGCCATACACAACGCAACAAACACATTCCACATACGTGTAACATTTATACAATATAATATATTTGGAAAACAAAAATACTAAAAGCAAATATGTCTGGTGTCTGTTTTGCAGCTGTTAAACGTACATATATAGGATTGTACGATTGTACGTATAATATGTACGTACATACATTCAACACATGGAACAAGCAGAGAATTATAACCTCTGTGACAGACAAAAATGAATGCTTTCAACACGTTATCATACAATCATAACAAATGCCTCTGGCGGTGGTATTTTAAATTAAAATTTAAATTATCACATCACTGTTGCTAGGTTATATGTATAGTGCGTGCGTGATCTGGCTTATTATGAATGTTGTATTAGCGGAAAATGTAACAAACACACTCATTTAATATCCAGGTCTAATAGCACGATCGATTGGCATGAACAATTACTGTAAAATACATTTAAAAATCATCCAAATTACAATGGGAATTCGTAATATGTTTATATGCCACTCAAACAAGCATTGTAATCAATTTTATGTTAAACTATAAGTAGCCAATGTTGTATATTAAAAATAATACATCTAGTATTCATGAACCAACTATATTACACTCACATGCAATTTGAAAAATATCACTAGATCTAGCAGCATTAAATTGATATTACTAATTTTGCTAGATAATCTTACTAATATCATTAGATATGAAATAGTGAATGCTATCGTAGGTTTCCAAATATATACCGGGTGTTAATTAAAAAACTGGCCATAGGCGTTTAACATGTAAAATCAGTTTTTCCTCCTGCATTAGTTACCAAATTACTTTAGAGAAAAATACTTTAAATAAAAGTTGTAGAGAATTAAATTCTGCATCTAAGTGAGCAATCAGATTTAATTTTTGACATTTCCTAACTGAGAAAATCAAGTTTAAAATTTCATGAAAACACTTAAGATATAGGAATAGCCATGGCATTTAAACAAAATTAAAAACAATTGTATGACATTGTAACTGTCAAAAAAATTTGTGTTTCGTAATTTTCGTTCAATAACAGATATTTCTAAAAGTATGGAACAGTTTTCACATGAAGAAAAGCTTCAAGTAATAAAATGGTTCTATTCTGGACAAATTTATCTAAATATTCGTGATTTAATAATTTTTTTGACAGCAAATGTCATACAATTGTTTTTAATTTTGTTTAAATGCCATGGCTATTCCTATATCTTAAGTGTTTTCATGAAATTTTAAACTTGATTTTCTCAGTTAGGAAATGTCAAAAATTAAATCTGATTGCTCACTTAGATGCAGAATTTAATTCTCTACAACTTTTATTTAAAGTATTTTTCTCTAAAGTAATTTGGTAACTAATGCAGGAGGAAAAACTGATTTTACATGTTAAACGCCTATGGCCAGTTTTTTAATTAACACCCGGTATATATATATATATATATATATATATATATATATATATATATATATATATATATATATATATATATATACAGTGCGAATAACGTAAGACTATACATTGGCGACTTTATTTTAGCTTTAATCAATTTGCCCATGTCAGTAACAACTGAAATTACAATGACGTTTGTTTTGGTAAATGTCACTATTTTCAATATTGTGTTACTGATATCTCACGAGTTTGCGTAATAATTAGTGCAAAAAATGTACATCACAGAAGAAAAGTTTAAGATGTATTCCTGGTATTTAGAAGGGGCGTCTTTGCGAGAAATTTCTGATTATTTCAGCTTTGAATTCCCGGGCAGGGCCCATCACATGTCATCAAACGATGACAAATTTAGTTATCACCCCCAAGTGATTTTGGAAATGTACTGATACCAATTACAATTTCAGTACTTGAAGTGTACTTTTAATTCAATAACATGTAATAGATTTAATAAAATATTGGAATAAATTCTGTAAATGATTTAAATAAATATAGTAGTCTGTGGACTGGTGTCTAATTTTACATTATTCAACCATAATAAATTGGAGTTTTTGTATGATATCACCATGGTAACATTAAGTAAATGCCCTATGTCTAATTTTAAATTATTCAACGAGTTGATACTAGCATGGGCAAATTGATTAACGCTAAAATAAAGTTGCCAATGTATAGCCTTACATTATTCGCACTGTATATATATATATATATATATATATATATATATATATATATATATATATATATATATATATATATATATATATATACATAACGTGTATACAAAATAAGCAAATGTGTTGTCATACAATGTATACTTGCATGTATAGAGATGTAAAGTTTATTCACTGCACACAGGGATGGTATGTATCCTGCAAAACCAGCCAGCAGGTCAACGTTTAGTCTTCCTGTACGCCAGGCTGCACTGAATAATACATAAAGCTCCATGCATATGTGTCATGATCGACTTTAAATAAACAACGCCACATAAATACAGAGCTCCCGTAAAACTTTGTCTTTCGTGCACACGTATTTACAGGTTATAAAGTCAAGAGTGTCAGAGTTTTTAGTTTTAAGTGCAGAATCGAACAGTGAATTAGAAGTTACGCTGAAATACGACAAGTTTCCCCACCTTATTTCGAAATAAATATGCTTCAATCAAACTTGAGTATTTTCAGGGAAAGTTATTTTTTATCTGTGAGGCGGAAAATAAAATGTGATCAAATGTAATGAAAATGTAAGTGACATGATGTCAGGCCCGCGTCAATTTATCATACATACAAACACATATCTATCTACACGTTGGTGTTCTCGTTGGATAAAGTTTTATGTACGTACGTCATTGGTGGTGTATGTATGTGTGTGTGGATGTTTATATACACACAGTATGTACGTTTGAAGTATAACCTTTCATCAGCTAATGCGATGTCAGGGGACTGACTCAAGTTTTATTTATATTTTATTGCTTACGAAACAATTTCACGGTTAGGCATTAAACCCGACCTTAAAATAATAATAGTAATAAATTTTCTTATTATTTAATGGAAGGTATACACCATAGTGTACTAGTGTATGTATTGTTGAATTAAAGTGCGAGTACATTACGCTTTTATTCATTTAATATCAATGTACCGTTTTACAATCAACACATGCATGACTTAACTGTATTGCTGGTTGCATCAGTATACATCATGCCGAACGACAACTACCGTTTATTGTGATTGAAAGGATGAAAAATGCAATTTGTTACTTACAAACGTTATTGCACAATCAATTACGGAAGCTTTCATACTTGTAATCTGTTTTTCTCGTTGTTTCAGTTAAAATGCAGTGGTTGGTTGCTGTCATTTTTCTCGTCCATCACATCCGAAGTCTGGAGTCAATGCGTTGCGGTTTCAACTCAATGTGTACGTGCACATACGAGTCGGGAACACAACAGATCGACGACATAAGCTGCGTGGCCGTTGTCTTCTATAAATATCCGAGTACGTATGCCATTCACTTTACATATAGATCACTTCACATCATCATCGTCATCAGCAATGCAGCCAACCCACGGATTGAATATCACTAAAGCAGAAACCGCCACAAGCTTACTTAGTTTACGGAAGAAAAAGAACAACTGTCATGTTTTATGTATCTTGCTTAGGTTGGCTATCCTGCTTCACCGAATTTGCATAAGTAAATCAGTGTATACTGAATAACGATATGACGCTTGAGCAGTATTTTGTAGAGGACTGTTTAGGTTTTGAGTTATGCAGGGAAAGTTAATGTATGGACTGTTTTCCAGATGTTCCCGATATATCCGTTTCACATATGGAAGTTCAAGGGACTAATGTGGTCAGCCTGGAGAGTTTATCCCTTGCCGGGACTCAAATACAATCGCTTACGGTTGCCAACAATAAATTGAGAAGGATATCTGAGAAAGCATTTAGGTATATCCATTATTAGACAGTTGTCTGTTTTCAATAAAGTTTACAATAATATAATATTCTATTTACAGTTCTACATACAAGATCCTCTCGTCATTGGACCTTAGCTATAACGAACTGGATTCGGTACCATTCAATGCGCTTCGAGAATTGAGGAATTTACAATGGTTGAATTTACATGGGTAAGTTGCGTCACATCTTGTCGTGACACTTATGGTCTAAGTTTACAATTCTAATACCATGAACATTGTTCCAGAAATGAAATCCACAGTATCGTCGGTGAGTGGTCACATTTGAAGAACACCGTCGCCAACTTGTTCCTCGGTGGAAACGACATCGTGGACCTCCCATCCGACGCAGAACATATGCCACGCACACACGGGCTGCGACATTTCAAACAACTGATCTGGTTGAACCTGGACTCGAACCGAATAACAAAAGTTCATAAACATTCGTTCCCGGCCGGGCTGCAGACACTGAGCGTATCGTACAACTTGCTGGAGAACTTTCCTCTTGAAGTTATTACTGGATTGCCGCACTTACAGTGGCTCTATCTGCGCGGCAATCACATTACATTTTTACCCGAACACACGTTTCACCGGAAACTGAGACTGGAGAAAATAGACTTGAGTGAGAATGCGTTGAAAACTTTACCGCGTACACCGTTCAACAATTCTGTTTACGTGCGGGATTTGAACCTGGCATTCAACAACATTCGCATTTTGTCGGCGGAAAGTTTCCAAGGATTGAGGTGCGGTAGAATCATAATGAGCTACAACCAGATCGAGGCGTTGGATAGAAAAGCACTGTCTGGCTTACATGATACACTGGAGTACCTGGATTTCGATCATAACAATATGATTCATATTCCACATGCATTGCATCATCTCAATCAGTTGAAATATTTATATCTCTCCTCGAACTTGATCAGTGACATTCCTGAACACTCCTTCACAACGCTCTGCGCAAATTTGAAAGCTTTAAGTCTGAGTGGAAATCGTCTAATGGCCGTACCTCAAGAAGCGTTAGTTAATTGTAGCAATGTGTCCTATTTCAATATAGGCTACAATGAAATTTACGAAATATCAGAAGTTGATTTCGAATGGGCCATTAATGTAAAAACTTTGCTCTTGCGAAACAATCGATTAACACATTTAAAAGAAAAGATATTTGTGAACGTAAAGGCCCTGAAAGAACTGAGTTTAAGTTTTAATCCTTTGCGATACGTTGACGTGAATGCTTTTGAAGGACTGGCTGATCTGGATAGCTTGGAAATATCATTTGGCTTTGACCGAGATGATTTTCCCTACGAAATACTGAAACCACTAACGAATTTGCAATGGTTAACGTTAGATAATAACAACTTTAGAACAATTTCTGATCGGGCTTTGCTATCGTTGGAGCAATTACGATATTTGAATCTTGAAAGTAATAGAATAGACATCATACCTGTACATTTATTCAAAGACTCCGTTCATATGTATCTTCGGGATATTCGATTCTCCAATAATGATCTTAGGATCATCTTGACGGATACATTTTCTTCTCTATCGAGTTTACAGACGATAATGCTGATGGGTAATAAGATTCGAATCGTCCAGAAACATAGTTACCATAATCTGACGAATTTAACTACACTCATCTTATCAAATAACGTGATCAATCTAATATTCTCTGAAGCATTTGCTGATTTACCCGTTTTGACAAGACTGGACTTGCAAGAAAATAAGCTTACTGAACTGTCCTTTCAAATGTTTGCCAATGTTTCAATCATGTCGCCATTGTTTTTGAACGTTAGTAGGAATTTTATCGCGTACTGTGAATCTGACAACAAGATAATCAATATAGAAGTTTTCGATTTACGATTTAACAGCCTCACCAGTGTGCCTCGATGTTTAGAAAAAGTCTCGGCACTCAGAAAACTCTATCTAGACTGTAATGGAATAACGTCTTTAGACCATAACAACTTTATGCACTTAACTTCTCTGGAAATCTTAAGTTTAACAAAAAATAATATTAACTTTATCCATAAACATTCCTTATTTGGGCTTCAGAATCTACAGATTTTGGATCTTACGAAAAATTTCATTTCCCAATTGCATATCAGTCAATTTTCAAGTATGCCACGACTGCGGATTCTAAATCTGAGCAATAATCGCTTAAAGTATCTACCGAAAGATATATTCAGTGGAACAGTGTTGGAAATGCTAGATTTAAGTCATAACACGTTCAATGTAATACCAAGTTTAAGTTTGTCAGAAATAGGAGCGACACTTCGTCATCTGTTGATCAGTACGAATAACATTGAACATATTGACAGTACTACATTTCCTGATATTCCCTTTCTGCAACACTTGGATCTGAGTAACAACAAATTAACTATTCTACCAGATAATGTATTCACAAGTCTAGGATTACTTCAAAAACTTGATCTGAGTTCTAATTCGCTACGTGCCAACTTTAAAGAACTGTTCCATTATGCCCAGTCTTTGAAGGAACTACATCTTGCCAATGCTGGGATTTTCTCGACACCACATTTACCGTTGCCCAACCTGATACATCTGAATTTGTCATCGAACAACATACAAAGTATAAGCAAGGCGTCTGTGCAAGAACTGTCCAAGTTGAAATATCTCTATTTGAATAATAACAAGATGTCATTGATACCGTCACATGTATGGACGCATCTACCATTATTGAAGAAATTAGATTTATCCAATAATCCTATAAAGGTAAGTGTCCATGTTCAGTATGATATTATTATTTAAGGAACGAAATACAAAATGTATAGTTTGTGATGTAGATAGATAGATACTTATCTAAATTAAATAACTAAGCATTATACACCAACTAACTTATCCCTTATAATGAACTCGTACACTAATTACAGAACTCTTACGATTTGCTCTGTTTGTTTTTAGGAAATACTAATCGATAGTTTTCATGGACTGCACAATTTGCAACATCTTCACATCCATGGACTTAAATATTTGAAAAAAATCGAAAACAACGCCTTAACGCATTTTAAACTGTCCTCATTGTCCATTAAAACGTGGTCGAACTTGGAAAACTTCAAACCTCAGTTATGTCTGTTGCTTGCAAATTTAACAAGATTGATCAAACTTACCGTGTATTTCGATGAAGCGGTTTTGGACGATCACTTCACATGCATATCGAGTAAAAAACTGAAGAGAATTCAAATCTCTGGTCAGAGTCTCAGGTATATCGACAAAGATGCTTTCTCGAAGTTTACGAAAAACCCAGAACTGATGATCAAAATATCGGATACACAAGTGGAAGAGTTGCCCGCTGGATTATTCGCCAGTGTCGATAAAATAGCCCATCTGAGTGTAGACCTACGAAATAATCTACTGACGTATTTGAGTCCTGATATTTTTTATGCAAATGCGACTACATGGAAAAGTGTGGGAACTACACTAATATCAGGTGAGAATCACTTACATTATAGTGAGTAGTAGTAGCTTATTCCGTTACTAATATGATATTATTCTGCAGGTGGTCTTCTAGTTTCCCAGAATCCTTGGAAATGTGGCTGTCATCTTACCTGGTTGAGCCATTGGCTACGGAGATGGGTTCGCGAGAGTCTACAGTCGCATACAGCGTCCGTCGACACTGCTATCAGAGTTAACGAACTCGTTCGACAAGCTACATGTACAGACCTTCGGACAGGGCAGAATATACCTATAGTGCAACTGTCCCCGGAAGATATGAGTTGTCATGCCAGTGCACTAAGTGATGCTACATACATACAACGGACTTCACTTCTCTTACCCATCTTAAGCGTAGTTATAACGAACACACTGAAGTATTAAAAGTGTCCGAAACAAAAGTGTGATATACCTTGCAGACTTGTACATAACCTAACAAAGTGTAAATGGAACCAAACTGTGATGAAAATTACCAAAGTAAATGTGAATAGACCGTCTTGTGCTAAGGAACAATCTTTTCTAACTTGTCAATACTGATTCATTCATAAAAACAATGTACTGAAGTCTCCTTGTTCTTAACGAAATACTACTGGAGTCGATTGATATTAAAATTTTGTTATATTATTTAAGCTGGTCTTAGATATTATGTAAAGTATATAAAAATATTTCTACCGACAGAACTTGCTGCATTTGAATGAATATTGAATGTCCCCGAAGTGTGCAAAATCAAAACTATACTTTAAATGAATAAAATGAAAGATGATGATTTATTTAGGTTCTTGTCAATTGTATTCCTACTTGGTACAATATAAGAGAAGAAGAGTACAGTAAATTATATATAATATGATTTAAGAAGCAAGAGTTATTACGAAATGGTATATAATTGACAAGTACCTATCATTGTTTAGTTGTAAATTACATTTTATTACGACTAGCCATTTCCATTATACTTATTCTCTTGACTCCTCCGTTATATTTTGTGTACATACTTTTCATGTATTACTTGTAGTGTTATTAATGTGCATATATTGATGCGCTAGGTCAGTTTGAATTCCAAATCTGTGCCTAATACTCGTATATTTATCTACATATCATCTCTGCATCGCATATGCCATTAATAATATTACTTATGTTGCTCAAATTAATATTACTGTTAAAATTTAATATTTTAAATCAATTTGTACATATTAATTATAATTCTAGTGTAGTCTGAATAAACTTTTTTATATCTACGAAAAATAAATAACTTGACGTTTATTGCAAGTCCTTTCCTTGGAAAAGGTAATAAAAGATAACAACTCAGTGTACATAAAAATAAATATTTAAATTTATATCGGTTGGTCGTAAACAATTCCACAGAAACTACATACATGTAAAGGTTATAATTGCTTTTATCTTATTATTCACGACGTACATTTGTTTATATAACAGTGCAAATACAAAATAAAATTATTTACATTGATGTGCATTAAAATATTTACATTATCATCCAGACCTAATTAATTTTACAGTGTCTGTTACTTGGGTATATTTAGGAAATCTATTATTAAAATAATATTAATTACTATTATTGCAACTGAGGTCTGCATTGCAATATGAATCTCTGAAACAGAAACATATTATTTTAATAAATATTACGTTCAAAACAATGGCATAACTTACATATTTTCTTTGTTTTCTTCTACTTCCTCATTTTCTGTTTCTTCTACCTGATTCTCATCTTCAACTTCAGGTGTTTGTTCAACTTCACGTTTCACTTTCTTTTTTTGTTTGTCCTCTTCTTTCTTGCTTTTCTTATCGTTTTCTTCATCGACCTTTGTACTCATCTTGAGTTCTTTCTTAGTCTTTTTATCTTTTTTCTTAATTTTCTGAACTTCTTCTTCCACTATACGCATGTCTTCTTCAACAGCACTGTCAACATTGTTGGATGTTTCCTCTTTCTTACTTTTCTTAACTTTGTTGTCTTTTTTCTGTTTCTTCTCCTGTTTAACGTTTTCATTGTTTGCAATATATTTATCTTTCTTGGCTTTTTTAGATTTCTGGTCCTTTATTACATTAGCATCTTCGTTATTTTCTTTGTCAACATGTTCTTCTACCATAGTTGCTTCTTTAACTTTCTTTTGTTTCTTCGACTTCTTATTGTCATTTCTCGTTGTCTCCTCATTGTTAATTTCATGATTTACCTTTTCATTCTTCTTCTTTTTATTCTGTTTTTCATTTTTTATTTCATTAACTCTTTCCTCGGCAATTTTATCAACTACCTCTTCGCTATCTTTTCTGTTTACCTTTCCTTTCTTAGATTTAACTTCTTGTTGAACATCTTGTTCTATTTTATCGCTGCTCTTTATATCACCTTCTTCTTTATTCGATTTCTGCTTCTTCGATTGTTTCTTGTCTTCTTTCTTTACTTTACTGTGTTTATTTTGTTTCTCTGAGTACCTTTCTTTTGCTTCATCAGGTTTACCTTCAACGCCACTGATTTCATCTGTGTTTTTCTTATATTTTTTGCTTTCCGCATTGTGTATAACAAGTAAAGCAACAACAAGTCCGAATACTAAATATAATCTACAACATATAAAGTTAAAAATGAATAACTGACAAACAAAAGAAATGTCAAGTTGTGTTTTGCAATAAACCAAAGTCAAGATATGGTTTTATTGTATTTATAATAACAAAATCTTACCTCATTTTCACTCAGTTGAACAAAGAACAATGACTGTGTGTTACTCGACCGACTGTTGGTGTTACTATGCTTACTTGTGCCGGTTGTTACAAATTTATAAACACAGATATTGTGCGGTTTTTAAAAGATACGTCAGCGTACACTGTGTTATCTCGCAGACTTATCAGCACGTTGTACACGTATATGTTATCTCAAAATATAAAGTATATTTATCAGATAATGTTTGAACGTGGGCTGGCGCAAATATAAAAGAAAAAACACGACAATAATCCGATGGGATTAATTATTAAAATAGTTTTTTGACCTTAGTATCTGATATACTTGAATATTTAATTTTTAATTTCTTAGCAGACGACAAAAAAAAAATACAGAATTCTTGCAAACGTCTGCTACTAGCTGTAAGTACTAACTTGTAATAAATTGTAGTTTCGAATATTTGTAATTAAATTAATTTCAAGTTATAGCCCGTTTACATGAATTAAATATGGAACTATTTTCAAAGCAAAACTCAACATTAAAAATGTCTATTGTCGAAAAGAACTCAAATTGTTCACAGACAGAAATAATAAATATTTATATCAAATAATGAGAAATTTTGTAGCAATGTGCATATATTTCAGCTTTCAATTTGAAATATACATATAGTGTATTCAATGTTCATATTTCTTACTTTTTGCTTAAGATAATTCGTTTATTGGGTGTGCTATATCCTAACAATACAAATTCTCTGAAAAACTTTATACAGTCACCAGCGACGCCACGCTGAAACTAGGCCTACTAGCATGTCGGAGAATCTACACTAGTCGTACATATTTAAAAGTTTTTAAATCATTATTTCTTCATATACCTGTATAACGAGTGTCCCAAGAAATCTGGGACATAGGGAATTAACATGTAAATATACAGGGTGTAACACGTACACCGACCACCGCGATTATTACCTTTATTATTATATTTACAAAAAAATACTATAGAACGAAGTTGTAGGGGACCAAGGGGGACATTCTTTCAGAGAAGAAAATATTTTTTTAAACCAGTGGTTCTCAAGTTACAACACAAATTTTTTTTTTCAAATGGGATTCTACATATTTCTTATGCCTATTCGATAGCATATTTTTTTCTGAATTCAACCATGTATTAGTTTTATATCCTTACATAATAAAAATATTGCAAAAAAATCGATTGAAATTTAAATAAATTTTTATTTTTAATATTATTGTACAGTAGGCTATGGATGAGAAACAAGAGTGATAGAATTGTGCTTAGAAAATAATGGAAATCAAATAGAACATTATTTATAAGGAGTAATTAACAATTATTAATTTTCAATTTAAATTTATCACTCTTGTTTCTCATCCATAGCCTACTGTACAATAATATTAAAAATAAAAATTTATTTAAATTTCAATCGAATTTTTTGCAATATTTTTATTATGTAAGGATATAAAAATAATACATGGTTGAATTCAGAAAAAAATATGCTATCGAATAGGCATAAGAAATATGTAGAATCCCATTTGAAAAAAAAAATTTGTGTTGTAACTTGAGAACCACTGGTTTAAAAAAATATTTTCTTCTCTGAAAGAATGTCCCCCTTGGTCCCCTACAACTTTGTTCTATAGTATTTTTTTGTAAATATAATAATAAAGGTAATAATCGCGGTGGTCGGTGTACGTGTTACACCCTGTAGAAAAATCGTGATTTCATATATGTTTTTATAACGAATAAATCAATTTTGAAAAATTGCATTTTAATGACAAAGTAGGAGATCATAGAACAAAAATGCTGTGTTTTGATTATTTGTTGTTTTTAATTAACAAAAAACCTGCAAAAAAAGCAAGACACGGGTCCTTTATATATGAATCACTTTATTTAACAATACGTATTTTTATACAGCAAAGTTAATAAAATAAAATAAATTTGTAAAGCCGGTTGTCTAGAGATAGTATTGGGTTTGTCGTTTCATTTCTTGCGTCTACTGTAAAATGTCAGTATTTTTACTATGTACTATTGCTGTTGGAATTATAAATAAAAAGTAAAAGTCACATGATTATAAAATTACGTTCATATCGCCCGCAGTTGGTTTTTTCACATAAAAATTACTTTCATTTTATTCACAGATTGATTGTTGGACGATTTATCACGCTGTATATAGGGAGAACAACTGTTATTTAGATTTGACACAAACGCTAAGATAATGCGAAACAATCAACATTTAGTAACTTTTTTTGCTTAAATTTTATGAATCGAATAGAAATATTTGACGCAGCCGTAAACCGTAAACGCCACAGAGTGAAACGAACAGACCTATTCTTTATCTATGCACCATATAATTGAGCGCCCCGTCGTGCCAAAACGCGGGCTCGTTCATTTTCTTCAATGCCACTTCCAGGAACATATTTCTAAATTAAAAACAAAATCTGTTAAATATGTCTGTAAACATTTACCCACATCCACAGTGTGTATCAATTTGTAATTTTAGATTTATATGGCCCTAGAGTAATATTGATAGTGTTAAAAGTTCAGCATGTAAATCAATCTTAATGGATGAAATGTTGATTATTGCAAATGAATACATACAAATCGGACATCGTTCACATTTTATACAGTGCAATCAAATTCCTGGAACTCGATCATATTTTTTAATGATCTACCTTTTATATGCAATGTGTTAAATAAATCTAATGGATGAAATGTTAATGATTGAAGTAAACACATACAAATTGTACGTTGTCCATTTCTCGTACAGTGCGATCCAGTTCCTGAAACTCGGGTTTATTTTTTACTGGTTTTCCCGAAGTTTTTTTCCATCCGTTGATCTTCCAGGTTGGCAACCATTCGTTCATGCCATTGACTACAAGCTTTGAATCTGAGTTGATGGTAACATTACGTTCACCTAATATGAATGAAATAATGTTATTGAGTTAATTAAGAAAATTAGCGGAAGAATTTACCTGCGAAGAGAACTACTTTTATAGCCCGTGTACAGGCTTCTATTTCAGCGGAACTACTTGTTGCTCGGTGAGTTGCAGGTTGCGATATGTTCCTATGCATTCAAACATAATATAATAGATACTACCTATTTTCATTTCAACTTATCTAAATAAAATTTAGATAAACTATACGTATTCCTTGAATATTGACTACGTGAATAATCTAATTAAACCAACTCTATTAATATTAGATATTGTAAAAGAACTTAATCAAGATTATACGAATAATAATCGAATCTATTTGTTATTAACAAGGAAATTATTAATCTAACCTCAGATATTTAATCATATTATAAAAATTACCTATAAAATCATTTACATCGTCCTTTATTAAATTTATTATTAACTAGCATTCAATTAAAACAAGAATAATCGCACCAATTTTACAATGTTATACTAGCAATTGCTAGCAATTAAGCTCGTCTACAAAACAAAGTTTATGTAGTTGAATAAAAGAAGAAGCATTGATTAGTATATACCATCTATACAAATTTGCAGCGCATTAAAATATGTTGTTTGATATTTAATTATATCGTACATATTTGGAATATATTTATATATGAGCTACAGAACTCTTTTTATATACAGGTAGGTGGAGTCTGTCAGCACCCTTGACCATTGTGAAAATTTTGAAATACTTCTTGAGAAATTGTGATCTAAGAAAGAGTCAAGTCCTTCTTTATAATATAGATTATCGATTATCGTTTACAGTTTAGTAAACAAATTTAGTTTCCATTTTGTTCGTTTTAATTCGATGTTAGTTAATAATGAAATGAACAAAGCTCGGTGCAACTGAGCACGAGTGTTGTGCAATAATATTTAAATAAAACCAAAAATAATAATTGCTACAAATAAATCTATTATGTAATAAAATTTCACTCACATAGGATGACCTTCACCAAACCATACTCCAACACCAGCTTTAGCAATAGATGTTCCGTTGTTTTCACACGATCCATTCGTATAAGCTTGTACATATCCTTCAGAATCTTTATTGAAAAGGACAAGATTTTCTGATTGATGCATCTTTCAAATAAATCAGCTAACAATTGCACAACTACCCTTTTACGATATTCAACAATTACGGCTCTACACAAAGGAATCTCCATTCTTATATATGAATATATTCTGTGTTATCTCGTAGACTTTGTGTTATTTCGAAATATGAAATATATTTTATCACTCATTATCTACCTTAAGACAAAAATAGGGTACAAATATCCATATTGCACATCAAATTAACATGCTGAAATACAGTGTTAAAATGCTAAATAGTAGGCCGCAGATAAAACAATAAATGCAAAATATGTAATTAACTGTCGGACATCTATTTTATGTTTGACAAAAGCATGCTAAGTGTTAATATAAGTAGTGTGCGTTTTTTTTTCTAATTAAAAAATGCACACCAAAGGTGAAGAAATTCATAAAGGATATACGTCATTCGAAAGAAAAGTTTCTGCTCTACAATTTATTGTGTTTGCTTTTACGTTACAACCATTATTTTATTTAATTAGAGGCCTTCAAAACGGAATGTCTAGTAGACAAAAGTGAGCACTTTCGACACCTCATTTTGGCCGCGTTCAATCAAAGGATTAAAACCTCCAAAACAGTTCACGATATTTATGCAGTATACGAAGAAGATGCAATGGATGAAAGGACAGCTCGTCGATGGTTTTCACATTTTAAACCGATCGCTTTCGAATGGTTTGCACGTCGTTTCCTTCGATGATAACGTCGAATTGGGAACAAGATTGGACGAATTTTTTGCAGAGGCAGCTATAAACTTTTATAATTTTAGAGTGTTGGCCAGTATTTGTAAATAATGAACGAGAATAGATTATTGACTATTTTGATGTAATTTTGTTTGTGTGAAAAATTATGTCCTCTCAAAACAGACAGAACTTATGTTAACACCTAATGTATAAACAAATTAATATATAATAATTGAAAACTGTCATATATATATATATTTTTTTTTGTTATATAAAAAATACCTGAACGCTATACATACTTCTGAATGCTTTAAAGTTACACCAAATATTAGATAAAATTTGCTATATAAATATATACTTATTTGTTAAATAATCAAATGTTGCTGCAGCTCAGTTATATTATACAAATAACCTGCTCTTCTCTCGTCATCACGAATACATCATATACTGCACTACCCTCGACATTATATTTTTGGCAATAAACTACTCTACCCTGCCGTACTCTGAATATACTATGAAATAGACGGTGACCAAGTAGGTTGCTCGGACAGAACAGTGCCGCCAGGGTAAACTGAAGGGCTGTATGTAATCAAAGTAACAAGAGATAAGTTCATAAACATCTCGAGGAATATTATTCGTTGTATAACAGATTGTAAGTTAATGTTTCATCCTCATTTTCATATTACTGCCGCTGTGCCAGGTGTGAGCAACATGCGTTACTCTAAATATCTATAACGGATTATACATTGATACACATAAGTCAACAACAACAATTAGCCAATTATTCGTATATTGTATATTATTTTAAATTAATAAATAAATGTATATGCTAGTTGTTTTTCAGTGTGCTTTACGAAAATTTGTCTGTTTGTTTAAGTATTTATTTCATAATTAAAAATTGTGCTTTTGTGCACATTATGTCCTCATATCTGAAATATATTCCAATCCGCATAAAAATTACAGATATCCGCGGTTCAGCCGCGTTAATACATGGCTTAGTACTAATCTCTTTTTCATATTAAATTATAAGAAATTTTGTAGCAAACAATATGCAGTTTATATTTCAATATTCAACTTGAAAATACAAAATTATTTATTATAATATGAATCACTGACATTCAGTGTTTTACATTGATCAACAATAAGCAATATAACGTATTATAAAAAAACTACAAAAGCAAAAAAATTAAATAACCATACATATCTTTTAAGTACAAAAGCCTATAAAAATAATTGGTATTCACTTCCAAAACAATACCTGTTTTATACTACGAGAGATAACATATAATAATAAACTAAATATGAAAATAATAAAGGTTTTAGAAATTAATAGCGTCTTCCACGGTATTGTTGAGCGCCCTGTCGTGCCAGACGGTCGGCTCCTTCGTTTCCTTCTTGGCCACGATGTCCAGGAACATGTTTCTATAATAAAAGCAAAATCTGTCAAATACCATCCATCCTGTATATCAATTTATAACTTTAAATTTGCAGGGAATAACGTTAGTTATGCAGTATGGTCAATGTACTTTATATAATTTTATTTCATATGCAAGATGTAAAATAAACCTCATGGATGAAATGTTAATGTTTGAAATAATCACATACAAATTGCACGTTGTCCATTCCCCGTACAGTGCGATCCAGTTCCTGAAACTCGGTCCTATTTTTTACTGGATTTCCCGAAGCTGTTTTCCATCCGTTGTTCTTCCAGTTTGGCATCCATTCGTTCATGCTTTTGACAACAAACTCTGAATCTGTGTTGATGGTAACATTACGTTCACCTGTCATGAACAAAACAGTGTTATTAAACTTCATTAATTAAATTTGCAGACGGATTTACCTGCGCTACGTGCTGTTTCTAGCGCCCGAGTACAGGCTTCTATTTCGCCGGAATTATTAGTTGCTCGGTGAGTTGCAGGTTGCGATATGTTCCTAAGCATACATATGTAACATTAAAGAAACTACGTATTTTCTTTTCAACTTATCTAAATAAAATTTAGATAAATTATACGTATTAGTTGCTCGGTGAGTTGCAGGTTGCGATATGTTCCTAAGCATACATATGTAACATTAAAGAAACTACGTATTTTCTTTTCAACTTATCTAAATAAAATTTAGATAAATTATACGTATTCCATGGATATTTACTACGTAAATAATCTAATTAAACCAACTCTACTAATATTAGATATTGCAAAAGAACTTAATCAAGATTATCCGAATAATAATGGAATCTATTTTTTAATAACAAGGAAATTATTAATCTAATCTACGATATTTTATCATATTATAAAAATTACCTATAACTATAAGCAAATTTTAATAAAATACACAAACTACTTTGATATTTTCAACAGAAAAAATCTAATTATATCAACTCCGTAATTGTTGTTAAACAAAGGAATTTATTTAATTCAAATTAATAGTGTAATTTGGTTTAGATTGAAACGTCAAAATCACCTAGACTTACTTAATAATATTTAAACAAAAACAAATATTTTAACGTCAAGGCAACTACGTAATAAATTTGCACTCACATGGGATGATCAGGACCAAACCAGACTCCAACACCGGCTCTAGCATTAGATCTACCGTTGTTTTCACACGATCCATCTGTATAAGCTTGTAGAGATCCGTTAGAATCGTAACTAAAGTTGCTACGGTCGCCTGATCGTCGCATCTTGATTCTTTGTTTAATAATTCGACTGCAAAACTACACAACTACGCTCTTACAATGTTCAACAACAACTGTGAACAACTGCGCACACTGCAAACCGAAGGAAGTCCCCTCACTTGCAGACGGATACAATAACATCAAGTTCCAGCTTGTTTGTAGCAGTGATCGTCAAACTTTTACACTTCATGTTGCTTGGCAACAGTACCTTCGATAAGCAAAGAATGTAGTCCTTTGTTTTGACAAGGAAAAGTGTTGATGTTGATATCAGCATTGCAGATGTACTTTTAGCTGATAAAGAAATGTGTCATGTAGAAAGTAGAAGTTACAGTAACAGAATACTGTATTTTATTTGGTCTACCAGAGACAATTTATTCACAGTTATGTAGTTAATATTTTCGCAAAAATTTGCTGTATATGATTCACAGTAGTTAACACTGTTGCTAAAATCGTCACGTACATACATACTTAAATTTAGTTTTAGTAAAAAAAAATGCAAATAAATTTAGACAAGGAAATAACACATACATACATAACATCATGCCTTTCCCATTACTGGGGTAGCAGACCCTTTATTTCTCTACAATCATTTGCCACATACTTCAAAATACATTTAAATATTCAACAAAACACTACGCAGTTTCTGCGATGGACTAAGCAATGCAGCGCACTCCGTCCACAGAAGTCTGTCTTTCATTCCTTATTTTCTAACAATTGCTCACCACATACTCCTGTCTTTACATATCTTTCTCGCCTCGTTAATTAAATAATGTATTGTATAATAAAACATTCTCAAATTGTTAAATTGAAGCAAACTACTATTCATGTTTATTTTTTATCATTTCCTTAAAACGATATTTTCCAAAATCTCCTTCGAGCCATAGTTAATAATTCCCAGCAAGTAAAGTAATAAAACGACAGGTCACGGAAAAATTCCTTGTCCGCATTCATACCCTCGCAGTTAACACCACACATCTGGTCCTAATTTGACCCTGGTCCTATCATAAAACAAACACAAACGGAATAAGTGTTTCTCAAACGGTGTCATTCTTATGGCTCTTTTGAGCGCTATTTTTTCATTTAATATAAATGACGGTAAAGTTTTTAATCATATATACTAGTAGAATGTAAAAACGATGCACGCATTATGAATATTGATGAATGCGTTAGGTTGGAAGGAATGCCATATATTCGACATTAGGAAATTCCATTCCTATTGGAAGCGCCACAGAACATGATCAAGCCTTTATTACATTCCATCGCACGTCGTGACCAAGTTCATTATATTTTCTAGACGAAATTACAGAAATAATCTCGCATACCAATGTACACGTACTCAAATAATTACAAGAATAATACGTACATATACAGAGTGACCCATCTGTGAATGCTCACCATTGGCATCTCCGAAACTATAAGAGATACAAGGTCGATTAAATTAGACAAAAGTTGCGTATTTATGGGCCGATGTTGATGGCGATTTTGTATTTTGAAAATATTGCATGGCTCACTAGATAATGACAAAATTGTGATTTTCTCGAATTTTTATTTTACTTTATAAGTCAGAAGGTATTGGAAATATTGAAAAAAGCTTCAAATAAATATTTTAGTATAACCAATAAGCGTTTTGATGAATCATATGATAATTTTTTTTACTAGATATTGCCGAAGTTACAGCCTGCAACTTTAATTTTTTAAATGGGAACCATAGTTAATTTTAATCCAGTTCAAAAGTGCTATTTTTTCTCTTTACAATGATGTATTTGTTTACCTAAATATCTTTTTTAGTTTCGAAGAAAAACTAAAAAGTAAGATAAAATGAATGATTTTTGTAGTGTGCCATGAAAATTTGGTATAAAACAACTGCAACTAAATATGTTATAAACCTGCAAAACAATTGAAATTCAATAATATTTGGTAAACAAAAGATTAGAGACAAACAATAATTTATGTAGGTATGGGTTTCATATGAGAATCTGTCTACTAGCTTTCAGTTTACGCAACGAATTTTGTTTCGTTTATCAAATGTTGTTGAATTTCAATTGTTTTTCACGTACATAACATATTTAGTTGCAGATGTTTTATACCAAATTTTCATGGCACACTACAAAAATCATTCATTTTATCTTACTTTTTAGTTTTTCTTCGAAACTAAAAAAGATATTTAGGTAAACAAATACATCATTGTAAAGAGAAAAAATAGCACTTTTGAACTGGATTAAAATTAACTATGGTTCCCATTTAAAAAATTAAAGTTGCAGGCTGTAACTTCGGCAATATCTAGTAAAAAAAATTATCATATGATTCATCAAAACGCTTATTGGTTATACTAAAATATTTATTTGAAGCTTTTTTCAATATTTCCAATACCTTCTGACTTATAAAGTAAAATAAAAATTCGAGAAAATCACAATTTTGTCATTATCTAGTGAGCCATGCAATATTTTCAAAATACAAAATCGCCATCAACATCGGCCCATAAATACGCAACTTTTGTCTAATTTAACCGACCTTGTATCTCTTATAGTTTCGGAGATGCCAATGGTGAGCATTCACAGATGGGTCACCCTGTATACATAATGTCCCGCCTTTCCTATTACTAAAATAGTTGAAGTAATATATATTTACAATAAGTTGAATGTAAGTTACATTCAACTTATTGTAAATGTGGACAGAGTTACATAATGTAACATGAACAAATGTCTCATTTGTGTCTCGAGGTCGCATTTACAGCAGGTTGCTTTACATGTGGCGGGGGTTACATTCGACACAATGAGAAAGTGTATCTATTGAGATAAAAATCCAAAGAAATAATTATCGATATCACAGTGAAAAATTTGCACTAAAAAATGTAAAACGTTCAAATTGCTTGTCAAAGCTCTTCTGCGCAAGCGTAGGGTACGTTATATAAGCTCCTGAAGTAAAGCTTTCGCGGCCAATAGACATGGTGCGTTTCTTGTGATTCTAACAAAGATGATTAAACTATTATCACTTGTGCTTGTGATATTCAAAATTACTAGTGGAAGTACAGGTAAATATTATACTATTTTTCTTAAATCTTCACATCTTCTTTTCTAATAATAAATTGTTATATTGTGGTAAATTTAATTTTCAGATGAACATAAACAAGTTTTTGATGTGGCATTAGATCCGTTAGGTAAAATTAAGTTTTACTGGAACCCTGATTATGCTTCATCTACTCTGAAAGTTGAAATTCACACACCCAATGATTATTCCTGGCTGGCTATTGGATTTTCCAATTATGGCGAACTATTTCCATCAGATTTGTGCGTCTTATGGACGGATTTCAAAGGAAATGTTCATTTTGATGTATGTTAACGCACTTTGCAAAGAAAATGTAGCATTTACTTTAACCATCTTTGACTAATTCTTTATTTTTAGGACACATGGGCTAATGAAAAAGGTATTCTTCAGATCGACAAGAAGCAAGATTGTTTACAATTTCGGAAAGTAACAACACATCATCTAACAAAGTTTGCTTTTAACAGAGTGTTTGACACTTGTGATGAGGACGATTATATAATTGAGGTAAGTCATTTACTCAATTACTGTAATTCTGTAAGTAGTAGTAGTTGAATTTCTAAACAAATTTCATTCGTAGACAACATAATAATGAATATTTCAGTATCGTACTTTACCTTTATTAATTCTAATTTTCAGAAACCTCAACATTTCGAAATATTAATCTATAAATTCCTTTCCAGGATGGCACAGTACATTTAGTATGGGCCAGGGGGACGGGTCCTGTATATCAGATTAGCGGTCTCAACATTAACACCTCTTTGCCACATGACAGAGGTATGGCAAGAGTCCAACTGCTGAAGAATACGATGGACAATGTGATGTTTCCGCCTGATGTCAATAAACTAGATATTCTAGCGCACGAAGTCAAAGTGCCCAAGGATGAAACCACTTACTGGTGCCATGTTCATCGACTTCC
Organism: Carabus problematicus; assembly: GCA_963422195.1. Lineage (NCBI taxonomy): Eukaryota > Metazoa > Arthropoda > Insecta > Coleoptera > Carabidae > Carabus > Carabus problematicus. The sequence goes on along the minus strand of OY728580.1, from coordinate 2,466,512 downwards.
GGCAGAACTGAAGAAAAAACACCACATTGTACAGGTAGGAGCTACATTTTCGGTTTGTCAATTATATAAGAACATAAAGTAGATATTCAAATGGGAAATCTTACTAATTAATAATATGATTCTCACTGTTATGTATTTTTTATTTCTCTACAGTACGAAGCAGTTATCCAAAAAGGCAATGAAGGTTTGGTCCATCACATGGAAGTATTCCATTGTGTTGCGCCCGTCAATCAGGCGATTCCATTGTATGCGGGTCCCTGTTTTGCTAAAGACAGACCCGAACCGACAATGGTGTGTAAACGTGTGTTGGCAGCTTGGGCAATGGGAGCCGCCGAGTTCAAATATCCGAATGTAAGTGCCAATGTCTTCTTAATGATGTTTATGAAAGTGCAGTAACCAAAGAATATGGTATTACAAACATCTAAGGAATGTATGTTCAGAATAAAGATAATTTAGCTTTAGCGTAGAGTTTGCTGCATTTTATGAGTCAAAATTAATTAATATATTGTGATATATCATAATTGTAGGAAGCAGGTTTGCCAATCGGAGGACCAGATTTCAATCCATATGTGATGCTAGAAATACATTACAATAATCCTCAAGAGCGAAGTGGTAAACAATATCTAAATCTACGTTTATTGCACACAATTGCCAAATGCGTGTTTTTGTAATAGATTGGGTGGATAGTTCAGGTGTACGATTCCATATCACAACACATTTACGAACAATGGATGCCGGTGTGATCGAACTAGGCCTGGAGTACACGGACAAAATGGCAATACCACCCGGACAAGAACAGTTTTCACTGACAGGTTACTGTGTAACAGAATGTACAGCAGTTGTACGTACAAACATGTACTAATTCCTTAACTCAGATGCACGTTGGTTTATTGTAATGTATTATAGAGTATTCCTAAGGAAGGAATTACCGTTTTTGGGTCTCAGTTACATACACATTTGACAGGAGTCAGAGTATTCACGCGACATATCAGAAATGGAATTGAACTGACAGAAATGAACAGAGATGATCATTATAGTACGCACTTTCAAGAGATTCGTAAATTAAAGAAGCGAGTTACAATATTACCGGTAAGTATACCTATTACTCGTAAAATAATCGTACATTTTAACGTATTTCAGGGAAGTTTGTCAGTTTGTAATAATGTTTATGTTTGTAGGGTGACGCTCTTCTTACTACATGTGACTACAATACTGTCTTACGAGACAACATGACGTTGGGAGGATTCGCAATAAGCGATGAGATGTGTGTGAATTATATTCATTACTTTCCTGCAACATCACTGGAAGTGTGCAAAAGTGCAATAAGCGATCAGGCGTTGTCAACTTATTTTCGATATATGAGCGAGTAAGAATTGCTTTAATATTTATCATATTTGTTCATTTATTTTCTATGAACAATACGAAGAATAAGATATACTTACAACCAATATGACACGGGTGCCATGCAGGTTGCGGACTAGTATACAAATATATATGTAGTTTGAAAATAAAAAAAATATAACTATGTTAATACAAAATCCGGGCCAATGTAACTTCAAAACACGTTCAACAAATATGTTTCAGATGGGAGAACCAGAAGACCAATGCGAAGAATGGCATATCCGACAATTATAAAGCAATTACGTGGACACCTATACGGGTACAGTTTCTCAACAAGCTGTACCACGAGGCACCCCTAAGTATGCAATGCAACATGTCCAGTGGTGACAGATTTCCCGGTTACTGGGAGAATACACCGGTAACCACCGTACTATCACCGCTACCACCACCGGTAAGGGATTGTAAGAATACGGCAACCAGTAACGATGTCGACCAATGAACAAACACTAATTGAATGTAATAAAAATGTGACAATAAAAACGAAAAATAAATACTTTATGATGCAATAAACAATGTATGTATGTAAAATTTATTTAAAAATTACCGCATATTCTAAACTGGCTTTTTTGCCCAAATACTGATTTTTGTAAAAAGGAAGAATACATTTTTAATGACATTCCCGATATTGTCAGTGTAAAATGAGTCACAAGACGTACGAAAATCAGATACTTATCCAGTAATGCACTTTCATTTATAGATTACTTAGTACCAAAGTACAGATTAGGGCAAAATAAATTACACACTTTATTATTTAATCCTTTATTGTTCTTTGAAGCAAATGGCCAATTATCAGTATAGTTGAGAATACAAGGTAAAATATACATTATGCAGAAAAATAATAAATATACATAAATTATTTTCAAATGCAACATTATTTTACTAATATGCAATAACAAAAAGTCGGAATGACCATCAGTGTACAAGTATGCATGTACGTATGTATGTTTGTATGTGATAAATGCATCCATTCGCCTATGGTTGACAGTGATCAAGGTATCTCGGGTACAGACACACATCTCGAATGTGGTACCGGTTCAGTAACCAGCACACGAACCGCTCTAACCCGAGACCATAACCACCGTGTGGACAAGTACCGTACTTACGTTGGTCCGTGTACCAGTAGTAAGCGGCGGGATCAATTCCCTCACGTTTATATCTGTAAGCAGAATGTAACAATTACATTAACAACATAAATTAACATTGTTGGGTACGAAATAATTCTGTAAGATTTAGTTATTAGTAAGACAAATAGTGCGTTAGTTATATTTGATATGTAAAGTGCATTGCTTGCAAGTTAAACCATTTAATAATGATCTCAAGAAACACATCGATTTATCATAGTTTAAATATTAACAATTAAGAAATTCTTTTTTAGCTGATCTACTATCTTTATCAAAACTGTCAATGACAAAACAAGCAAAACATTGAACATATTTAACCTTGGTACTGCATTCAAACCGATGTTAATAGATGTTATTAATTGAATGGTCAATTAAGATGAAAAGTTATACCCGTCAAGTAGTTCTTCCAAATCGTATATCCTCATGGATCCACCAACAATCTCACCGACGCCAGGTAACAGTACATCAACACTCTCCGTCAACCGCTGGTCTTCCGGACACCGTGGCATGTAGAACGATTTAATTTGGTACGGAAAACGACACAACATAATCGGTTGGTTAATCTTATCTGTCATCTTACGTTCCGGCATTTCGGGAATATCCTACAAGCAAAATATAATTCCTAAGATTGTTAAAACTCAGATGGACAGAATAGTTACCTCTCCAAATTCATAGAAACTACCATCCTCTTTAGTAATGCCGTTTTCCTTCAGATACTCAATAGCTTCCGAGTAGTTCATTCTGAGGAATGGTCTCGTGGGGACTTTGAAATCTGGGTTCAGTTCATATACGATATGACCCAACGGTGATTTCAGAACGCGATCAACCACATCACAGATCAAGTCCTCTAATCGGTTGAGAAGATCTTCAAACGAAATGAATGGACATTCAGCTTCAATGTGACTGTATCTATATAAGTAGGGAAGTAAAATCTTGTCACTTTTCATGGCTTTTCTAAAAGAAAGTAGTGCTTACTCTGCCAAATGTCGACGAGTACGACTCTGTTCTGCTCGGAAACTTTGTGCTATACAGTATACATCACCCATTGACGGAAGACAAGTTTCCAAATATAACTGCGAACTCTGGGTCAAGTACGCTTCCTCACTATAAACAAAACACTATCTTAACAAAATAATATTCTTTGGATTATCTGACAGCATTTACCCGAAATAATCAAGTTTAAACAACGTGGAACCTCCTTCACATTGTGTCTGAACAATAGACGGAGGAGTTACTTCATTGTATCCTCTAGCAGCATAGTGGGCTCTGAAAATTATACCAAACTGTAGGAGCAAACACTTGTTTGGAAAGGAAAATATTTAGTACCTAAATGTTTGTAGCAACACGGATCGCATTATAAGAACTTTCGAGGTGTTTTCACCCCGAATCATGATATGTCGATTCTCCAACTGGACATCGGGATGTGCCTCTTCGTTCAAGATGGAATCAGCGCCGCCTGGTGGAGCTAAGCCAACGAGTTCCCAGTAATCTACTTGTAACTCATGTCCACCAGGAGCCTAAGGATTATATTATAATATATACTTATATTTACATTGGTTTGCACAGAAATTAATTCCTTTTTATATAAAGCAACCTGAGAGTATATACAAATAGATGGATCTAATTGAAATAACACTAATATATTACCTTTTTCCCATCAGGTAGTTGCAGCAACTTGCCAAACACTTGCACACTTGATTCTGTGCTTAAGACTAGTGCATTGTATGTTTGACACAACTGATCGTTCAGCACACATTGTAAGAATCCAGTGCCATCTCGTAGCGTAATAAACATCAACGATTTGCCCTGTCTACGCAAGCGATGTACCCAACCAAACACCTTAATTCTTTCATTACGGTGTTGTTCACCTGAAAAATATCAGTTATTCTTACTGTATTATTCCAATAAGAATTTATCTATTAAAACAAACCATCGGCGATCTTAATCAACTTGGCTTCAGGCAACGATTTATCTTCCGAAATCACAATCTTTTTCGCCTCCTCAATGTTCTTTAACCTCTTTTCTGCATCCTCTTCTTCTTTCTTAGACTTTTCGGCGTTCTTGTAGTTTTCCCTAACCCACATTTTCTGGATTTTCTTCAACTGAGACCTAGCAGCTGGTTCGTACTTTTGAGACTCATCTTTTGAGTCTACGTAAATTGGTGGAAACGGTTCGGTTTTAGCGAACCGCATCGCTTGGAGGATGGTTTTGAATGGTTTCGATTCGGAACCATCACCGTTTTCATCACTTCCATGTTTTTCGGAAGTGTAAATGTCACCTATAAAGATAATTTATTAAATGCCAAGCCTTTGTTTAACCTATTTGATAGAAAGAATTAAATCACTTGTTGTTTACTTAAAGTGAATAATCAAAGGTTTTCCTCATTAATCAAAACATAAATAGACATTTCCTCGCACTAATCTAAATCTGATGCAACGTTTTACAACGTGCTATATTCGAGAATTTGTTGAATTCAATAAATTGCTTTAAAACTACGTATATTGAGCACTTTTTCATACCAATCATTGTATAATTTACACAAATATTTGAATTACCTAATTTACTGTCACAGGATGACAGTTTTACATATGTATCGCCTGGAAAGATAATTGAATGTCAAGGTTTTATTTAACAATAAAATAATTACCATATGTCGTAATTCAAAATATATCTGTTTTGTGCCTAGTTAAGTTCAAATAGATAATTAAGTTTTCCTTAATTCAGAACAAAAATATCTAGGTATATGAAATAAAACATATGCCTTAACCTAAATCTGATGCAACATTTTTCCACGTGTCATAATCACGAATATGTCAAATTCAATAAATTACTTTAAAACTATGAATGTTATACAGCTTATCACAAATATTTGACTTACCAACTTTACTGTCACCGACTGACATTTTTACATTCAATAGAAAAACTGCGTACAGAAATTATAAGCCGGTCCAAGCAGCACTGCAGTACACTCGATGTCACAAATAGTAATGTCTCACAACATGGAAAGTTCACCTTATATATTTCAACATAAACAACCAAAACAAATAACGATAAAGATCAGACGCATATCAAGGAATTTAAATGGTTCGGAGGAGGTGCTGTCAGGAGTGTAATCGCAAAGGGAGACGAAAAAAATTTATAAAATTATGCAATTTCGAACTGTGGTTAAAAATGCACTTTTTTAATATTTAAAGAGCACCATACGCAACCCCCCTAAATACACACGGATATTTTTTTTTTGTTAGCATAAGATGATATATAAATAAAAATATTACTGGTAGGAAAATACAATTTAATTATATTTAAACATTACAGTAACAAAAACATTCGTACATAATTATAAAAAGTTCATGCACTACAAAAAAATTATTGTTATTTAGAATATGATAGAATCCATGGATGCGCCAATACTCCATCTAAACTCAGTCTTTTCTCGGGTTCCACGACTAGAAGTTTGCCAATCAAGTCTTTGGCGCCCTCTGACACGTATGGCGGGATCTGGTAGATAGATTTACTAATTCGCTTGTAGGTTTCCTCGTAGCATCTGGACTCGAATGGCGGTCGACCGACAAGAAATTCGTAGCACAACACACCAAGACTCCACAGATCTACTAGTTCATTATGTGTTTTACCGTGAACCATTTCGGGAGGCAGATAATCCAGTGTACCACACAATGTGGTTCGTCGTGATGACGGGGCATGCACCGACCAACCGAAATCTGCAATCTTCAATTCTCCTTTGCTGCCCAGTAGTAAATTCTCCGGTTTAATATCTCTGTGTATGACTTTCTTGGTATGACAATACTTCAATGCATCCGCCAACTGAGCAATGTATCCTGCTGTTCTTTTATCGTCGAATCTTTTGTTCTCCTGCGACTGAAGTTCCTTATAACAAGCACCGCCAGGTGCGTATTCCAATATCAAATAGACTCGACTGTCGTCATGAAAGTAACCGTACATTTTCAGTATGTTCGGATGACGTAAATGTGTCTGTATCTCAATCTCGCGACGTACCTGATGTTCAGTATCAGCTTTTTTAATCGCAGCTTTGAACAATACTTTCAGAGCTACTATAAACTTTGATTTCTTCTCGCGTGCCAAATACACATTACCAAATTTACCTTTGCCTAACGCTTTGCCGATATCAAAATCCAACAACGTCCAAGATTTCGGGTTCTTTCTGTTCACGTCGTTCTCTGCATCGTCATCGGGTTTGTTTTTGTCACTTCTCGTATCACTTACGTTCGGTTGCACTACATTCTGTGGAATTTTCATATGATTGTTATCCACTAACGGTGTTTTCTGCTGCTTCTTTTCACAGTTCTTCTCTGCTGGAACACTCTTAGTTATATTTTCTTTGCCAATACTTGCGATTTGATTCCCTTGATTCATATTTGTGTTTATCTCATGTTTTGCATTTGAAATTTGATTTTTATTTATACCCAACATTGATCACTGACTTTTCTGATTATAATAAATAAATTGAACGTTCTAAATTCGTTGTTTGTTTAATGTAGCGTTCAAGAAAATATTTATGTCTTTTACTGGTTTGTACTGGTCTTTACTGTCAAACCGTTCCAGATGGTTTCAGATTCAAATTTAAACTGAATGAAAAGTCGTTAGTCGTTTAGTTCGTTCGGCGAATAGCACCAACTTTGTAATAATTCCACCAGAACTTTGACAGAAAACTCACCAAACATAATAGAAAAATATATATATTTATAATTTTATATTGGAAATTTGTCAATGAATTAACACAAATATGCGCAATTTTCGTAGAGTAAGATCATTTAATACTAGTAAATTAAAAAATGTTACTGATTAACACATGTTGGCAATACGCTTTCAAGGTAATCGTTATTAAAATGGCTACAAGGTTTAATAGTGTAAAGGTTACACTATCCATTTTAATTTAAGGTGTATTGTTTACATGACGTAAATTCGGCACTATTTTCAAAGTACATCAAAACTTTTCTACACACCTGTAGTATATCATATTATACTCAAATATTTGCAATTATCATGTAATAAATTTGAAACGTAGTAATATTTACGCTTTTTATCTCATAGTGTAGATAGCAATTAACATATAATTGCAATAAATCATGAAATCTACAAATGATGAATCTCATGTTGACATCTCAGTTGATGAAGTGAGTTTTGGTAATATTTTTCAATAATTTCAGTCATAACCACTTTGCAATAGACGTTAAAACTACCATATTTTTTAAATGTATTATTTATTTGTAGCTCAAGGAAGAAGTTGAAGATGATAAGAAAACACAGTGCAGCTTTTGCGGGCAAAAGTTTCGTTTTGCAAAAGCGTTACAGAAACATGAAGCTCGACATCAGGAGCCAGGCGGCTTTTATTGTCGAACGTGTGAGCAAACTTTTACATCGGCGGAAGCTCGTGAAAAACACCGTGATAAAGAACACAAAGTAAAGAGAAAAAAATCTTATTAGCAAATACTATTTGTATCTTAAATTATTCTTTTCCAACAGGTGCTTCGGTGTAAAATATGTAACATACGATTCGAATCCGATACAGAATATTTACATCATATTAATAGTTTACACGATGGTAGAGATAGGGAGTTATCCATGTGTAGTGCATGCGGTAAACAGTTTAGAACTAAAGGTGAGTTGACGCACCATGTCACATCGAAGTGTGGCACTATCAAGAAATACAAGTGCTCGGTATGTTTTCAAACACTGATGACGGCTGGCTCGTTACATAACCATATGTTGAGACATACCGGCGAACGAACATTCATGTGTCGCTTTTGTGCGAAAACATTTCTTACTGCCGGCCAGTTGACTGTACATGAACGGATTCATACACAGGAGAAAGCATTCATTTGTGAAGTAAGTATATATGCATGTTTAACAAGCTTAAAAATCGAATGCTTATTTTATTTTTTCGCTGTGTTAAATTGTCTAATGGCTTGCACAAATTCTATACATAGTCATCAAATATAACAAGAGCAGGTGTTCTATTGGTTGTGTAGATGTTATTGTGAACAGTTGTGAGTGATGGTTAATAATGTAGACTTAAGTATGTCTGCAATAATTTTAGGTTTGCAATAAGGGTTTCTGCCACAGACAAAGTTTGATAACACATAGTACACTGCATACAGGGATAAAACCATATCAGTGCGAGGGTTGTGGTAATGCGTTCTCCTGTGTGGGTAATCTGTTGAAACATCGGAAAACTCACGCGGATAGTTGCGGTAAAATACCACTGACCACACACCGTGTCAAACATCCAGCGACAAAAATGAAAGTACAAGTGAATACACCGCCGGCATCGAAGATACGAACGTTGGAAAAAAAGAAGAAGATCGAAGAAGCCACAGGGCAACAGCAAGACCAGCCGAAGAACGGCACGTGGCAACAGGAGAATAACAGCAGTAACAGCGGATATTCGAACCCTGCAACACAAGTGGCTAGTGACGGGAATAACTATGAAACATATACGGAGAATTATACTATACCAGAACTGACCAATTCAGAGGTAATTCTAAAATATTATACGCACCTCGACCTTCTCGATTAAAAGTGTAACCATAGTATTAGCTGTCATCTTTGACAGTTACAAGCTGTGACGGTCAACTAGCGCCACAACGGCTACATTTGGCGTAACTGTCAGAACAAAATTTTTATTGTTATGTCAGCTAACACGTCAGTAAAAGTACACTGTTATCGGGAACGTTGTGATACTAACAATGTCGAATCAGTCTAATAAGATTAATATTATTTAACAAGCAAAATGTGCTGCTTCGATATTGTTTTGGTTCAAGATTTAAGTTGTATCCTACAGTATGCCAATATACATACATAATTGTATGTTAACAAATATGTTTGATGTTCTAGGATAAAAATGATAAATCACTGCCAGATTTTGAAAATGCTCTTCCACTAGAATCCACCATGTCCGTCAGACATGAAAACTGGACACCGCCCAATAACTTCATTCGCGATAATAATCAACATATCTGTGATGAACAATCCTCTTACACTGACCGGCCAACCGTACCAGATGTAACGTGCGAGCAAAACTATAACATCCAGCGAAACAGGAGTAGGACTGAAGATAACGATGGCTCCGAGTCGCATCAAATGACACAGGAGAATTCAGAACAAGACGATGGCTGGTCAGATAATGACAATGGAATGATACAGTCGGATAATGTTGATTCAGAAGTGTCGGAAGATTCGGTGGACTTGTACACGAGGTGGATGAAGATGCAAGAGAAAAGGAATCCGGAAAAGTTCAAGAATAAGAGGCGGAATAGAAAGAGGAAATCGAGTGTAGAAAGAGCAGAGGTAAAGAAGTTTATAGAAGAAAGGGGTTTCGGTATGTATAGAATTACAGTATTAATCTTAACAAACCAGGCTCTTCCCGTAAGCACCATGTGCCCATATGTACCTTTGCAACTACTCGTCACAAACGTTCTAATAGATTGATTATGCTATTTCCACATTCTTCCTATCTTTCTCCATCTAACCGTCTATATTTAGAGAGTATTTAACCTGTGCCCCATTACGGAAGCTTTAATAAACTTCACAGAAGTAATGATAATGTATTTTAGGTATTTGAAACATGCATTTACGAACAATACTAATTGTGCATATATGTGAGATCTTAAAATGTCATTATTATTTATTTGTATGTTGCCAAGCGAAGTCGTCATTTCATGCGCTGTCATTACTGTTGACTATGTTGCCTAGGTAACTTATTGCAGCTTCATGCGTTACGTACAGACAAACAAGGATTTTTACATTTATAATTCAATTAAAGAAACTGAACTTTATTAAATATTGATTTATCACTAAATTTACGCCGTACAATTTGTTTCTAGATGAGGAGAAGGGTTTGAATTGTAAATATTGCGCAATTCATTACTCTATTCCACTGTGGCTGCTCAAACACGAGAGGAAACACGAACAAGTGATGAAGAACAGCGACGGTAGAGGTATTGTGAAGTGCAGCTGTTGCAATAGTTGGTTTGAGAGTAAAGAAGAATGTTCTACACACCAACAATGTCAACATGCAGATCAGCTGAGTAAGTAAACATGCTATTAAGAATCAGTCGTGTTTTTGTATAACTTTAAATATGATTAGCCGAATGAAGCAGTTTGGAGGACGAAGTTCAGTGAACAATATTGAACCTGTTGTAATAGCATTAATGTTCTTTAACAGACAATCTCAGTTATAAGAGCACTGTCTTTTTTCAGCTTGCAAAGAATGTGATCGTCTGTTCGCTAATCCCGATAGTATGAAGGCACATATCAATTTTTATCACAAAGGCGTGCCGAGGAAGAAGTACATATATGTGTGTGAAAAATGTGGCAAAGTGTTCAAACAGAAAGCATTACTGCTAAGTCACGAGCAGAGTAATTGTGGCGAAGGACCACTGTTCCAGTGTACCGTGTGTGAGAAGTCGTTCACTAGCAAACATGTACAAAAGAGTCATATGCGAATTCATATGCCGGAGAAATCGCTGCTCTGCAAGTTCTGCGGCAAGAGTTTCCATTGGAAAGGTCAGCTGAAGATCCATGAACGAAGTCATACGGGCGAACGACCATTTAAATGTCAGGTATGTATATGATTCAGTATATATGCGAATGAGAAACTTCAGATAGACAAGAATAACATATAAGAGAAAACTAATAACTGCTTGTAAATACCGTGCAAAAAGTTAACTGTGTAATAGTATATAGTTCATAGATTTATACTGTGTTTTTTTTTTTCAGTACTGTCCCAAAGCATTTTCGTACAGGGAGAGTCTTATAACGCATAGTACCTTGCATACGGGCATCAAACCACATCTATGCGAGGCGTGTGGATCACGGTTCTCGTGTATAGGCAATCTATTAAAACACAAACGTACGCACGCGAACACGTGCGGACTATCGAGCCGACTGAAGACTGAAGTTTTAGTTTCATAACACACTAGTGATATTAAGAAGAACTGATCTCATATCTGTTAAGAATATGTAACATATATGTTATACATATAAGCATGTTACTGTATTTTTAAATAAACCCTGATATATTAAACCAAATGTCTAGTTTCTGTTTATAAATGTTTACCGAAAGGATCAAAGGTATTTAGGCACAGTCAATCAGAATCAAAGAAAATGGTTGTTAAAAATAACAATATATTATTAATAAATATCATACCTTATAAATTATTTTTTCAGGTGAATTAGTATATGTTTTTTGAGATCAGGTAAATTTTTCGGTTTAAAACTACACTTGTGACAAACTAACGGTGCATTGAGATATTCTTTTAGCTTTTCTGAAGACGGTAACGTCACTTTACCATTTTCTTTCAAATCTTCAATAATATCTACAACCAGAAAATAAGCAGGTATATTTTGGAATGTAAAAAAATTACGACAAAATTTACCTTCAGCACTAACAAAGAATTTTGTTGTGAAAGTATTCCAATGTTTCTTATTTTTCAAACATAGTGAATTCATATCATCACTTATAATATGCATGTGCAGTCGATGCATACTGGCTTCAGCATGATAACCAAACTTGAAATTATGGTTTGTATGCTTTTCTATAACAGTTTTTCCTAATTCGATCATATGTTCAAGTAACTTCACATGATCACGATTAACTTTTTTCAAATTACTTATCTCGTCTTTCGGTAACACGAGATAATGAAATGCAGCTTTAGGATATTTGTCCTTAATTACTACACAGAGATCGTCTGAAGTTACTTGTAATTCTGGATCGTTCATTGAATCTAGCAAGCCGAGAGCCCAATGTTTATTTCCGGGTTTGGGTTTTTTATTCGACGTTGTCTCAGTTTCTTCATGCCTTCTTTTACTTGGTTTTGGCATTATGTATTTGATATAACTGGTATAATTTGTATATCTTAACTTAAAAATATAATTTAAAAGAACTTGTTGCATACAGCAAATTAAATCTATAAGGTTAAAATTGTTTTGACATATATAGTTTCACTCTAGTTTAAATGTTGTCATGCTGATATAAAATAGTACAAACGTGTACAATAATATTTATGTAATTATTTTAAATAATAATACTACCAAACCAAAGGATATACTTAAACTTAATATTTAATAATAAATATATATTCAATAGAATATATACACTGTGAGCAAAATTAACTGAAGCTCACGTGACCAAACAAAGTTCGCATTGTAGTCGAAACTACCTTCCACGGAATAAAAATAAGATCAATTTATAGTAATTTTTGACGTTTACCGACCGAGCATTCAGTTATCAGTCAGTAGCGTCGTGTCCATTTTGCTGTTATTTATTGGTGATTGTGTTTTACTTTTTTTATATTTTCTCGTACAATCAGTCTTTTTTAAGACTAATCTTATCTTTATCTGTGTTTAATAATAACGTAAGTATATAATTAAGTAATATTTTCTTGTATTTCTGAACAATAGTTTTATGAATCTTTTAGGTTACAATGTTTGGTGACGATCACGATAAGTTTCTTTTAGAAGCATATTTTCGTTCTGGCGTTCGAAATGAAAACGAATGGAAGTATTCTGTTCAAAGTTGCCATGAACAATTTTTACAGAACTACCCTAATTTCGAGGAAATTACATATGATACATTTAGGCAACATGTGGCAAGAGTGGTTGATCGTTTCCGAAACACTGGAAGTGTTGTCAAAGGAAAATCAACGGGACGACATCGTATATTAACACAACCAGTTCTTGAAGATGTGCAACAACGTCTTGAACAAAGTCCTCATAAATCATTGCGGCATTTATCTAGACAAACAGGTTAGTAACTTATGTTCCAGTCTATTATAATTATTGTTCATAAATGACTAACATTATTATTTGCATATGTAGGACTCTCGTATGGAACTTGTCGGACAGCAACGAAAAAACTTCATCTGCATGCTTATAAAATAAGTGTTGTCCAAGAATTACTTCCATTAGATTATGGAAAACGTTTGGAATATTGTCACTGGTTCCTTGAAAATATGAATGAGGAATTATTAGATTTGACATTTTTTACTGATGAAGCTTGGTTCCATTTAAGTGGGTATGTTAATTCACAAAATTACCGAACTTGGTCTCACGAAAATCCACATGTTCATACTGAAAGAAGTTTACACCCATTGAAAGTAGGTGTCTGGTTAGCGATGTCACGCCGAAGAATCATCGGACCAATATTTTTTTATGAAACAATAACGTCCGAAAGATATATTAGAATAATTTTGCGTCCATATATTGAACAATTACATGATGATGAATTAAACAGGGGCTATTTTCAACAAGATGGAGCTACAGCACATACTTCGAATGCAACATTAAATTATTTAAGAGAATTTTATGATGAGCGGATTATTAGCAAACATCGCTGGCCACCACGATCTCCTGATATGACACCGCTGGATTTCTATCTTTTCGGCTATTTAAAAACAAAAATATATGCAAACAGAATGCATACGTTAGAAGAATTAGAAGACGCAATAACAAATGCAGTTCGAAACATTTCAGAAGAGGAATTAAGAAATGTGTTTCTAAATATGCAAAGACGGGTAAACAAATGTATTGAAGGAAATGGAGGTCATTTTGAACATTTGTTGTAATTAGTCATTAATTTAACACCTAAAATGCCTGAGAACTGTACCGAAACTTACTACACCGATGAACTTCACTTATAGCGTGATCACGGTCCCTGTAATCAAAAAGCTTTGAACGTTAAATGTATATTATGCAAGTGTTGCGCACTTATAATTCTGTACTGTAACCAATGTGAATATACACTGCAACGTGTTAATGTTGTGGTAATTAATACAAGTGTAAAATAGGCCTGAAATGTTTACTTCGGCGTTCATTTTGAGGAACTCTGACACTATAATTTTTGAGTAACGAGTCGACAGTACTACCTCTTGGGTGACTTGGAAATGTACTGATCTCATAAATAATGTTATAATGTAACGTAAATATTCTAAATACATAAAAATATTTTCATTTCATGGTATAAAATTATTTCCAACTTTAACTGATCTAAATTATTTTTATTATAAAAGTATTATATGTCGCAGGCCGGTATAAACCGAGAAATTCGTTGGCACGCCTATGCATTGTGTTTGTTTCAAATCGTTACTATGGTTACTATAGTTACTACTATAGTGAAGCGGCAACTTGACAATCACAATAGAGCGGCACGCTTCAGTCATTTTTGCTCTCTCTGTATATGAATAGAATAAACACCCAGATTCAACTACGGATAGGACTACACAAGTTGACAGATGTAAATTAGTGGCGTTCACCAGAATAACAAACCAGTGAGAGCATTTTGAAATCTTGTCATTTTAACAAGTAAGATATGAATTAAAATATCAATTTTCAACGCTAATAGAAATTTATTATTTTAGTGAACATGAATGCTTTGGATAGACTGCAAGCTGCGTGTTCCATCTTTTCAACAAAGCTTGAAAACTTACATATTGGGGCATGCAGATATGAAAATGAGAAACCGATTGAAGAAAAAATTCTTATACTGAAAGAAATAAACGAAATGCTTGTTCATCAGTTACGTATAGTTCAATTAAATGATGTTCAGCACAAGGAAGGTGGAAATACGAGTTTATACATCACAGAAGAATGTCAACAAATATTAAAAACCGTACTTGATCAGGAATTACAACAAAAATATGTGAATACGGCACTGCTAGGGTATACTCTAAAATCTTTGCAAACAAATAAAGAACCAAGAATGCAAACTTTCAAACAAAAAATAGAAGAACAATTAAAATATCTAGAACGGACAAGTAACGAGGTAAAAAAAATTGACGAAGAGCAACTAAAAGTGATGGAAGAAAGTATGGCGTTACGGAAGGAGATATTGGTAACTCAGTATGAGTATCAAAAACAATTACTAATACGAAGAGAACAAATCAAGGAACAGCGGAATACTCCGTCGAATATTGCGTATAGCGAACAGTTACACTCTATTAAAAAGCGAGTTAATAAAATTAATTTTATGTCAACCATAATCAGTCGACTGTTAATTTTCGGAAGAATCAATTGGGAAGAAAATAAACACTTGGCGCAATTAATTGAAAAATATCGTACACGTTATACCGTAGATTAATTTTATTTTATATTAATTATTAATTGTATATATATATATATATATATATATATATATATATATATATATATATATATATATATACGAGATAAGCTTCAAAATTTCCGGGCTTGACATTCATCGAGATATCGCAGCGGGTCAAAATGGTAAATGGTATACAGCTGGAATTGCACAAGCCACAATTCGTGAGTGCGGCTTCGAACAATTCGACCACCCTCCGTATAGTCCAGATCTGATGCCCAGTGAGTATTACCGGTTTGGAAATTTGAAAAAAGACCTTCGCGGGCAGTGTTTAAGTGATGTAGAGGGGAAGGCGGCAGTTCGGGCACATTTTGAAGACAAAGAGATGGAATATTTTTAGAGGTATTGAATTATTGCTGAAGCATTTTAATAAGTGCATTAATGTTAAAGGTGATTATATTGAAATATAAAATTTAATTGTGAGTCTACGCTGTTTCTTTCATAATCAGGCCGGGGATTTTTGGTGCTTACCTGGTATATGTCCCAAAATATCTGGCACATACGGAATCAGAATTGCAGTATAACATGAAATTTTTTGTCTATGTCCTGATCTGTCATTAAAATACAATATTTATAAAATTGATTTTACTCGATACACAAAAATATTTGAGCACCAAATGTAATATTATGCAGTTTTTAATTTTGAACAACTTTTTTATTTACACTTTTGCTCTAAAATGTATTTTTACACGTCCGGGAGTAGAAGTCGGTTTCTATGGCGCCAAACGCGGGACAGAAATGAAGCATTTACTCGCTAGGGACGAAAACACTTCGTAAGGGAGTTTTTATTATAGCAAAGGTTTTTGTAAATAAATGTCTCTTGTCATGGTACGCGTTGCATGGAAACATTTCCAAAGGCTTCTACATATTGCAATTTCGCTCCGATTTATTATAATTCATTATTTATGAAATTAAGTGTTTCTACTCCCGAACGTGGAAAAATAGTATATACACCTCGGGAGAGACCAGCATTTTTCTCTCGATGTATTTGTAGCCCTTACACCTCAGGAAAAATAAGAGGTTTCTCTCCCTTGGTGTATAATGTACTATTATTGGTCAGAAGTAATCACAATTTTTATTATATTTATATGTGAATTCCCTATGTTCCAGATTTCTTGGGACACCCGGTATGTGGTGTGTGTGTGTGTAACAAAATATGTACAATATTTGTATAATAAATGTGTATTTCGTTATAAGTGATCATTAGTCTGATTCATTTTTGTCTTAACCAAGTTCCATTGTATATTGATAAATTATCTTACCCCTTTAATTGTATATACAGGGCTAAATGGACTATAGCCCGAGGGCGCCAGCCTTTTGGGGACGCAATTTTACTTGCTAATAGCTAAAATAAAAGTTAATATTATATATAATTAATTATAGATTAGAATTATTGAGATACCGACATTATAAAAAAAAATACCTCACTTGCAAAAAGTTTAATACATATATGTACTTGTATTTACCGTAAGTTTTACAATTAACTATATAAGAGTGCACCTCTCTGAAGTAGACCAGTACGTACAACTTGACTAATTAATAAATACGAACAGCTGACACCAGAACTAAATCGTTATTTCTCCAGAGATTACACCTGTTGATTACATGCAATCAACAAGTGATGAGAACTTTGTAAAAACAATACAAGTAAACAACAGTATATTAAATCAAGTTAAACAAAAATGTAAAATTTTAAGTAGGAGCAATTTCTGATCGTTCTTTAATCTAATAAACATTGCATTAATTTTTTATAATAATTTCAATACTAAATAGAAGTTTAACCTATTGTTTTAAAATTCGAATACCTATGTACATTTACTTGATTAAATGAAATAATATATTATTAATAGTACTTACCAATTTATGTTTAATTCAAACACTCACTTGTAAAGCAATTACGTTGTACACACGTCACTATGAAAATTACAGTTTAAGTACTGTATAATTATTAATCAATTGATTTAGAATATTCCAGTAGAATTGATAAAATATTAAGTACATCATGTCGGTGCTATAATGACAACACGACCACTGACAGAACGGTCACCTGTTTGACCGAAATTCTAGAAAGGGATAATTTAATACGTAATTCCGTGCGTAAGATAAGAGAGAACTCATTGGAAGATAAATATAAAGTTCTGATAATTCTGGTGTACTGTATCATTTAGTATTTTTGTTAATAATGAATTAACAAGGAAAATTTAGAAATAATAATTTAATAACTTCAGATATTTGTAGAATATTTACTAGCAATTGATATTGTTGTGTTAAATGTTTTGTAAACATTTACTTGACTCTAATATTTGATACAGAATAATGATTAGGTACTTTCTTGTATACAAGCGGTTTATTTAATGTTTCAACTTACACAGTACATTCACAACTTAATAATTAATCACCCCTATAATCTTTCGAAGCACCCTCCGTATCCCTTCTTTTATTTTATTATTTTACTTATTTTATTCCATACAACCGGTGCATGAAATATACATGTTTCATTCTAGCTAGTCTGAGAGAGAGAAAGAGACAGAATGATCTTCACTACCTACTTCACGGTATGTACGTATTTCAGGCACTGAAAAAAAATATAACCTAAATACGCTCGGGTGTTAGGGAAATATGTATATTTCAATTAGATACACTGGTCTGCTTGCTTAGATAGATAGATAGATGTACAAGAATGTGACGTAGATATAATTATTTTGAATTATAACAACACTGATTGAATTAGAATAGAGGCACGATGCCCGTACATAATGTTCTGTATATAATGTGGTATTATAGTTTATTAAAATATGATGTGCGCATGCTCGTTATATATCCCTTATATGTATTCTCATGTATGTGCGCATGCGCGAGATGTTACTTGCTTATGATTGGCTGCAGTGTGATGGTCTAACTATGTATGTATTTACATCTCGGAGGTCCTGGACTCCTGTACCAAGTAGACCTGGGAGCCAGGGACGGAGCTGGTGGTGACGAAGGTGCGGTGCTTGGCACGGATCAAGGTCAGGTTGCTTTCGGCAGTGTCGGCACGGTCCTCAGCCGCTTCCAATTCACGCTGGAACCTACGTACGCGAGTCACACTCTGAGTGGACATACCCTCCTGTAAACACACAAAAACATTTCTGTTTAGATTTGCTTCATGCCAGAAAACTATCTTGATAAACAATTCCTCATTCAACCATATTAAAGAAAAATCAAAACTGTTCACAAAAGTTTACTTTTATCCTTTCACAATCATTTCATAAACATATTTAAACTAGTAATGCAATAAAATAACAAAATATTCCAGTACATACCTGTTCCTGCAATTGCCTCTTGTAGATGCTGACCTTGGAGTTGACCTTGTCCAAAGTTTCCTGCAACAGAGAAATGTTCTTCTGGTCCTCTTCACACTGGATCATAACTTCCTTGACTTGACGTTCCTTCTTGCGCAGGATCTTGATGGACTCGGCATGACGTCTCTTCTCCTCGTCAAGTTCGAGTTCAAGGTCACGCATGCGAGCCTCCAGTTTGCTGATGATGCGCCTGCCTCCAACAATGGCGTTAGCTTCGACCTCTTCCAAACGGATGGACAGATTCTTGACTTCGATTTCCAAAGACTTCTTGATGGCTTCAATCTTGACGATGCGTTCCTGTTCTTCGTGGAGGATTTCGACGGTATGTTTGAATTCGGTCTGATAAAAATATAATCTATTAGTTCCTGAAACTGCTAAGTTAAATCCTTTATATATTCTTACCTGGACGCGCTGGTAACGTTCATCGGAGATGCGCAATTCCTTGCTGACTTCATCGTAATCGCCAGCGAGGACGGACAGCTCCTGTTCGATCTTGGACTTAGAAGAGGCAATGTTAACGTTGATGGTGGTCAGTTCGTTAATGCGGCTCACAGATTCCTCGTACATTTGTTCGGCACCTCTCTTTCCACGCAGGGCCTATAAAATTGCATGTGTTAGCCTACTGTCTTGAATTGTCCTAGTATAATAAATATACTGCGCGTACAGTTCTAACTACTTACAGATTCGTAGTTGCCCCTGATTTCCTCGCACTCGACAGTGAGAGATTGAACCTTCCTCTGAGAGATGCTGAGTTGATCGATGGTGACCTGGAGTTGACGCTGTACCTCGTCGTAGTGGGCCTGGATCTCGGTCAGAGTCATGGACTGCTTCTTGATGGTCTTCTGCAGATCGATGTTGGTCTTGTTGGCAACGTCCAAGGACATTTCCAACTCGGTGATATGAATCTGCAACTTCTTCTTGATGCGAGTGACTTCAGTCTTCAACCTGGTCTCGGCTTCAACAACGCGAGCGCTCAACTGCTCAATTTCAATGCTGGTCTGCTTGCTGTAATAAAATTGACAAATATTTTATTAAATTTGGCATTTTCAAAGAGATTGGAAGATAGTTTTAACAGGTTTTTTAAGGAAATGAGAATTATTAGTAAGATATATTTACTTCATGGTTACAACGCAAATATATTCAAACTAGTAATAAATAACTAATATTTCAGTTCAAAATATTGCACGCAAGCAATAGATTGTGGCGCAGTAGTTCGTTTTGCAGATACACTAATAGACACCGTCTGCAATAGTGATTAATTTAGAACTGATCTTGTTCCAGAAATAAACACGAATTGACCAACTTGTTTAAATACAGTCGCAGAAATAAACTAATGTTTATATATCTCCGCCGCCAGTGGTTTTACATGAATGTGTACTGGAATTATTAGGTCATTTTACACAATTTTCACCTTTGAGTTTCCATGTGCACTGTATTTTTCCTGTTAAATCCTTTCAATTCTTTCTGTAAACTATCCAACGGTTCTGTGAAACTATCGTTCAACTGTTGTGTCATCCGTGCATCCATAATTTTAGAATGAATTCGCGCATTATGTTGTGCAGACGAATGTTCCCCATGATAGGATTTCATTTCATCTGCAGTCTTCTGCTTATTCATATTTTGCTCACTATCTCGCAACAAGGCTTTTTCGATCGCGTTCGCTGATTTACCTTGTATATATCGTTTTATTTTTTTCAGTGACCATTCTGCTTGCTTGTCAATATCAGGATCGTAGTCAAACTCTTTCACCCTCGACATTTGTTCCTCCAGAACTTGCTTCTGTTTTCGTTTCTTCGTTTTCTTCGCAACAGCTTCGATTCTTACTTGTTGTACGGCTGCAGAGGACACAGTTTTCTGCAGCGAGTACCCGGATTGTTTGTGGATCTTGAGATTCCTCAAGTCATCTGCTACCCTATCAGTTGCTTGACGTGATAACTCTTGAAGATCGGCAGTAGTGTAACTTCTGATCAGTTTCCTGGGACTATACTTCTCTAAGCCTCGTTCATTCGTGTACGGTAAGTGGGGATACTCAACTCTTCGATCCTTGCTCTTTTTCCTGTCAAGATACTCAATCATCGGCTGATAATAGTTCATGCCATATCCGTAGGTATGTTCGTAAATAGTCGTCGCTGGCTTCTGCCATTGTCTCGATGAACTTTTGACAAGCGACATTGTCAACAACAACACCTCTACTACTACTGTCACTTTAGTTTATGATAATCAGGTCGCCACTGACACTGATTTTCGTTCGTTTTTGTACCCAGCTTGAAGGAAGACCAGAACAATTTGACCAATCGTAGGAGAGATATTTACGTTTCTCACTAGCTGGGGTTAACCGTATTTATAGATGAAAGTGCACTTGCCAAATGCAGTTGGCCAAGTTAGTACATACACATTATGAAATATATGGGAGGGTCGCTCTGCTTGATTGGTCGGATCGATAGTTTATCAATCAGTGATCTTTTCCTCATGTTATAACTGACTGGCTGAGTGTCAAAGTTAATTATGTATGATGATGTTTTGATTGCAGCGATACGTATAATTACCCGTGCAATTAAATGATAATGTCGTCAGATGCAGTTTGTTGTGCCAACGACAAAAATAAACAATGTGGATTTCGTCCACGTATTCATTAAATGTTTTGTACATTTCCCTTTTATGAATCACAGCTGTCATCTATGACATCATCATGATACCAGCCAAATGAAATCATCACACAGTTTACCAATTCATTTGATCATTGCTGTTTTGAATTAAATTTTCATGTTTAAATAACAAATTTTTGCTCACTGAATGTCCTTCACAAGTAGAAACTGAGAATTGAACTTTTGTACTGTGAGTGTACAAAGCCAATAACAATTTTGTCATTTAACTTTTTTGACATAGTTACATTTTATGTTAATTCTTTGATAATCTTTTGTTCGTAAAATATGAAGGGCACAGATTTAATAAAAAAAGGCATAGAATCTTACCGGATGGCTTCAATTTCTTCATCCTTCTCCTGCATGCGGCGTTCAGCCTCATGACGGAACTGAGAGAATTCAGCAGAAAGGCGCTGAGAGCGCTGTTCTTCAGCTTTGCGACCCTACCAGTCAAAGAACATAATATTTACTAATATATTCTTAATGTATAACGCAGATTAGTAGGCCTAGAAATATAGGTACTTACAGCTTCGGCTTCCTTGTAGGCAGCGGTAAGTTCCTCACGTTCATTCTCCAGACGACGCAGTTCCAATTCTAATTCATGTAGACGACGATTCATTTCAGTCATTTGGTTACGGGCATCGTGTAAGTCATCTATAAAAGACGATGAAATTAGATTTTTTTGTCGGAGTAACAGAGTTTTCTAATGTAGTGCTCGGACTAGGTACATACCGGCCATCTTCTTGTTCTCTCTGGCGAGTTGATCCTTCTGTTCGCGGGTCTTGTCCAGTTCATGGTTGAGACGCTGTACTTCACCCTGCTTGGTGCGGAGGTCACGCTGACTCTGCTCGTACATTTGGATGGTCTCATCCAGACGGGTCTTGATCTCAATATTGATGCGCTCAACGTGCTCAACGCGCTTCTGCAATTCGCGAGCGGTGTTGTTGGCCTTCTCCAAATCAATGATGAGGACCTCGACTTCACTCTGGAGACGAGACTTCTGCTTGTCGAGATTGTTGCACTGTAAAACATAAACAACAATATGAGTGAATTGTCAAGTAACGATTTTGAATATGCAATATTCATTATTGACAAGGATTTGTTAATTAGGTAAATTTGAGATTAATTCGTTAATTACCTTGACGGACAGGGATTCAATGAGCTCTTCATGTTCCTGGATCCTAATGTTGTACTTCCTCCTGATCTCTTCGATCTCTTCGGCGCGGGCAGCTGCCTCGGATTCGTACTTGTTGCGCCAAATCTGGATTTCACCGTTGCACTTGACCAATTGCCTCTCCATATCCAAGCGAGCTTCGCTCTCTTCCTCCAGCTGAACACGGACAGATTCGAGTTCGATCTCGACCTGGTGCAAGCTAGCCTCAAGGGTAGTACGGCGACGTTCCTCATCCTCCAAACGGCGTCTGGAGTCCTCGAGTTGACCGGCGAGCTGGCTCTTCAAGTAGATGGCATTTTCGATGTTGACCTACAGAGAAATAATATTTAGTATACTAAATATTAAATGTGGAATCAATTTTTTTCTAGAATCAAAATAAATAATACTGAAACAATCTTATTGTAGTAATATTGCAACAAATAGCACATAAGTATGTTTCTCTTAAAAGTCGGCACTTTGCACATTCTTATTATTATTACCGAAGATACATATAGATATTTGGTGATCTTCCATAGGATTATTTGTATATTCTCCTGATGTTTACCTTAAGATCCTGAACTTCCTTAATGAGTTCGATGTTCTCCTGGCTGAGGCGAGTCTTGTGGGAGGTGATATCGATGATTGTGCGGCTCAGTTCCTCGATTTTGATATTCAATTCAGAGATATTTATTTCGAGTTTCTCAACGTGCTTGGAAATCACGATCTTCTCCTTGCTGACGGATTCAACCTGGGACAACAGTTCATAGACTTCCTGCTGGAACTTGGTCTTTTCCTTCTCAGTCCTGCAAACACAAGCATGATTGTTAACAATACTCCCAACTGCAAGATACAGCTTTGATTTTACCTTTCAATGAACACATTACAACAATTCAGATGGTGCTTTTTGTATAAAATTATATAGCTCAGAAAGTATTACTATTTCATTGCTAAGAGCAAATCATTAACAATTTGGTCTAATCCGTATTTACAGAATTTATGACAGAATTTATTTTAGAACTTGTAATAGTCTTGTTTAGAAAATCATAAAATAAATCGGAGATTTTTATTTAGTGTAGAACTTCCAAATACACTTTTCTTATTTATTTTGTACAATATTTAATTTTCTCTATTTTATGTAGATGATAACGAGTTGAAAGAGATTTGTAAGGAGATGAGTATATGACAAATAATTGTTTAGCAGCAAGAATTCTGCTGTTTCACGGAACGAGAAAGATTTACAGTTACGTGTGTAAATATATACATATTCCTGATTGTCCACTGTCAAATCAATTATACCTTTGTTCATTTGGCTGAATTGGCTCATTAAGTTTGGGGGCCAAGTACATAAACAACTAGCCATCAAATTTTACATAAGACAAAAATGTCAAACACGCGAAGGACTCCCAAACACTAAGACAACGGAAGGTATTTTTAAATCGGTAAACTTATCCGTAAAGTGGGCGTCATCGACCGTTTTTACTTTCCCCAATCGCTGTATTTTCCAATTATCACTGTCAATAATGATCAGAATTGACAATAATGTGAAAGGTACATGGCAAACGGTGGGGTCGTTGGAGGCGAATTATTGGATAATAAAGTGTATTTTGCGTTTGTAAAATGTAAATGTTTTGGCTTGCTAAACGACAAACGGTTGCTTCGTAACCCAGGACTAATATGGCCACGCTCAGTAAGTCGTGGTTTAAAAATAACTGCTACGATCTGACACCGATACGTTGAAGTTACCGGTTCGTTCGCACTCGGGAATTGTTTCAAATGTTACGAAGCACAACACAACCAAGTGAATCATATTCTCATAAAAATTTAATTGTCTTATAACTATATTTCAATATTCGAGATTTGGAAATATATATTTCGTGACAAGAAACGGATTCAGATACTACTTTATAGTCAATTGTGATTAATATTATTTAGACCTATAATGAAAAAGATCAAATATTTCTTTATTTATAATTTCATAAAACTTAAGTATTATTCAACCAAGATTTATTATGAAAAATGCAGCTCTGATTGCTTTATGAGTCATTGGAAAGCGATGCAGTGTCTGCAACGATATTTGTAAATATCGAATATGACAATCGTTTTTCCCTGCAAAAGATTGTCATGATCAGTAAAATCTAATTAATATGATGCAATTAATAATCGCATATAAAAAATGGGAGATACAAAAATAGTTTTCATTCACTATGCATAGAACTAGAATAGATTTGGAAAACACTGGTATCGTGTTCGTACAGGACCTATTTATATTTAAAATAAAAAAATGTGTAGAGGCACAAATATGCTGCTCTGAAAACTCGGTTATAAATAAACGGGCATTCTTAAGATTTTCTAAGGTAATTGAGCTCATTGCGAGGCTGTATTTATTTTTCTATAAATGACAAGAGACACATTCGATGATGACAGACATACGTGTGCATTGTATCCGATATCAATAGCTCAAAGAACTAAGAACTACAGAGACTAGAAAATATTATTGTAATATTAGCCTAAACTAATACTTGGAAGTTAAATTTAGTTACCTCTTAGGATTGCAAACCAACGTTACTTGAGATGAGAGTGAAGTTTTCTCTTTTATTTCTATTCTTTATAGAAAATTATTTGTACC
Organism: Carabus problematicus; assembly: GCA_963422195.1. Lineage (NCBI taxonomy): Eukaryota > Metazoa > Arthropoda > Insecta > Coleoptera > Carabidae > Carabus > Carabus problematicus. The sequence goes on along the minus strand of OY728580.1, from coordinate 2,441,093 downwards.
CTCTGTAGGTATATATTCTTCTTCATGATTCCTGAACTAAGAATATTGAGCTATAGTATCCTTATATTTTTTAAATAATTGCTACTTTTTCAGGAATCTTTCAAAATAAGCCAATTTATTTTATTTACATTATTCTATAGAATTATATCATATGTTTCGATAATATTGGATAAACATATTGACCCAAGTTTTGTAGCCCTATTAGAATATTCTACTTCGGAATAACTAGGTATCCTTCTACAATAAATTCGTATTATACTTGTACAATTCCACCGACCGAGTAACATTCGTGTACATGGTCCGTTGAATTATTGGTGGATATTTCTAGGTGAGACCGGCGAACATATTTACATCCAATGGGAACTCGTCGTGTTACGAGAATAACTTCTCTCGACGGCGCGACAAACGTTGGACCCACAGACCATGAGATATAACACAGGTATCACATTATTGTCAGAGCCGAGTGTTTGGCACACGAAACACACGAAGCTCTACCAGCTATAACACTGCTCTGTACATGTATATGTATGCATGTGTGTATGTATGAGTCTGGATCCAGTCCAGCGGAAATATATAACGGAATTTCATATAAACCAGTAGAAGCTACCGGTTATTTATAGATGTGGACAAATGAGGGAACTGCATGATTGATGGACGGCCGATTTATTCTGATTTACGTTGTTTTCCTTTCACAGTTTGAGAATCTCTGTGTGATCTAGTAATTATAGATTTCTTCTGCTTCTTCTACTTGCGGATAATTATGTATTTCCAGACGAGTTTATTATTGTAGTAATGTTTGATAGGCAATTAATATAATATGGTACTCAAAACTTGGCACCATTTTCAAATCATAAAGTTACATAATCAAATAATTATGATCTGGGCCGTTATTTGTTTCCGTGAAATATTTTAAGAAACCGCATTTGCATTTGTGCCAACTATTTGTATAATTGTTCTAGTAAATCATTATATTCTACAATATCCATCTAGGAGATATTAATTTATCGCCAAAGAATTTCATCACATTTGTTTATATTTCTTAGTAGTTGTCGATGAATAATTTATCTTATATTAGACCAAAAGAACACCATCCAAATGGAAATAATATCCATGGATGAATGAATTAGCTAATATTTCGTTACCTGGCCCTAGCCTTGGAGAGCTGATCGATTTGGTCCTGGAAGTCAACAATGATCTCCTGGTGCTTCTTCTTGAGGATGTGAGCAGTTTCCTCGGATTCCAGATGGACTTCTTCGAGCAATTTGCGCAGTTTCAACAGTTCAGTATCGCGCTTCTTGTTAATCTCAAACTGTAATACAAACATTATGTTAGTTATGAACAATTAAGTAGAAATGTAGGTAATTAATGTTAATGTGCCTTGTGTTCGAATTGACAATGCTATAATTATCTATACAATCATGGATATTTACTTGTTTTTAAAGAATTGAATCATTTCTGTGTAAATAAACACTGCGTAATGTTGTTCGAGATGTTTAAATGTGTGTATTGCACAAATATGTATTGTGTGGGTTTGTTTACCTGACTTTCAGCACCGCCTTCGGCTTCTTCAAGCCTTTCGGAAAGTTGGATCACTTGCACGCTCAGGTCGGCCCTCTCTCTTTCAATCTGCAACGGACAGTTTCATTTAGTATCAATGCATATTCAGAAAGATTGTTTGTACCATGCAGAATTAAAAATCAATGAACCGTTTTGGTCAAAAATTAACATCACACCACTTATTCAAAGTTCTAAATGAACAGACCTGTTAAATAACCAATGCAATGTTATTGTAAAATTAATCAAAGCAAGGTCAAGGCATACAGGCATCTAAATTGTTTAGTTTTCCTATCAACATACATGTGTGCATATTGTATATTTGAAGAAAGCGTAGATTATATTAAGATTCCTATTTTTCACGCATAGCTCTTTGGGTACATTATAAATGCAATCTCGTTCTAAAATAACTTGTTGTGCATACGGTGCGTGGAAAACATCGTTTGCGACTTCTGCGCTCTCTATGTATGTATCTACAAACTTCCTGTTACTATATGTGTTTCAGTGATTCAGATTTTGCACGTGATGGCCAAATTTCATTCGTATGACGTTTCCCAGAATAAATTTTATAATTTAGATTTTCTAAATCAGTTGAGGCCCAAAATGCAATAAAGTATCTATTCCATCGACTGTGTATCTACTAAATATTTATTCAGTTTGTAATCAATCAAATATAAACAATTTACAAAAGTTGAAAAGTTATCCTAACACTATATGTTGTAAGCAGATTGGCGCATTGAAGGATGTCATCTATTGAATATTATCTATAAGTTTAACAGTGTCAGAGGTGGGATTTGAAACCCAGGTATGCAATCAAATTACCCGCTAGACTTGTTATTACTTTTTGGAAATATGCCAGTTTCTGTATTTTGATTAAGTTATAATTATTTAATATTTGTAGATATGTATTTCTGTTGTTCTATTCGGTTTTCATGTACAAGTTCTGTCAAGTGACACGGAATACAGCGAGTGCGTGTGTGTGTCTGTACAGAAATAGCAAGCAGCACAGTGGTATCCGATAGTGGCCTGGTTCATGTGTATCGCTACTCACACGTTACGACATTACATTTGCTAAAATTATAATGAAGGGACACTTAACACAGCCACTGTTATCCAGCAAGAGCATCGACACGAACCACTCAAGTGCACACTTATCAACATGTGCGATGTGACCTGTTAATGTTCCGAAGTCATATAAGAAGAAATAACAGATTCTTCTCCGATTCCATAGTCAATATTAGTATTAAATATTAACTTTAAGAATAATACAACTTCTATCTTGAAACAACCATCTAAAATATATTTACGTCTGTTGAAAGGATAATTCAGCGAATTAAAAAAATATATATTTAGAAATATACAAAAATAAATGACACTAAATTTTTTATAGCATGAAGTTTTATTGTCATCGAATGGTGCAGGCGTATATAAAATATAGTCAAATATAGTCTGTTGACAGTTCCTGTCAACATCTGCAACAATATGGTGTTCGTTCTACATATTTTTTAAGTTATTATTAGCAATTTAAAAGCCTTTTCACTGAAAAACAACTGTTACAAAATGTATAAAAATATAGGTTTAGTAAGACTCGCTCATTAAATATGAGCAGAAATGAGAGTACCAAGTGTTAGAAATTAGTAAATTGGAAGATGGTATTTAGAGAGAGATTTATCAAAAAGCTTACACAGTCATTGTATTATGTAATAATACTTCAAGTATTGTTAAAAATGCAAACATATGTTTGAACATACCCTCTGGCGCAATTCCCTCTCGGACTCGAGATCATCCTGAAGAAGACGGATTTTGTCCTGCAAACACAATCATTATATAAACACATACAGTCCATTCTTGTTATCTTCTGCTTCTTCTTCCAGTGCATGAGCAATAGTAAAAATATGTGTTGCCAAAAAAATTAACTCGGAGAATTTATTTAATCCCGTAAAATGGGCCAGGTATTTTTAGCGGTAGCGTAAATAGTTGGACTGGATTTTTCGGTTTTGGCGAGAATTTCAACGACCTGGATTTTGGAGTTTCATCATTTCCATGATTTCTTAACAATGCCGATTAGATTGTGAAACTGATAATCTATTCAATGCAATATGGCGGACTCAATTTGATTAATTCCACTTCAAGGAAACCATTTTAGCAGAAAGTATCACATAATAATATTTTAATCTTCCTGAATTTTAAAACACATAATTATTTTATTCTAATATGAAATTTAGATATATTATAATTGGACATTCAATTGATGGCGCCATTTTGTACGCTCACATACATATATTTAATGCAACAATTTATACCAGAACTCTTGCATTTGAAATTGCAATACTAATGCTTATTTAAAATTTATTGTACAATATGCTATTTTTGCTGTTTCTAGTACTTTTTAGTTGTTACATAATTTTGACTTTTTCAAGGCCACATTTTTCTTAACGTAATGTAGATTTCCTGTTTCTAATCTATGGAATGATCCACAAGTTAATAAAATGTGATCAAATCTTATGGATGCCTTGTTGTAATACTTGTATAAAATCCTGCCGTTCTTAATATTATCACAACACATTCACTTGGCACTTGTAATGTCACTGATATGTCACCATCATTAATCCAGCACCGTGATAGAAGGGTACAAGGTAAGAAGTAGCAGATATGTTTGTAAGGATTGCAGTTACATGTTATGTTAGAACATACCTCGAGCCTGGAAAGCGCGCTGAGATCGGCGCTGTACTCGATGCTAACATCAGCGGAACCACCGCCGCCGGAAGATCGGTACGTGTATTTGGACGTCTTAGCGACAGCCGATGAGGAAGACATCTTGTCGAAGTGTTAAATCGCTGTCGGGATAATCCTGATAATCAACCGGCACTAAGATCACTATACGGATTTAAACACCTCGTGGAACCCGCGTGCAAGCGTCGTCGCCTGAATTGTGGACGCTTGGTCGTTCGTATGATGAGCCGTCCCGACGCTCAACCCTCTCGCTATACTCCTGTCTATTCCCATACCGCGCATGCGCACCACCAGTCGTGTGTTAGTGCGCATGTATGACTCAACTATGTCGGATACTGGAAAGTGTTTTTTCATTTGGAACTTTTCACTACCAATACGCTATTTTTTTTTTTTTTTTGTTATGACCATTTCGATTGTTTCCCAATTGTGTATTTATCAATTTTTGTTTTCATTTGCATATTGGTCTAGTATATTTGTATTCATATTTGGCAGTGATGTATATTGTGTACGATAGTTGACTGAAAATGTTTCATTTATATTTTCATATTTTCGCATAGAATATTCCATATTCCATAGTTGAACTTTAAACTATCCATTGAACTCATACATTAAGGCAGCTTAATTTCTTTTATATTGAATCAATAAAAAATTATATATTGCTTATTTATTAATTAGTATATTCAATGGATTAACAGTTTCATGTATTCGTATAATCTTTCGTTTATTTGCTGATCTTGTCTCATCTTGTCATACTTTGATTCTGATTAATAATGTAAATAATAATAATTCTGAGTAAACATTCAAGAACTTGCAGTGCGGGTGTACTGTTTAAACCCGAAGTGTGGTGGAATTGAATATTTTTATTCAATTTGAGTCATATCGCATGTTGGTCGAACTTATGCTGGGTGACTAAGTTTGCAATTTTTCTAAATATATCCACCGGCGATGAATGTATATTTAGAATTATACTACCGTGTTCTCTGCTGTTTGTTCTCAAGCTACTTGTACATCTCTCTCAATGAACACGAGTAAGTAGAAGCCTAACTGGTACTATTGTTCTCAGCACCTTACATTTCTCAAAAGTACAGCGGCTTTATATTTCGAAGCATTACAACTTAAATACATTATGGAACCGAATTCGCTAAATAAATATTAATTAATATAATATAACTAATAGAATGTTCCATATGTTATGGGGTGTTATTCTACTGATAGCAATTAGTTAATAACAGGATAAAACGTTATCAAACAAGAAATATAATCCAAATGATGTGAAGGAAAAATGCAACAACAATTGTATGAACACTGCCATTGTGCAACACACATTCTTAATACGTAAAATCGCAGAGTACATCTTGCCATCTGAAACAGATGCTAAACCTAACTTTAACTGACTTTGAAACATAAACGAAGCCATTATGATATTTTTAATTATGCATTCCCTCTATTCCGAGTGCATCATCTAAATCGTACTGTCAACGCTGGAATTCAAAACACAAATATTTTCCTCCCATCGAAACATGAAATAAAAAGCGCGCCATCCGTCTGCTTGCACGCGCATGCGCCGAACGTCTTGCCGACGTTGCAGCGAGGCGGGCCGACAGTTGACGATGTTATATTTATCTGGCGCTCTGGAGCCCTATCTCAAGTTACTGAGTGGGGGGATTTGAGGGCCTTTTATAGCCATGAGTGTGTGTGGTAAGCGTGCTTGCTTTACTCTGGTTGCTGTTGGCTGCGTTACCTTGTTGCCACTACCCAGGTAGAGGTTAATTTTCGCATATAGAAGCATTAATGTGTGCGTATCACAAGCACACTGCTTGCTGCTGGTTGATGCTTGTTACGACTGCTGCGACGGCGGGTGGCGGTCCCCGGAATAGATTGCACGCCTGTAACGCGGCTGTTCACCTGCAAACAGAACCTGCTGCTGCTGCAGTGGCCGCCCGCGATGGATGCATACGTGTGGACTGGTGGAGAATCACTGGAACGACAAAAACGCATTCTTGAGATAGCGACGGGAGAGTCTTCTACAAAAATCGTACAACTGGACCAGTGAAATAACTAATCGCATCTTGCGGGTTACTGGATCTAACATAATATAATCTAGCATGTTTCATAATGTGGAACAGTGGCTCCCAAACGTTTAGAATCACGGAACACTTTTTAAAGTTCTAAAATTTTGAAGGTACACATAGGGTACATTTGGGTTTTTCGTTCTAATAAATGATAACACAGATATATTAGATAATCAAAATAAACATTAATTTTAAGTTTCATAATTTTTCGCGGAACACTTCGTGACTGTTTGACGATCACTAGTGTTCCACGGAATACAGTTTGGGAAACACTGCTGTAGAATATTATAGAAGTTCATTACAAAAACTAAATTCTTTTATTACAACAAAAAACATATTCAAAGAAACATATTACATACGCAATATAATTCAGATATATTCTTTAGAAACATTGCGAACCTTCAGTTTACCATTATTGTTTTTAAAATAATCATTGAAATGGTCCTATTTTAAGATGCTAAGACAATTGTTTCTAAACGCCAATCTACATGTTCAATGAATCATATTTCCTCCTTCTAGAAAGTGCATTTAATTTCGCCGATTAATGATAGCATCAATCTAAATGAAGTTCGCCGTTGGTATGTGACTGCTTGGTGATCCTGATCTGCCGTGGGCCAAATATCTTTCTCGCTCTTTAATTTATATTGCACATTAAATTTTAACCGGTAAATGTAAACAGCCCGTGAGATATATTAGACAGATCGGTGCGATTGCTTATGATTCACTTGCCAAAGGATCCAAATGTTATAGTAAAAAAACCCGGCGACTTCCGGCAACCTGCGGTATATTTGAGAGTAACATTAAAATGTAAAATTGACCAGAAAATAGTAGTAAATTGTTGAAGTAATACTAATAACAGAGTAAAAAGTGATATTATTATTACTATACTTTAGGGAAGAAAGAGGAGGAAAAGAAAGGGCAATGAACCACATTGATGTGATGAGCAATTTTGGGTTGGTATTACAGTTTATTTTAATAATAAATCATACAAAAACATTTAAAAACAATCTTGAAAGAAAGTATATACATGTATACATACCGAATATTCAGGGAGTGTAAAAGTTTCTTAATTATAGTAAACTAGTATATTAAAAGAATATATTGAAATGAATTACTACTATCGCTGAAATACATATTATAATTACATAAAATCTAGTTGGCAATATTGCAATAATAGTATCTAAATCAAGCGAATCAGAAATGGCCCGTTGCCGCTCTGTATTTAATTATAAACAGTACACTGCCCATGCACCGCAGTTCATTTAATTTTGACAAAATAATTGGTTTATATTTAGATTTTAGCACCTGTAAAATGTGGTTATACAAACATGTCGTATTAGCGGCTTTGCACGAGCATGGATTTATTGGCGCCAATAACGTTGCCAATTAAACTTTCGTACCAGTAACAGATTACACACAATTATAGTTTAACGCCAGTAGCATTTTGTCAGTGGTGAACTGAAAATAATCACTGAATTGTCACGGAACGATTGCAAAATACCTGCAATAACTATTATTGTCAGTATGATGGTCGGTTTCGAAAAGAAGTAAAAAGATAAAAGAAAAGGTCGTCTGTGGATGGGAAAGTAGATCGCCCGTAGATATATGTGAGTGCATCTGGGAAACTGCTAAGAGAACTTTACAGAGAAGATCCTAAAAGCTACAGAAACCATGTATGTATGACGAAAAAAAAATTAATGTTCTTCTGGAATGTGTTAGACTATATATTCAAAGACAGAATACGGTAAAGAGAGATGCTATACCAGCCAAAGTAAAACTAGAAATAACTCGAAGATATCTATCATCTGGAAATAGTTTTGCTGCATTGCAGTATTTATATCGAGTTTCTAAATGTACAATATCAACGTTCATACCACACAAAGATGGCACTAAAGGATTACATAAAGGTAACTAGAGGCAACAGTGATAACTAAATTCTCATTTATTAAGTATTAAAGAAACACAGTTCAAAATTAGATACATTTATTAAAAATTGATTACGCCTCCTGCCGCTTTTGATAAAATATCTAGTGAGCATGAAGAATCATAACTACTATTTGAATATTCTGCTGGAACTCGCTGCTGAATATCGTCTTTTTCCTCCGTTGTGGTGATTATTCCTGTTGCAACTACCCAAACGTTGTTTTACTAAATATGATTGAATATATGCCATCGATTCAAGGGCTGAACGTTCTGGAAGCTTTTTAAGTTGACATGCAATGGATTTTCCGAAACAGTCAAACTCGTTATCGTCAGCAGACGTATCTAGTTTTTTTGAAATTTCCCGCAATTCTTGTAAAACTTTTCCATTACTATTTGATTTCATCGATTTATCAATCTTAGCCCTTTTTAGCGCAATCAGTGAAGTTGATCTTCGACATGTTGATGACGGTTTTTTTGTATCAACTACAGCAGGACTATTAGGAGAACTCGATGATTCCGCATCTAAACATTCTAAGTGTGTTTCTTCTTGTTTATTTGTTTTATTTTGCTGTAAAAAAGAAACCAACAAAATTTACAAAATATCTTCGTGATATTCGGTTTTTAGAAAAATACACCCTATAAATTGACAGAATAGTTGAAAACGCATTCGGTATACTAATTTCCCGATTTCGAGTATTTGAGAGACCAATTGCTCCATGCCCAGTTAAAGCAGATAAAATTGTAAAAGCTGTTTGTTCCTTACATAACTGGTTACGAATGACAAGGTTTAAAAGTTATATTTACCACTGAAATGTGAACATAGAAGATATTCAAACCGGAAATGTAATGGATGGTTCTTGGAGAAAAGATATTACGGGCACATCTTTACCCAACTTAACCTGTACCAATGAATCTAACAATTATTCGAGAAAGGAGGCTGACGTTCGAACTAATTTAGCTAACTGGTTTGTTGGTGATGCTGCTGTGCCGTGGCACATGAAAATGATACACGCAAACAATGAAAATTATAATGATAGTTAGGAGATGTAATTCTCATACATATAATTATAAAATACTTACTGTGACAATTATTGTGGCTTGTGATTCTCTACTTTGAACCACTTCGTGTAGTATCCTATCCGCTACGGCAAACCAAGCTACTTTGGGTTTATATATTTCATCCGTTCCTTTTCCAGACTTCTTGCTATTAGCAATTTTTATTCGTTCCAGTGTGTATGCATTCCTAATCGAACGAATTTTGGCTTTCACCGCAGCACAATTAAAACCTTCTATATTCATAGCTTTTGAAATGTTTAAATATGCATCTTCCCGCAAGTCTCTATTCTTGTAATCATTAGAAGACACATCCCAAAGGCAAGAATTACCCTCGTACTCTTCTAAAAACTTGATTGTTAGTTCGGAACTCCACTTTTTACTCATTCTTTTCACAAAATATACATTTGTTTATCAAAAGAAAATTTTGGACATGCAACTAGCACGAAAGTTGAAGTTTACACGTGAATTTTTTTATTTTTACTAGCAAGCACATGTGTACTAGCGTATTGAAACGGTGGAACACAACTAACTTTTAAAATCGATGCATGCATTGAAATACTGGCGCGCCATAGATCGTTTACACGTGAAATATTTTGTCAACTGGCGAGCAAATGGCGACTGGCGCCAATAAATCCATGCACGTGTAAACCCGCTGTATGTGCAAGACTGGTTACTAGAAATGTATTTATCTGGATGTTGGGGCCCAGTGAAATTCTGCCTGTAGTTACAACTAGAATTAATCTATACTTTACAAGTATCATCATGAAAGAGAGATGTCAAGAGACTACATTCTTTCACATAAATACATAAACATATCTTTATATGATTCTAAAATACAGGCAGCGCTCGTTTAACGTACACAATGCGTGCACAAATTTCGGTAAGTGAACGTTCGTTAAGCGGATGGTGTAATTTGGGTGTATTTCCGACGGATTTGTGTCAGTTTGATGTAAACATATGTTAAAAGGAATGATATTAACAATAAAGCGAAAAATAAACAGGAGTGGAAAAAACTAATAGAAAAACTATGCGCTGTAAATGAGGAAATTATAGAGCAAGACTAGCAACCTTGCCTCTATCAAACAATGCTGCAGAATCACCACTAACAAGGTGCCCTATGCTCCTAAAGGAGCAACAAGGATTAATAATAATAATAATAATGTTAAAAGGACGTACGTTAAGTGAGCTGTAATCAAGAAACAAATGTGTTCTGACTAGATAAATGTCGCACAAACACCTCTTCGGAAATGGATAATTAATCAAGTGGAATAACGGAAGAGGCGAGTGTGTAGAACAAAGGACAAATCAGCCAGACGTGTGTGGTTTGGCTGTTCGCATATTTGTATTCTACTGGCCCAGTTTCGTTAGAATTTTAAATACCGCCAGCTATTTTAAGCAGAGGAAAGGTAACGTACTGCAAAGCACGGTCTCGCAAACATACACGAACGAACTTGCAAGCAAACTTTTTATCAGAACTAAGAACAATACATGTACATACGGAAATGTTATTATCGTATAGACATTTTTCTTAAATTCTTTTAACATTCATATAAGGACAACAGTTCTTGAAAATAGTCTAATTCATTTATAATACGTTAATCATTTTAGCTTACAAATAAATGCGCATGCAAATAACATTTAGAACAATCATTTTAATCATAAATGTATTTTTATTTCATTGTCTCAGATCCAATTATACTGCTGTAAACAAAATACCGCGTTCATCATTACCAAAAATACAATTCACGAATTCAGCCGTCTATAAATAATCCAGATTAGTATTATTTCCTTATGTGAATCATAAATAGTGCACACAAGAACACATATACGTACATCTGTGTCTCATTTTCTTTGTAAGGTGAGATAGACGTATAGTATTTTTAACATCATGACTTTACAAGTGAAAATGATCTAGATGGAATATTTTCGAAAGTAAGTCCAAAGATTCGTCCTAAAAACTGGAATTGTTTGACTCATTGGAGAAGTATTCTACCTGTGTGGGTGGTTGGCATTGAGCCAGGATCTAGTAAACTCGTTCTATGCCGTTAAACATTGAGAATTGAATATGAAATGTACTGTTATATTATTATACATGTTGATTTGTAAAAATTAATATTATTAAATGTCTATATATAATGCTAATTTTTCTGGCTGAATTCAATTCAAATTGCCGGGACAAATTTTTATGCGTTCCTAAACCTTTTTCCGAATAAAAACAGGATTCAATATGTGAATGTACTGAAAATGAAAATTTAAAATAGAATTAATATCAAAATGCAAATTTCATTCATACGATTATATAACTTTAATAATAACGTACTTTATTTGTAAGGAATTATTGTTATTAACAAGCAAAATTAATGAGAAACATGTTTTAAATCTCTCCTTCATAGTTCCTCAAGCTTAAAGCTTTTGAATACTGCTGATCAATTCGGTATTTTTTAATACCGCAACCCGCTTTACATTTACGTGAGTTAAGTTGCAGACCCACGTGCGAGACATAAATACTTGTTTAATTTTAGCACAACGTAAGATCAAACCACAGCATCCATCTAGTAGAAGAGAAGGATATCTCAATATGCTTTGTAATTAGATAAAATGTTACTTCATAGATGGCACCAACTTACAGATTAAAATTACAAACGTAACATTGGCGCGAATATCCCATAGATCCAAAATGTAAGGGATTGAATTCTTTATAGATAAACTCAGTAAGTAACATATAGAATATTTACTAAAGCAGTTGATAGATTTCTGAGAAATAAATGAAAGGAATACTATTAGAAAATACAGCAACAAATAATATTCACCCGCGAATCGTTTTCATTGTCTACACTTTATAATGCTCTTGTCAATTTATCATAAACTTTTAATTTTGTTTTAATCCTTATGTTGTTATATAAAGATATTAGCAGAAATCCTTCAAACCATACTTTTTCTTACAAATTGTGCAAACTTAGATAACTCGATGCGATATCTTTAAAACAAGATTCAAAGACGAAACTCATGGCATATCTTTCACTCATCAACGTTGTAGTAATACCGTAGGGGTTAGGGACATCTTACCACTCTACTACACGCTACATACAAATCACACTCGTATAGATGAATGTATGTACGTACGTTTGTATATACGTGTATATGTGTTTAAAGCGGCGCCTTAGAGAATGTCAACGATGTGATGTGATTAGTTCTTTAAATAGAGATCGGCCAACATCGGCACTAGCCGACACAGACGCTCGTCGACGTCGCGACGGCTGACACAACGAGCAACGACAGTACGATGCCGGCTCAGCACAAGATTTACTCCGGGCCGTGTGTGCGTGTATAGGTGCGTGAGTGCGTGTACAGTAACTTGTTGCATTGGTCATCAATTATTTAATCGTCATTTTTCTTCAGCATTGTTGTCAATTGTATCAAAGTGTGTGTTTTATATTTCAGCGACTAAAGGTAGCAAAAAAGGGGATAAAGTGAGCTTTGAATCGCGTGTAGTCTTACTACTTGCAGAATTAAGTTTGGATGAATTGGTATTGGTTCAATATATTTGTTGATATTTAACTATGTTGAAAATACATATATGTAAAGATTCAACTTACAACTTCTAGCTTCGTCAATATTATTTAAACTATGTTTTAACAACAATAAAATATTGAAAAACCGTTTAACAAATCAACAAACATTTAAGACATATTTCTCTATTTATTTTCTAAGAGAATACAACAAAAAATATAAGTTAAAAGCAGGTACATGAACAAAACTATTGCATTTTGAAACGTAGTACATATAATTAATTCACAAGCTCATCTTAAAAGAATTAGTACACCTACATGAAAAAACGTCACTGGATTCTATCTAAATGAAGTATCACTTACTAACACTTGTGATGGTTCTAATTTTACCAACACCATTCATGGCTTATTTCGCATGATGTATTTGAATCACAATAGACAACCTAGGAGCTTGTTGGCAAGCGTAGACTACATGTTGCTAAAGTATTAGGAAGTTTATCTGTGGTATTTTAGAGTATTTGTTTTCGTGAAATTTCTGTTTGAAGACTTCCGGTGTCAAAGTGATTATGTGGTCAGATTGTTTTGTGAAATTTGTACAAAAATCTATATTTATTTTGTAAGTGTGAACGACATATTGTTATAATTTCAAATATTGCTTGAGTTCTTATAATGCCGGGTTTGTATTCAAACTACAGTTTGAATACAAACCTAATCCTAGCAAAAAAAAATTAATATTCTGACTGATGTTATAACACTACATTTGCAGTGTGTACTGTTTGATTCATGCCAAAACAAATCTGTTCAAAGTATAGTTCTCTACCAAGCGCTGACAATTCTTAAATTCTACATACATTACTTCAGCTAACAAATAGTTACAACACAAATCTCTCTCCCTTGTAATCAATTAATCATTAACAGATATCCTTGCACTGTTTTTGACATTTAAGAAATGAATCAATTGTCACGAATGCAACTCTCAGTGCTGTGTCGATTCACGCTGAAATCTCAATGTGTAATGTCACGTAGCACACGATATGTCTTTGATTCAATCAGTTGAAACCGCGTCGTGGTCTTGTAAACAGTGTCAACATGTTAGTGGATCGGTACACGAATGTATATGTGTGTACTGCACTCGAGTGCATTGCTAAAATTAACGGTCTTTTTTTCTGCAGCGAGCGAATTTAATTATTGTTGACAGCTGAATGTATTTGTTTGTTTGTAAACTTAGACCACTAGGATTAAATTTAAAGTGAACAAAGAAAAACTGTTCGAATTTTTTTAGATAAAGTCATTTCTTCATATGTAAAAATTGTATTTGCTAGAGAGTTTATTAGGCATAGGATAATTTTATGTTTGTTATTAAATTATAGAAAAATTAAACCAAGGCTTCCTAGACAAATGAACTGAAGTGTGCCTTAATATACAATAGTGAACTTATGTGATCTCAGTGCCTTAACAAGTGAACTAACTCAAGATTTATGAAAAATGTCTTCCTATAGAAGTACCTATGTAAGTATTATTTGTATCCAATTATTGTTTACTTGTTCAATACGCATGCTAGGGTTTTTCAAAAACCAGAACCAAAATGGTCTAGAAACAATAGTTTCCTATTTAACTAATTTAACACTGTCAAGGAAATTCAACAATATTCCTTGATTGAATTTAATTTGTGCTCGGTTTCGGTATAATTCTACAAAAGAAGAAAATAGCAAATAGTATCATTTTATAATGTAACGAAATTTAGTTGTCTACATCGTAATTAAACTACACTTGTGTTACTAAATAATGTTTCCATTGTGTTGTCAAAAATATGGAACCATTCCAACACAAATCTGTGTCAACGTTTCTTGATGTGTTGTCCGTGCTCCGAATCGGCAAGCATTTGGCAATGATTTAACAACGAAGAACTAACAGAAACCTATTTTTCTTCTACCGGCCGGCAGACGGAAGTATAAACAATAATTCTCCAAATAGTAACCGGTTTCAAATAATCAACAAGAGCAATCAGTCATTCTAGATTATCTCTGTTGCGGCTCTAATCTACTGGAACTAATGTGCAAACGGCGATCCAAAACAATGTGTGGAATTGAAATATTGTTAGGTCTATTTTATATGTAAGAAGCGGAGATAATATCAAGAAGTATCTCTCTTATTATCCATAATGCTTTGTTTCCAGGAAGAGGCTCAATTTAAAGAGCGAAATCTGACTGGTAGCATTAAAATTACGCAATATAATTCATTTATTATTAGAATCTTCATATAAGAGAATACATAATGTTAATATTCATATTAAAATACATTTTCGACTAAACGTAATTGTCATTTATAGCTGTCAAAGTGAAATACAATACGGTGTATTGGTGTTTGAAGTATTGTAATTTATTTTACTGTCTTGTGACAGACGTGTTTCCGAGACGGGGAGAGCCAGTGATTAAAGTACTTTGCGGCTACTGCCACGCCTCCGCCGTTAGATCCTCAAATATTCGAACGTTCAAATGTCTGGCGTGCTTTCGTTAAGTAACGAGATATAAAAATAAATACTTAATCGAGACAACAGATTGAAATGTTTTAAACAGCGAGCACGTAGCTTTGGAAATAATCAGTCTTTTTTTATCAGTTGATATGGCTCTTCTAATATCTAGTTTCGAGAACTTAAATCTTGAATCCAAACGAACAGTATCTAATCTGTGAGGTGAGCAATGAAATGCCACTTTGTAGCTTGTCGTTTTGATACGAGTGTTAAATTGAAGTTCGTCCTCGTAACCCGGCATAAACTAGCGATACTGAAAAAAAAATATTCATTTCAGCCTAGATGCACTGAGCAACTATCGGTAGACCGTGAAATTATTTGCAGTAATAGGAGGTGTTGAAAATAATGGCCGGAACCGGACATACGAAGAAAAAGACTGGCAATTTCTTTGTGAACGGCTGCAGTTCTGGCAGCAGCAGAGTGCAGACATGAGACAAATATAAATACCCACTAATACACGGACGCATTTCCCGCCCAATGTACATTCTTCCTCGACAGAAGTCGCACGCATGCGCATACCACCTGCACCAGCAATCCCACTGCTATACTATACCACTATACCATGGCTATTATTAGTTTGTTAACAGCATTAGTAAGTCAACAGAAACTTGTAATCAACACAGTAAATAAGTAATACAAATCAAAATTGTTTGATGGTCAAATCTACAATGTTAATGTTCAACAAACGCTGAGAACATTGTTCCATTTAAGAAAATCACGCAAGGGAAATCGTATTGTGGTTGGACATTCTAAAATGTTTTAACGAAATACTACATTTTTGTCACCATAGACGATCCACTTTAGTTCTTCTAAAAGATCCTATTCTACTCCCATATATCTGTGTTAACAACATATTGAAATGTTGTCAGAACACGGCTTCCTTTTAGAATATCCCTATAACTTCCAATACCGTAAAAAAACTGGTAGTTTTTTTTTCGTTCAGAATGTGTTAGTGGTGTGTAGTCTGCAGTGTTCTTGGATTGACAAACGTAACGGCTTTGGGGAGAAGGTTAAATGGCACGAAGCCACAACTTGTGCACGTGTGCTGTTGTAAACTCTATCCGACACGTGTATGAGTTGACACGGCCGTAAACTCCGACATCTCGTTGTGCACCGGTGATGTTTATAAGCTGCTGCCTCTTACTACCATGTTGTAGACCAGTGTATCGCAAACTAATTTATCCATGGACTCTTTAAAATTGAACTTTGTCCTAGAAACCCAGCATTGGAAACTGATTAAAAAACTTGAAACGATATTTTTATATTGTTGTTGAATGACAAGGATAATTCAGATCTAACAGATTTAAAACCGCAGAACACATACTTTTAATAACAACATACCAGTCCATATAGTTGTTGATCAAATCATTTCCACGTTCCTTCAACAACAAACACAGAGGGCGGTGCCATGTGTTTTTGTAGTTCATTGTAGCTCATCAAACATCTTCCCCCGTGGATATGATCCGCTATAAACGTGTCTACAGTGGTTAGTATCACACAGCCGCACACCGCAATGCTATTTCTGTTCAGAAATCAGACCATCATACAAGCGGTTCGGTTTGGAGAAATGGTCATGCTGTTCGTTTTTTCACAAAGCGATGAAACAAAACGACAGATCCAGGCTGCTGCAGGATCGTGACGTGTAATTCTATTAACAGTTTCCTGTTTGATGGCACGGTATTTCCGGCTGAAGTTCAAGCGTCAAAGCGTAGAACTGGCGAGGGACGATCACATGTCAGACAGTGTTTGTGGAGGGTGCAATGCTTTGCAACGAGGGCGTTCCGAGTGATTTGCATAATTGGTCTGATTGAATGGTTACTAGACTGAGGTTGACTTTGGTAGTTTGTAGGAGGGTACAGATTTGTCTGGCATAAGGGTATACAAATGATCCATCAGTGGATATAATATGATTGCATGTTTCTTCGGGAAAGAATTCTTCAAAAAAACAGTGCTACTACCTGCAAAATGAGAACGGTATTGCCTTCAAGCTATAGAAGAAATGAAAATACGATTTGCTTACTGATTTTCATCACAAACAAAACTAAATCTCTATTCTACATTTAGTTCCCATGATGTGTAAATTGAAATAAAAATTAATTCGATTATTCTGCACTATCAATCATCGTTATTTTTATTCATTCGCTTGTCACGTGCAGTTCTATAACAAGATTTTCACAAATCAACAACAAGTTGATTATTCACAAATCTATTTCAATTGGCCCGGCAATATGACCTGCGGGGTCAATTGCACATCTGTCAATGAATGTTTATGACTGGTGGTCTTACAGCAGGTCGCACACAGACTGACATTGAATGACATTGAAAAATGAAAATATTTCATTACGTAATGCACATTGACTACTTGTAATGTACTACATAGGTTGTAGTTACAATCGGTTCGCTTATATTAGTATTAAAAAACATGTAATTCATATGTAAAGAAGTGTGTTCATGACAACCTTAACCATGTACATTAGTTTAGGTGCCCTCACTAACAACAGTAAAGAAGTTAACGCACATTTTTATTTCAATGAGAAAATTTATCTAATCTGCCCTTCGTACAATCAAGAAACGAAATATAAAGTTTCTTTGTCCTATCCTTACCCGTTTTTGAGATAATGAACATACAGACACACATCCATCCACACACGAAGGCATCATTGTTAGAATAGTCAAAACGTATTCAGAGAACCTCAAAACATGAATTTAAATCAAAATCTCGCAATCTAAAATTTCCTATACGTCATACAAATAATATCAAAATAGTACTGGAACTATCAACCTGAAAGAAATATAATGATTAGTAATAATTTGAAAGAAACATGATGATCAGCAATAGCCTCAAACAAATAAAAAATATACGATTAGTATTCATGGTATTAGTTTTAAAGTATACATATTCAATATTTAGTTCTCCAAGATGCAATGTTGGTTATATTTTATTCCAAAATTGGCTACATGACATTAATATCACATAACCTACAAAATTGAAGAAGAGATGTGTCTTTTGGTTACGTTAGTTTTGCACACGATGTTTTATAATACTGTGGAGAATATTCAAAACGTAATTTCTCTGAAATTTCGAAAAACAACTCGATGGAGACTGCCAGGCCCCTCACATATTTTCTTTCACGCTCTTCATATTTGTTTTGTTGCATCATATAGCCGCCAACACATTAATATACGTAAGTAATATCCAAATAAATATATTAGCTAAAAGCTATAATCATAACACAAGTCAATCATGTACTCGTATGTTTGTGTTAGCAGCAGCATTATATGTTCCGGGTTCCGCACAAAAACAGATTTATATGTTTACAAGTTTCATTTTTTTCACATACACACGGGAGTTTTCAAAACACAGGATATTGATGTAAAAGATTTGTTTTGAAAAATTTCGCCAGCGAAAAATACCATGCATATATAACTTCACACTCTATTTATTCTCGAGTCTGTAAAATTCAAAATATTTTTATAAATTACCATGAAGACAATCCATTAATATTTAATAAACACGCAGATTTATTAGAATCTGCATTTAGAACCTGTAAATTATAACAGATTCTGGAATATGTATTCCTCTTCAGTTGTGCCAAATAAACATGCATAATTTGGTACAAATATATTGTAGTCATTTTGCAATGCAACTGTATTTCTGTATAAACAAAATGTAGATCTTTCACTTCGCTGACGTTAGGAATACAAGAATATTCGACCTGTGCAAACACTACAATGTCGGAGTCTGGTGGAATTAATGAAACTTTTGGAGCATATCCAATTTGTAGAGCATACTTGGTAGGTATTATTACATCATATAGCTTCTGACGTACATGTTGGTATCGCCTACGACAAATCTATGATGTATGTACATTTAGCTTCTGGTCCAAAAATTCAACATGTATGTATAGGGACCGCCCCCGTGCAGTGGCGTAGCCAAATATTATACTTGTGGGTGCATCGTGCTGTTTATAATTAAAATACATTCCAAAATATTTGATCTAAAACAATGGATAATTTGTGTGATTCTGAAAAAACTGTAGATTGAAACGTATCGCTCGAAATATATGAAAATAGTGACAATTCTTTCTATATTATATACTGAAAAGAAATACAAACATTATTAAAAATAATTCCGCGCATCTAACACTTGTAATTTTGCGCCAGCACATTTTTTTTCTCCATCAGCAATGCACGAAAAAACCACAGGCTAGTACAAAAATAGTCGACCTACATTATAAAATATAAATTGTGAATATTGTCGAGACGTATAGTTTATTTATTCGTCTTTGCTAAATACAGCGCGGGACCTTAATGTAATGTTTAAAACGCGAGTGTCTGATGTTGCCGTTTCCTGCTAATACTGAATGTTTCACTGAACCGTTGCCTGGGATATTTTTATAATCGCGACCTACACTTGAACATTTTTATTTATATTTGCGACATTGGCAATGGTGAAAAACCCGTGTTATTCGTTTCCATGGTGTCTCTGGCTGTAATTTATGTTTTCATACGGCTGGCTTCCCGAATATCATTTCATTTCTGATCAAATGTTTTATTGTCAATTGTATTATTGATATATCCAGTATTATATTTTTAATTTTTACAGAAAAGGTTCCTTTTGAATATTTCTGGAGAATCTATCAATTGTTGTTTCATGAATTAGAGATAATTTTCTAAAATGTATGAATAGGTTTGCATAATTTATGCAGCACAAATAGTCAATATTCAGTGTTGCGTACTTGATTTAATTAAATTCACCTTGATAATGAGACAATTATACTTATATGAAATAAATACAAAACAAATACAATCGGGTGCCAAATTACTTTTATAACGTCTCATTAAAATAACAGATACAAGGAGTAGGCATATTTATTGGATATAAATGGCTTGAAATGCCAAAAGATTCTGCCAAATTATTTAATCGACCTTCATCGTGTATTACATGTTCATTGAGGCTGTTTATTAGTTGTTAAAAAATAATATTAATGTTTGCTAATGTCAATATTTTAGTAAACATGCCAAGATGAATTTCAATAATATTCGTGATTAGAAGATGAATACTGCTTTAAGAATCCTATATTATTAAAATAGAAATTATATTTAATATAATTTTCTTATAATTTCATCCATTTGTTTTAATATTATTTAACATTATATCGAATGAAATATGTGATCTATGTTTCTGCATGAATTTCAATGACATTTGATTATTGTACTTTGAATTTTATGATTTATAATCGTACGCTGACTCTATTTGCTGATTAATTTCTATTGATTTATATTTGAAGTATGGCTTCTTTCATATGCGAATTGAAAACAATGTTTCTTTTTACAGTTATTCATATTTATGTGAGCACTTACTCCATAAACTTCATTGCATAATGCATCGCTATATTCAGAGAATGTTTTGCAAGTAACTACTCATTATCCGAATGATTTAATTTTACTTTTAATAAAGCTGTCTCCTCAAGAGCTCATAAATTAATCATACAAGTATATGTCTTCAAAAAAAATCTACCATGTTCACTACATATTTATTTAGTGCATGCATGAGCTGTAACTACGTGTTTGGAGATTTTTAATAAACATAAATTATGTCACATTTTAATTTGTATCACTCCAGTTAATTGCCGAGTGCGTGTTAATTGTTTTAAACAGTCATATATTATTTAGCTAGATACTTGTGTCAGATGGAATATGTAACAAGTATTTATAGGATTCCTAGAAATCATTGTGTATTTTGTCTTGTTTTGAAGCTGGAGTATATCAAAATGTGGAAACATCTTCTGTTTACATTAGATTATTTAGGAAAATATTCTCACGTATTGATAATATTTTTTTTAGTACTGAATTCATTGCATCTTTAGTTATAAATCTATCGCCTAATTTTCTAGGGCCCAACGTGACGTACTGTATTCAGGGTTTGTGATCAAATACATCGTCTCAACCTTAAAGTCAAATTATATTTAATTGGATTTTCGCACTGCGCAATTTCAAAATCAATCTACAATGGTTGGCCCTATATTACTGTATCCATTACGGTACTGGTTTGTATGTATGCGAGTGGATGTATATGCGGATAGAAATGTCCAAAGAGTCCATTGAAAGGTCGACGAGGTTGTTCACTCGGGGTATTTTAGTGAATCGATCTGCTCTTACGATTCTTGGCTCCTAAATCTTTTCCGCTACGCGTCTATATTTACCCATTCGATCAAACACGCACACACAGAGTCACATGTACATGTATAGTGTGCACAGAGAGAGCTACGGACGGACAATACGAATAGCAAATCGTTTATCATGCGTGCTCCGCTATTAACAGCTCCAACGTTCCGGGTTTGCAAAATTAGCCAACGCACACAAACACAACGAGCAAAGGCATCTTTGATCAGCAACAGATTTATCGCTGGATTACGCTAACAATAGCCAAGAGCTAAGCGATCTTATTGTATCGCTTTTCTTTTAAAATCTAATTCGTTTTTTTTTTTCGTGAGTGAAATTCAACGCTTTTTCTTACTGGAATAGCTAGTATATAAATAAAGATTATTCTATTACAAGATACATCTATTTTCTGACATGAATAATCCTGAATATGCAAAACAAACCGTCGTTTTTATTTTTTCTCCCAAGTGGCTTTTTAAATTTGCAGTTAATGGTTCGAAAACGTCTGTCTTGTTAAGGAATATTTTTGAAACATATGCATTTTTTAAACACACTATTAAGTTTCGAGGTTTTTTTTTCTCGCTGAATTTCTCTTTCGTTTTCGGGCCCAATTAAAGCTGCAACGTGAGCTGTTGTTTTGGTCGGTAGTGGTACACATATATAGGTATATATTATATATACATACATTGTTAGAGTTATAATTTACATGGGACTAAAGTTCCATTGGAATGTCACATAATTATGGCTGGTAACGGGCTGCATTTGGCATCGACTTGACTATTACACTTGACATGTACACGCCGGAGATAAATGGTACTTCAAATTGTCTTAAAACATTGCCACTAAACAAGAAGAAATTAGTTATTTATGTGAAACATCATGTCACGTAGTTTTATGCTCAGTTATAGCTTAGATTTACATGAAGAACATCTACAATAGTTTTTGTAAATATTATAATGAACTATTACATTAATATTTTCATAGCAATACTTATTTTATAATAGACCCTATTACTAAGCTAAGAACACATATTTGACAGTAATGGCGGACAGCAGCAAGATGACAATATACAAGCTTTTTAAACATTTTTTTCTGATATTAATGTAGATACACGGCACTAGTTGTCTATGAAATAAAACAAAATATGAATTACTTGAAACAAATGAGAATTTCCAAGGTTTTTCAAGAATTATTCTCTTTTTTTCTAACTTGATGTATGATTTATTAAGAAAAGACTAACCTAATACCAGTATTTTATTCTGTCAGTGTCACACTTAGTTGTAATTGTCGCCTAATGAAGACCTGTTCGCTATCGCTGTCTCCGGGATGTATATGATATCTATTGCAGTGAAAAACGAATTTCCTGTCGCACGTCATACCTTTGTTCTATAAATATCCGATGCTAGCTTCTAATTTAATCCTTCCTAATCACTGTTGGCACTCAGAATTCAACTTGTCGCTCCAACAACACTGTAACTTACTTGCTCTCGTTGTTTTTGTTTGGATAGGACACGGATTCTTCATTGGTCAGCAATGCACCATATCAGAAACAGATTTGCACTTCTGTGCTCCATCTATATTTATAAACTCTACCAGTATCCATCTATATTTATATACTCAACCATTCTATAGATGTAGATCGAAATTTGTTTTAAAATCTAGTCAAACTGATGTTATGTTTAGAATGGACAGATAATCTATGTGTGTTATGCAAACATATTTTTATTGCGAATAGATTAACGAACTACGGTTATTTGTGGAACTGGACAAGATGCCTGGATAGATCTTGTTCGCCATTAATAATCTTGCTAATTCTTGCATCTTTGACAACTTGAAGAAGGCAATTTACGTATTAAAAGATGATATTTGTAATTTCAAATCAATGTTTGCAACTGATAATGTTTGAAATTAAAATTATGCTTTAATTTGTTTCATTTAACTTGATGTTAAAACTTGTTTGATCAGTTCACGAGAATTTATACACTTTGTAAATCGCTATAATTTGTTTAATGTTTTACTGGACCATAATTATTGTCCATCGCTTATTTTGCACTGCGGTTTGTAACCGTTTACAAACGTGCGAACATTTAACAAATCACGTGCACCGCGCGCACGTTCGTTAATTAGTGTGTATACATTTGGCAGGCGGATCATGAAACGCATGCAAGCATTGCACGAAGCGTAACGTTTATTTATCCAGACGTGTTACTGACTTATTATACGTCCGTGTACACAGGAAACTCTACATATATGTATGTGTGCGAGCAAGGAAAGAAACTGGCTTATTGCCTTGCTGCAAATAGACAGAGAGTAACAACCTATACAAGTGACTGACTGATGAACAGAGACAGCGAATATATGATCTGAGATACCGGCAATTAAAGTGTAAACATCACAATAGCGACAAGAGATTGTTGTTCTGTTGTCGGTGGAATCTCTGAATACATTGCTGCGTAATTGTTGGCCGACAAGAACTAGATGTTTTGTGCGACATTTGCGGCTGAAGAACGATGCGGAAGAAATAGTTGTGGAATAGGGGGACATTAGTAATCTTCAATAGTAGGATTCGGGAATAGATGTCATTTTATGCGGCACAATTGAAGTTAAAAGTAATAAAAAACTATTTAATCATAAGTATTAAATATGTTTTTACTAGTCGAGTTTTCAGGACGTGGTTCACCTTAATCTCAAATAAAAACAAATAATGTTGAATCTGTCTAGTAGCATTAATGTTAAGTTTATTGTTGCTTTTGAAACACGGCATTTGCCTCTCAATAACCGAATATTACTTAAGAACTTCAAATATAGATTATTATTACAGTCTATCTTACTGATTGAACATAACTTTTATAATATAAAAGTTATAATATATAAATAAATAATACGTATTATGTGTTATTTATTTTCAGGTGCCATGGAACAAGAACTCATTAACTTCAAATTACAGCAGCAGTGCCAAATCAGATAATCCATCTACAACTACAAAATCTAAGGTATGTTAAATTCCTTCAAAATATCAAGCACAAACTTTTTTTACATTAAGTCATTTTCTAAAATAAACCATGTTTAATTTTGCGTAAGAATAGTCTCAAAAGAAATTAGAAAATTAAGAACATTGCCTTGAAAAATAAGAACTGTATTAACAAAATACAAACTGTTATTGTGTTTGTAATAAAATAAATATTAAACGACATTAAAATGTACATTAGAAATATCAAGACCAGGATGTTTTCTGCTGTTTATATACATTAGCTATGTTTCGCTGTAATTAATGCCTAAAAATATATTTTATAGTACGAGAGCGGCACACTCTCGCGGCCCTCTTCCCGAGCAGAGACCAAAATTGAGCCCGACAAACCAACGTCATCCAAGTTGGGCACAAGTTATCGAAGTAGCAGCGCATGCGCCTACAGCGCAGGCAACCCACGTGACAGATCAGCATCGCGGGAGCCGAGCAAATACGGGAGTTTAACGTCGGCCGGTGTTAAAGATTCGGACAAGTCTACTTCTGTGAGAGACAAATACACGACACCGGATAAGCCTAGTTCAGTTAGAGAAAAATACGCCACAGTCGAGAAGTCTAGTTCAATTAGAGAAAAATATGCAACTCAGGAAAAACCTACGTCAGTTCGAGAGAAATATTCTAGTCAAACCGCAGAGAAGCCGAGTTCAGTCAGGGATAAATATGCGACTCCGGATAAGTCTACCAGTGTGCGAGAAAAGTATACATCTGGTAAGTTAGTAGTTTAATTTAGAATTGCACTTTTATTATCTTTAACCGGCCTAAAATTTAGAGTCTATTATGACTTTTAAAATGGTGTAATATGGTTGTATTATGAACTGCATTAATAATAGTGTTGATGAACTTCGGAACTGACAGATTCTACTAAGATTTTTGCAGTGAAATTGTTATAAACAGTATAAACTTTATTATACTATTTGCTAGTAATTTATATCAATTGTCAGTTTTACAATGAAAACTAATATAAACATACGTTGATAAAATATTAAATGAATACATACATTTTTTCATTCACTCTACATAAATTATTATAATTTCTAGGTACAGGCACTTACCCAGGCAGAACAGACATAGCTACACGAATAAAAACCGTCATAGACAAGAAAGATACGCCGCCCGTCTCGTTTCGCCCGTTAAGTCGAACCGGAACTCGGTCACGTGATCCTAGTCCAGCTGAAAGAGAAAAGACTGATAATTATAGACTATACCCTAGAAGCTACACAAGGTCAACGAGTAGAGAACCCGAGCCAGTCACTAGTCCAACACCGAAATACGGTACAAAAACAGCATCTGCCTCCAAAGAAGATCTGTCTTCGCTGACAGCTCGCTACGGCACGGGTAGGACGTCCCGAGCAGAAAGTAGAGAAGATTTAACATCGCGATTGAGGTCTACAAGTGGAAGAAGTTCAAGGGAAGACTTATCTAGTAGTCTTCCACGGTATTCGGCGAGTAGACATTCATCTAAAGAAGACCTGTCCATACCGTCGTCGACAAAATACATTAACAGCAGATTTCTACCGCGAAATACAGTCGAAAAGTCATATACAGCCTATAGCAAACCAGTAACTAGCAGATCTACTTCAAGCATTGAAGATAAACGACGAAGTAGGGATAATTTAATGGCTGTGCTGCAAACACACGCTTCACTGAAGAGTCCATCTCCAGTACACACCAAAGTAGAAGATAAACCAATTGTCAAATCACCTAGCACACCGAATTCAGTAACAACCACAACAGCAGCGACGGTAAAGAAAGAACCACCTAAACCAGCACAAACCAAAGATGAATCGGAAGAGTCAGAAACTGAGGAAGAAGAAGAAGAAACAGAGACAGAAACAGAGGAAGAAGTAGTAATGGAAACTGTGACTGTGATAACACGAGGCACATCACCTACACCTCCATCACAATCGACGTTCATTCGAAACAGAAGAGCCGACATGGCTAGAGTTCTTCAGAAAGATATCGCCAGACCGAAGAAAAGAAAGAATATGGTCGACAAAGAAATACAATCGGACAGAATGGACGATACAGCGAGATATTCGAGGTTTGGTAGTTCTTCTACAGTAGCTGCAACTCCTTGGTCCTCTTATTTAGATTTAAAGTACAACAGCCCAAGAACAAACTATTCGCCGGTATCTCGGTATTCGAATTCAGGTTACAGTTATAAAACTAAGGATAGTACGCCGTCTAGTCGTAGCGATAAATCGAATGAATCTCGGTCGAGGGAGCCATCAGTAAATTTGGATACAGATCGAAGTGAGAGGATAATATCGGAAAAAAGTATGCCTGACAGGAGTATGTCGGAAAAGAGTGTCTCTGACAAGAGTATATCGCAAAAAAGCAGGGCAGATAAAAGTCTGTCAGATAATAATATTTCACACAAAACATCTTCGGAAAGTTCTATTCCTGGTTCAAATAAAACTTCCATAGAAACTTCTAGTTCAAATAATAAAATTAATGATAAACCACCATCAGATGCTGCACCTTCTAAAACGCCGGTGGAACCTGTCAGTAAAATAAAAAAGAAGACAAACAGTGATCGAAGTAGTTCGGAAAGTATTAACTCAATACCTCGAAACAATTCTTCGAAAAGTATAAGCCAAAAATCAAAATCAGAAGCTAAGTCTAAAGAAATTCCCAAATCAAAGTCCTCTTCATCTCCTTTGTTGTCAATAGAAATTTCCAAATCTAAATCAAATCTATCTTCTCTGAATTCAAAGCAGAATTCTGCAGATGCTTCCAGTAAAAAGCAACTACCTCCGCCAGTGCCCAAAGGAGAAAGTCCTTCCAGATCCTCAGGATCCGTACATGCAACGTGTACACAGAACAAAGATTTTAGAAAATCTGTTCTTAATATGAATCCGGAAGGGAAGTTGATTAAGAAATCGCCGAACCGTAGTAGTTCTGTGAGTTCGGATTCTGAACCATCGTCAGTTGCAACTTGTGCTGAAGTTACTCCTCTTGAAACTAGCGCTTCCGCACCTAAACTCTCTACAAGTAAATCACTTTCCAAATTAAATTCAAATAGTCCTTCATCCAAGTTACCGCAGAAACTGTCTATTACATCTGACAAAGAGAAAGAGGTTGATAAAACTCGACGATCACCGAGTATAAGTTCCGAATCAAGTTCGACAACTAGCAGTAGTGAAGATGATGTGCAAAAGTCTAATTCGAAAACAGGTAACAATAAAAAGAAACTCCAAAGTGCAGCGTCATCTAGAACATCGATGTTGTTGTCCTCGGCAGATGAATTATCCTTAGACCGGCCTGCTAAACCACCGCCTAGTCCTCGTACGAAAACTGAAGGGCCAAAGACAGAAGCTGAAGCTAAATCATTTTTAATGCGTGCACTGGCACCCGTTACAAACTTCTTCAAAGTCAAACACCAGGATTCCACTGACAAAGTTAACTGGATGTTGGATAATGGATCAGAGAATACATCAGAGTCTATTAAGAAGTCTAGTCATTCGGATAAAGTAGAAAAATCCGACACGACACCAGTAGTTAAGAAATCTTGTATCAAACACGTCGAATCCGGTGAACGTGCTTGGTGGTTGGAGGAAAATACAGAACCGCCTGAAGCAGTAAAAAAAATAAAAGTGCCTACGCCTCAAGACAGTGAGAAGGAAGAAGGGAAGGTTAAGTTTAAATTCCAGAAACATGACAATGGTGATGAACCGTGGTGGATGACCGACAGTTCAGAAATACCTGAGGGAGTTGAGAAATTGGTGAAAAATGGATCGCATATTATTGAAGTGAATGATGGCAAGAATATCTACAAAATTAGACGGAATGAATCGGGTAAAGTTGAGTGGTGGCTGGATAGTAGCGCAGGAGATTCAAATAAGAGTCTCTCGGAAAAAGGGAAAAAATCAGAATTCCTTCAGCCGCATAGAATACGACACATTGATTCAGGTGAAAGAGCTTGGTGGTTGAATAGCAACGAAAACATAGTCGACGGAGCAAAGAAGGCGACAGAAGAACCAGTAACAAAGGAAGATAAATCAAAAATGCACAAAATACATCACCAAGATTCTGGCGAACGAGCCTGGTGGCTAATGAGTCATCCTAATATTCCTGATGGAATTCAGAAACTCGACAGTGATTCTTCCGATGATGATTTGGATAAACAAGACGAACCTCTGGGCGATCGAGCAAGTCCTGAAGGATTAGAAATGCCTAGGGAATCTGAAACAGGTCGATTGTCTCCGTATGATAATGTACCTATGAGCGATGCACAGAAACCTAAGCGTCCTACACACATTCCATTGTTCATTTCACGTCACACGAACATTGATGAGATCCTAGGCGGAGGCCATCAGATGTTGAGTCCATTGATGGATAGGATATACAGTTTTCAAGACAAGAAGCCGGAGGACGAGTGTGAGGAGATAGATGCTGGACAAGTGAGAATTCACGACAGTACTGCACAACGGTCTGTCATTCAACCAGGAAGAATGTAAGTATTAAATCTTTATTGAACATTTTCAGATGCTTTGTGTTCATAAGATCGAATTGTGTTATACTATTAATTTCTCAGTAGACGTGTGATATATTTATGAAAATAATAATAATACAATTCCAAAAGAATTCATTGATATACAGATAAGAGTATTTTAAAATATTTATTTCCCCCCAACATAAATACCATTCGGTTTCAACTCTGTAGAAAGTTCGTCATGCAGTTCAATAGAAAAGAACAGGCAATGTCACGCATTGAACAATGACTGTTATTATGTATTTAAAAGAATTCCTTAGACATACATTAACATAATGTATCATTACTAATGGCGACATTTTACGTTTGCAGTGACGTCATTGAGGGGTTTCCTAACCCTACGTCCGGCTGTGGGGGAAAGGTAAGTCACTTGAACATACATATTTCACATTTTTCTTATAACTTACTCGGAGCGATTAATGCATGTACTTTGTTTATCTTGTGTTTGATGGGTGTCAACTGTTCTTTCACCACTCACCGGATATTCCCAAGGGTATTTGTATAGGTATATCCGGTATCGAGTATCGGGGGTTTGCTACCACGTGTTAAAGTGGAAATTGTTATTTGTTTTTGGTGAAATTCGAGCTCATCGGTTTGTGAAATATTACCTGATGGAGCTGAACTGAGTACATAATTGTTTTTTGAACATAGAAACTACTAGACAAAGTTATATTTGTCAGGCCTATTTTACAGTTTGTTGAAGAAAGTAAATACAAGGTCCTAAAGTTCGCAAATAATGTAGTATTTAAGGATTCTTGGCTAAATATTCTTTCGTAGATAGTTTATAGTAAATACTTGAATCATTATTAAACAGACGTGTTCTTATTTTTATGCTCCTTTAAATAAACTTCAAACACCGTTTATGTTTCCGACGTACAAGAAACACACAGGCAAATGTCGAATCGGTAGTGAGTTTAATGCTTGTTGTGTTTTGATGCTAAATACATGTATGTATGTGTACATGCATACAATAATATATCAGGTTTAAGTATCGGTTCTCGTATTATAGTCTATCCATAGATATAAGAACTTGACATGATTCCTTAATAGGTAGGGTGGTACCCTTCACAGCAGGAGAGGCCATAAACTACTAGTAGTGGCGGTATTCAGGTACATTTGTAATGCTCTTAGCGGGAAAGACAAGAGACATTTTGTCTATAATTAAGACGTAATAATAATTTATTGAATATTACATTTATTTATGTTAATTTGTATTATTATTGTTAAGATGTATATCATATTTTTGTTGTTATTTTTCAAAATGTATTTATAAATTTCTGAATACAGCTCTGCTTTTTATTCATTTACTGTGTCGTATAATTTGGGATAATCCTCTGTTAATAGCATGCTGCGTTTAGTCAAGTTCTTATATCTATGGATACACTATACAACTGCTGGAAGTATGTCAGAATTGTCAGGTAGAAATTTATGAACTAATTTCGGTTGTATTTTTTTTTCTTTTAGTTTAACTGTAGATTTATTAGATTCTTCGTTCGTATAATTTATAGGTGTATAAATCTGTCTGTCACTGTACATCCAATAGCTAGCAAATAATTTCAAACATGTCTTCTGTTCGTGAATGTGTAATTATCAATAGTAATGTCAATGCCTAGGGCCCCGATATCATTTTAAGAATGCAAAAAATACTTTTAGAAAAATTTAAACTGAATCATGTACGGTATGTATATGGGATTTATAAATTTAGAATAAACAGTGATATAAATTGATATTATAATATAACTAATCGCAAGATTGTAAAGATTATTAAAAATAATATAGGAATTAAAGAACTGAATATTAGGTATGTTTCTTTTTTACGAATCTATTTTATAAATGACAGGTTTTTTATTGTGATTCAGCGCTAGATTCGTGTATGAGAAAGTTCAAACTTGACAAAACTAGATCAGATTTTTTTTCGTCGTTGGTAATAACAGATGTTACACGTACCCCAAGCAAACATGTACAGGTAAAAGTGTATCGTTGTGAAGTAGACAGTCCATAGACGTTAACTGCATGGATGCCAGATGATCTCTGGTCTGGACCGGACGTTCACCTGACTGCAAGCGATGTACAGCAGTTACAGTCTATGATGTCATGCGTATTTCTAACTTGAATCATCTATTACTTACGTCGTGATGCGCAGAGTGCTTGATTTAGTAAAAACTATTTCTTTCATTCGTACAGTGTGTATCGTCTATTCGACACTTACATTCTAATGTTCGTTACAAAATTTACGGCTTCCGTCTAGATATACTACGGTTTTACATAGATAACGTAGTATCTACTTACATGGACGAATAGATACATACACTTGTGCTAAATACATACATTACGTAATTAAAATATTATGTAAAACAACGTTTTATTATTGGAGTGTCCTCATTCTTATCTGATAATATACATATTTCTAACTAGAAATATTCTTTGCTCGACTAAATGTAAGATTTTCTTTTGCAAATATCTATTTCACGAAGTTCTCCAATTTTTTTTAATGATACAACAATGAACGGACAACAACAACTATGGCATACAAATGATCTTCCTAAAAGTCAAACTTTCTCTCGTTAAAGGAGCACACGTTCATCCGTCAGTAACAAGACGACAAGCGTAATGACGCCCTTGGATGAGATGCAACATAACAACCATGTGAACACTGTACGTTTTTGTTCGTGCGTGAGTTTGCGTCTTCTTTACATGGGAATGCATCTATCCGTATATGTATTTGTACACACATACACGTGTGTATACTTGTTTGTTATGTATGCACAATGTTTGTTATAGATATTTGTGTACATATGTATCTATTGTAGGTATATGTGTGTAACTGATCCAAGTATAATCAAATTCAATTATCATAGACTCTTGTACAAGCTTGAACCTGTCATGTGTATGTGTTAGTACATGTATAGACATGTTTGTTTACACTATAAATACGTGTATGCCTGTATATAGAATATGTACGTGTATGCCTGTTTCTTTTACATGTATTTGTTAAATATATATGGTTGTAGGTGCGCATGTACATTTGTATGTGTGTGCTATAGAACACAAGGGAACACCAGTCACTCACTGTGAGTGCTGACATTGACCTCCGGGTGCCTCACCTGACCTGCCTCAAACTATTGAGGTCATATTTTAACCAAGAAGGATGTACCTTCATTATATCTGACAAGATATTTATAGTAATTTACACAGGCAATACAATGTAACATTCAGTACGTTCTTGATAAGGGCGGATCCGGGAGAAATTTTCAGCGACAAGAAACGAGAGAAATTATTTCCTATTGAGAAAGTAAATATACACAGTTATAATATACGAATATGTAAAATATATGAATATTATAATAGTATATTTATCTAATAACATCACAAAATATGTCATGAATATTGATAAATTAATTTCTAACATTTCAAGATTAACTTTCATTAAATTCTATGAATTCTAGAGTTTAATCCTACATTTCCATTAACAATCAGTTGATTAACGATTTTAATCTGCGAATAATTTAGATAAATTAATAGATTAGATACAATATAATCTTTAGAGTTAGCAAACATCTTTTAAAAAAATTTGATTCTTTCAGATAAATGCCAGTATCATGCTGGAACTATTTTGAACATCGTATCATTCTGATTTCCTGTGGTATCTAATCAAATTAGTAGATTTATTTAGCAATATTTCATTGGTAATACTAATATATCAATCCAGTGAAACCACATTCATCTTTTGATCTTTTTTATACAATTTTTTAGTGACCTGTTTACTTTGCATTTTCTGTTTCGGTGTCTCTTTGTTCGTCTCACACTCCAGATTCTCTTTCTTTATCCAACATAACCGAAATGTTCACACAAAGATCGTAGCAGTGAATTTTTAAATGACAACCGACTTCCTCTCGTTGTGTTATGGAATGTAATTTATTGGTGAACTATCAGAGTGAGAGAGATGTGTTTGTGTGTTCCGATGCTGCTGGTGCCCCGGTGACGGTTGTGTCGTATAGTCTATCCATAGATATAAGAACTTGACATGATTCCTTAATAGGTAGGGTGGTACCCTTCACAGCAGGAGAGGCCATAAACTACTAGTAGTGGCGGTATTCAGGTACATTTGTAATGCTCTTAGCGGGAAAGACAAGAGACATTTTGTCTATAATTAAGACGTAATAATAATTTATTGAATATTACATTTATTTATGTTAATTTGTATTATTATTGTTAAGATGTATATCATATTTTTGTTGTTATTTTTCAAAATGTATTTATAAATTTCTGAATACAGCTCTGCTTTTTATTCATTTACTGTGTCGTATAATTTGGGATAATCCTCTGTTAATAGCATGCTGCGTTTAGTCAAGTTCTTATATCTATGGATACACTATAATCGCACAAGCATTTCACTGTGAGAGCCGAGGCCAGGCTGGCCATTCTGTTTAGAACCTGTTTAAGGTTCCGTCCCGACATCAAAGCGAATACTACAACACTATAGTGCTATATAGCCTGGCCTGCCTTAGGTAATCGGCACACACAACAAAGATTTCGCATACAATAATAAAAGAAGCGACCGTTGGCGATGAATGAATTCCTATTTGCAAAAATTTGTTTCTGCTATCTTTGCGTTAACTACTAAAAACATTTACTGCCGATTTGCACGACTGAATGGTTACATTTCCTTATGCAGTTTCCAGCACTGTTAAATACAGTTTTATTATCACAAATTAACGAACTTGGTTCTTGCAAACAGATATAAACACGCTGGAAGAATTACGTGTCAGCAGATTTGAATAAACGGCTAGCGTGCGCCAGTGTAAACAAAAAAAATACTGTAAATGCCAGAAGATCTAAGCAGGAAACCAATAACATTGATAATAAATTTTATAGTTTGTCTATCCATCCGTCCATTTGTGTCTGGTGTCTAAGTGTAGTTACAATTTATCTACAAAACTTCCTGGACAGTCCACTGTCTTCGTCTGCCGGCGCCGTCCAGGTTTAAGATGTTGTAGACAAAGAAGAGACAGGTGGGGTTCGAGTGCTTTATACCTTGGCCGCCAGGAGCGTTGGAGTCACTTGCGCTAAGCAACTGCCTCTCAGTTTGACCGCGTCGGTCTTTCAAACCAGTTGCGACTTGTATGCGAACTCTGTATGTTACGGTTTGTTCAAAACTCACAGACATGCATCACTGAGACTACACAAACAGACAATCACAGTACAATTATTGTTTTATTATAAAGTCAAGTGAAAGTTCTCTCCTCTCGCTGTGTGTGCGGTGTATGTGTTGGTTATTCAGTTACATGCTTCAGTTAGTCGCGTGTATGTTTGTATGTATGTACGTTTACATTCACCGGTTAAATATCATTGTACTTGTAATGACAGATTCTGAGTTATGATTATAGCCAAAATTTCAGTGAATTTATTCTTGGTTTACTGTATATTAATAATTAAAGAATACTGCTTTTTCACTATTCTTTTTTATTGATGTTTTATTTGAAACTTTTAGTTATGGTTTGGTGATTTATGTAGTTTAATTTATTTTTCAGTAAAATTTTATATCAACTCAATAAACTCTATTAAATTTGTAACGTTTATTTACAGTAAAATTGAACCGAAAATTGCGTGTATACAAAACAATCTAAAGTTTACATGCTGAAAACGAATAATTTAAATTTCTCACAAATGTCATGTTCGTTATTTTGCAAACAAAATACAAACGTTGAAAACGGTTTCATATTTTTTTATCATGATCTGAACTCTAGCGGCGACCTTGATATTTTTAACAATACGTATTCAACCTTTGCCATTTTTTTTATTCAGTTTTATTTATTGTGTTTTAAACATTGCTTGCGTGATTTTTTTTGGTGCGTGTATATCTGATTGGCCGTTTTATTATTAAATAATAATCAATTGTTTCAAATTTTTTCTTGTGCTATAAAATAGGTTATTGTGGATTTTATATTGTTTCAAAGTAATAAATAGTAATATAAAAATGCGTAAAATATATTAATAAATGCATTAAATAAATAAATATTTAGTTTTTAAAAGTTTAAGATCACCTTCGGAATACATATGTAGTTTGAGTTTTTATTATTGGGAAATTTTTTATTATTGTTAATCTTATCATTACAAGTGCAATATATTTTTCTGCCAGATTTTTATGAAGCAATTTTCGTGAATTGAAAATTTACCATAAACACAAACTATTCAAACATCGATTGACCATTTTGACGGATCAATTTGAGCACGATAATATAGTTCGATGCACACAATGTAGCAGACAAATAGTTCGTACCACAATCAGCCTAGAGCAGCAGCAGTGTTTAGTGCGTGTGTCCTGCATAGGTGTGTTAGTCGAGTTCAGTGTCACTGTAAAGCAGCCACGATGTCGTTAACGTGTCGTGTACAGTATCTCAATGACATAGACCCGTTTGCGTATACGACGAATTTTCCGGAACCCCCTCGTCCGCCCCTGCATACGTTCAGTGTCACACTACCGTTGATAAACCAACTCGCAGCGATTCACAGGTTGCTCCGGTCGCCGCATAGGGTGAGTTTTTGTTGAGGCTTTTTTTTATTCTCGCACATTCGAACAGCTGGTGTTTTTTTTTTAAATGGGTACACCTGATCACTTGGCTCGCTCGCTGGTACGTTGGTTGTTGCCGAGCGAGCTAGTACAGGTCTCCGGCAAGCAAGCGCTTGTCTCCTTGGAGTTGCCCACAACAACAGCCCAGAGACAGAGATTGTGATGTTGAACTCGGCAGAACCTGAGTTTGTATATACTACAGGTACATTGGGAGACGTGTCTGCGTTCAAATACTACTGGACTTGGAAAGATAATTCCATGAACATTTATACGTATCTACATGATTACATATTTTGTACAAACAGCATTGAAATAAAGCTGTACCATCATTTTGCAAAACTTAAGTTTCTGTGAAGAAATAGTTCGCAATATGTAATATTGTCTCTAAAACAGAAGAATTTTAATATTTCAAACTTATTTCAATTATTTTCCTTCAATTTGTATGTTATGGATGTAGAAAACATTGAATTGCTGTTTATATTTATACACTTTACTAAATAATGAATGATTACACGTTTATATGTTTATATTCTGGTGGGTTCATGGAAAATACAAGTATTATTTAAAATTCAGTAGGTGTGCAGATATACGTGTACATGATTCACCAATGTTTATGTTTTCTCCACTATGAAGCTGTGATGATGTCACATCAAAAGATTCGTATTTATAGACAATACAAATAGATACTTAAACTAACCAATATAGACGGTTTAAAGAACAAAAAACACACAACATTGATGTCATATGTACCACAAAATGGAAAGCAATTCCAGGAAGCAATTGACATCAGAATGTATTATTATTTTATTCAATATTTGACTCAATACAACCACAATTTCTGATTACCTGATAAATGTTGTATTAGTTTACATAATTTATTTAGCATATCTCGGATTATAGCGCATTGAACACAACTAATATATGCAATATCTTCTGTATCTGTTTGTGTGTGGTAAGCTGTAAATTTAAGTTCTTTGTATTGATACAGAATGGATTGAACATAAATATGTCAAATTACGCAACCAATGGAGATATCTATATGATTCTTAGAAATGGCTGACTAGTTTTCGATCTTGCAAATGTTGTAAGTGACTCTATTCAAACACTAATCCATTATATGCAAACAATCAGCGCAGTTGTATATATTTATTTTATCAGATCTGCTAATAATATTCTACCGTCGTCTACTTTTACGTAAGAGTCTGTAGTTTATCTGAGCGTTATTCGTATTCTGTTTATAATAAAATCATCATGACGTTTGTGTCTTAACCCAGCGTTGAATTCTATATCTTCCCTCAGCTGACTTGTACGAACGTGTCTAACCATTCAATAGCAGTGTGTATGTGTGTAGGTCTCCACTACCCGGAAGTATGGTTGCAGGTACATTAATTAAGAGGCAGGTAGAAGATAATGGAACGTGTGTAACAGAGATGTATTAGCATGTCGGTATGCATTGTGTGTCTGCCTGTAGCGTATAGAATAGTAGCAACAACACGGGACCCCGCACACCACCGTTCACAGATTTTATACTCTACGTCGGTTAACTATTATTACGAGATTTACTTCCTATATAAAGTACACGCTGGTTCGCGCCTACACATACACCAGTTAGGCTTGAGAACTGCTTGCATCTGTCATCTACATACACACATGTACTACATGTGTGCATGCTTACACTAGTTTGTAGTGAAATACGAGTATTTACATGTCAATACCGCGCACATTCATAGAAATGTCAATTGTCCATCGGGAAAAATACATTCAGATATTCCAAAAGAAATTACAACACAATTATTCAATGTTACATAGAAAAAATAGCTTGTGCACATTTTGTTATTTATTACACTGTAAAAAGTTCACGTCTAAAGTGCAATACATGAATATTTAACGAAGTGAATTTAATAAATAGATTATATAACAGAACAACATCTATTACCATGCTAGAAAAAGTGGAGAAATAAATGGAAATGACAAGTAACTGCTTATTAAAAAGTAATAATATACACCTATTTATTGTTTTTATGTAATTGAAAGTTGTACTAGTATGGATATTGATTTATTTGTTATTATTTTCATACTTTTTTTATTAATCAATAAATGACTTTATATGTTAGTACACACAATACAGTCATTGCATGTAAAAACAGTTTTGTTGCCCTTCCATAATGACCTATATTTTATAATTATATATGTATGTGTTGCTCATGTATGCGGCTATGTATATATGTGTGTGTACAATCAGTAAATGTACAAAGATATACAGAGCATAAATCATAATGTTATTTTTTTATCTTGCATAAATTTATGCTCAGCGAATATAGTAGAAATGCAGGTTAATATAATTAACACCTGTTTCTTACAAACTTGAATTAATCTTGTATAAGTAAATCTACCAGTGAAGATATTTGTTTAAAGTTTCTCTTATGAAATATTCTGCGTTTTTCTTTTCTCTTGACTCATATGCGTATGAAATCATATTCTGTAATTACACAGTTCAAAGAAATTATTAACGATTATCACAGTGTATGGTATAATACTGTTTTCAAAACCAACTTGCATTTTCAATTATCCTTATCAACAGCTTATCACACTGAGCATGGAGCCTGTTGGCAAAACTTTAAATATGAATTATCGTTATCAGTTTTCCCAGGAGGAAATCTACACCCATATATGTATAGTAGGTTAGCCGTATTGCGTTACACATATGTTTGTTATCGATTGTTTACTTCATTGGATCAATACGACGTATGATTATTTTATAACAGCTCTCTGTATGCATGCATTTTATAAGCATGTGTGCATATACGTACCAATCCATAGGCGAATGTATGTGTGTAAATATGTATAACTCTGTATGTATGTGTGTAATGTATGTTGCTAAGTGGCAACCATGAATTTATTGAGCACTGAACTTGACCTGAACGCACGGACATTAGTTAAAATGTAATTGCTAACAGGAATTTATCGACATAATGATAGAATCCATTACAAACAACATTGTACTCTACACTGACGTTTGATGAAATGAAACGCACAAAAATACAGTACAACAAACTTCTGGATTTATTCTAAAACTTTTATATTTCAAATATTAATCGTTCAAAGCAGAATATCTGACAGGCAAATATCTTTGCAAAACATTTTCTGCATATCTTCATTGCGTTTTTGTTTTTATTTTAACAAATACTAACACTGATCTTTCTCAAAAGACAAATGCAAGTTACAGGTATAATTTAGTTCCATTTTTACATGCACAGATACAAATGCCAGTTGCAAGAAGAAGAAGTAAATTATTACACATCCGTTTGTGAAATATCATTGTGGGTTGTTTTATTCTATGCAGTGTGAAAATGAAACTATGTTTGTGTGAATCTGTGTCAAGTCAAGGTCGCGAGATTAATGTTTGCACACATTTAAGGCTTCTGAAACCAAACATTCCTTTGGTATTTCTATTGAATGCGACAGTTCGCATATAAACTAAAATATTATCATCTACCGGAATCTAGAATGTATATTTGTATCTGTAAGAATGGATTTTTACGTGCTATAACGCATCTCACGGCGAGAGACCAAATAACTCCCGCTGTCATTATTCCGATTGGGATTCTGTTGAGCTCAGCATTAATGGCGGTGTGGGAATCGGACCCAATTAGCCCAGAAACCCAGCACTGCGTGTCCATACTTACGATCTTATCAGTCTTCGTATAATTTGTCTTCATTTTATAATCATATTTACGTGCAATGGCGAGACGTACGTACACACACTTCAAGTTACTAGTTGAATGTGCGCGTTCTTGACAATTTACTCAAATTATGTACCAACGTAATTTTCTAGCTCTTTAATACGCTAGCAGTTAGAGGGGATTAACGTTGTTAACTCAATGGTTGTGCGCTAAAAGTGTTGCTAAACACATCGACAAGCCACGGTTATCGTTAATTTTACCATCACGTATTGTTGAAAGTGATTTGTACGTAATAATCTGTTGTTAAGACTAATTTACCAATTTGCTAGTGTATTTTTCGCGTCTCGATAGTTAAGAATCATAAGAGCCTATTGTATGTACAATTTATTTTCGTTTACATAAGTAATAAATATTTTATTATAATAAATATATTATTGTTCTTTTACGCTGCAACAAGACATTACATTTTAATATCTACATAATTCTCAAGGTGTGTGGATGTTAATTAGAAGAGAGAGAGAGATTTGTAACGATAGTGAATATAATATAAAATCTTCTAACCCAGCAATGAGAATAGTGTGATGTTATGTATGTATTTAAACATTTAGACAGTTAAATCTTTGAGCACAACATTATAGCTGAACATAGCATTCATATAAACGTAATTGCAAAAAAAGATCCTATAGTAGGTACCTTGTGTAAATTCTAATAAAAGCGACTGAAATATGAGGTTTTCATTTAAAATCCTATATGCTCATTTGACATTTCAATTAACATTCTGACTACTTGTGCATTTGTGAGACAATACATAATAGTAGAAAGGTGCAATGCCCTTCGGGCACATAATTCTCCATGCAACTTATATACGTTAACAGCTACATATACATGCAGGTCTATTCATAAAGATACTGTATACCCTGTTCCAATATCATATTCCTGACTACTTGATTTGAAATAATAAATATATCGCCTGTAACAAAAATTCAACTTTAGAATGTTCGATTTCTTTGTCACAGGACGTTTTTAAAGCTTCGATATTTAATCTGAATTACGATTACTAAAACATTGACGAATTTGAAATGAGAAGTGCCAGTACATTTTATATTATAGCAAGTTTAAAGTTTCTAGATTAAATTATATTGTATCCGTATTATTCGTGTCAAAGTTGTACAGTTACTGACTTTTGGCACTATTTGTTCTTCTCCTGTGGTCGTTGAGAATAAAGTGCATAGATGCAGTAGTAGAAGCAAAGAGAAACTGGTGTAAACGCGAGTAAACATAATATGAGCTGTCGCTCTACTTCATTACAGTTTCCGGTCATAAAATGCAGTTTAGCATTCACAATCATACAAACACACACACATGTGATTTCTTGTGTACACTGTGGGTTCGTTTATATTTGTCCAAGAATGTCATCAACCTCTGTTTCGCTAACAATCTCCTACAGCCTGTAGTGTGCAAATCGTCAATCAATGCCCGTTTCTGTAAACATCAAAATGAACCTTGTTGTCAAGCAATGCTATTATTATTTATTGGCACGTAACTACGCCGGTTGATTTGATATCTGAACTGAACCTGTTGAAATGTGTAATAATTCGGTTAGCACGCGTGGGTCGTAACGTGTTGTACGGTTCACTGGTTGCTGGTTATCCACATGCAACACTGTTCATAACCACACACACACACACAGAGAGAGAGAGACTAATACATACGTACATGTATGAATAGTTAGAGATGAAGCGATAACTCTTGTTATCTAATACGAGATGAAACGGATAGATGTTGCACGACAATCTCGCATCGTCGGGGTTAATGCAATTACCTTAATTGCACAGGTACAAACCGTGAAGGATGGCAACAATTATCGGTTGTCTAGAACCGTTCAAACTCAGATCACTATACGGATATGCTAACCGACAAGATCTTTGAAACAGTTACTATTTTATTTACCTGTTATCTGAATTTGATAACGGAATATCTTTCTGTAATATAGCAATGATGAAGAAACAAGAATTATTACTAAAATCTTTTCCATTACATAATGTAATTGACGCATATCAAATAAAAAAAAATTCATACTTGCATTACAATATATCGTACTGTTTTCTATTCCAGGATCACTGAAATAATTATTTTATTCTGGAATAAGTATAACACTACATTTAAATAAAATGAAAGGTGCTATTGTTTTTTACATAAACGAATTAAAATTTACTGTAGTTATTTTTATTGTACGCAAATCCGTTGCTAATTCGCACGTTCTTACTGACGTTCGTCAGTTGGTTGGTATCCCTGGAACACATATAGGTTGGTGCGTGTTTCTCGCATACGTCCGGCTTCACGTCTTATGCAATTATTTTAAGAATATTTGTAGATACATGTATTCGTAAAAAAACGGGACATGAAACACACTTGTATGAAAAACTTGCTCTTGTTTTTTTTAGACTTTATTTTGAAAAGGATTCGTATTGATTTAAAACAGGACACTCGT
This sequence comes from Carabus problematicus, assembly GCA_963422195.1. NCBI lineage: Eukaryota > Metazoa > Arthropoda > Insecta > Coleoptera > Carabidae > Carabus > Carabus problematicus. The sequence continues at coordinate 2,399,286 of OY728580.1, read as the reverse complement.
TAAGAGACTCTCATTACTTGGTAGATAATTAACAATTACACATTTGCATGTCCACAGATGCTCAAGGATAAATAAAATTAATATATTTATTTGGCGCCTGGCTCACTTAATAACGTCGAGAAAATCTTGCACACATAATTATGTAAATTATTTAATTGCATATAATTAATGAACGATGTGGATTCAGTCGCGCTCTCGTGATGCAATACCATAAAGTCTATGTGACACAAATGAGCCCCCTCTCTCCCCGAACGCCCGTGCGGCAAGGGGTAGTGTTGTTATTTATAATTCTGTGAGAAACTAGGACTGAGAATATAATATATTGCTTCGAGTGTCGCATCGCCTGCTAGATGCTATAAGTTACGTTGTGCATCTATAGCTTGACAGTGTGAAGCTTTTATTTTCAGCTTTTCCGGGTTTGCTTCTGCTTGTCGGTGCTTGTGTTTACGTAAATACAAATGTCGTACTAGTTTCTTTTCTTCTTTTGAAGATCTAACATGTTTTAAATCGTAGTTCTTCCATCAACAACATACCTTTATTTACCTTACGGAAAGTAAATGCCACGGATATTTTTGAACAGAAATGTAAATTTAGTTATAATGTAGGATAAATTAGAATTCAAAAGTAGATAAATATTTTTTTCTAATTCTGCTTTCCGATTTCTTCAATGGTTTTACGGTTGACTGTATGGCAGGCGTTTCTATGATGGAAAGTTCAGTTTGTAAACAGAATTCAGTACTGAAACACTAGCTGAAATTGAAGTTTTATTATCTCAGTTGCATTGTCGTGATGTTTGGCAGTTTATATTGAAATTTTAATAGTATATTATCAGTTACATTACGTGTATATTACAATTTCGATCAGAATTATAATATGTAGAAATAATTTCTTTTTATTGGGCTATTGTTCTGAAGTTTTTAAATCAAAATTTGATTAATATTAAATTGAAAAATGTGAATGCAAATATGTCAATATAAATTTTATGTGGTTTTTCCAATGTTTCTTTTAATAAACTATGATTATAAGTGAACCACGTTATTTTGGAATACCTATTAAAAAATGATGAGTAATCTTGCAAAATCTAAAATTAAACCTATTGCATTTGGCCCAATGCCAAAATATAAATTAAATGAACAGCTAATTAGTGTTTAATTGGTGTGACACCTGCCCAATGGCCAATTAATCGTTCTGGGTTAAATCTGTGGTAAATAATCGTAAATATCTTCTAGCTGTTTGTTCCGGCTAATCGAGACTGCATAATAGCGATCCTTGTTTACAAGTGGAGTCTCTAATATGTTTCGAAATCGTAGCTTCGTGAGTGAGTTAATGGCCATTTTTTTTTAGCACATGTCTTATGTCACTGTCTAAATGTATGTGCGTTGCACAGAAATAGACACGGAAAATGGGCCATCCGTTGAACTAGGCCTGGACAGGGCGTCGAACTCAGAACCGTTGACAAGGTGTCCGGATATTGAATTACAGAAAAAGATGATGTCATTTTGGGCTAGTGTTTTAGTAATTATTTTAAGATATATTTCTATTGGGATTATTGCATAATGTCGTTTAACATTTGCGGTTCAAATATTTCTAAAAAAAATATACCTACATGTGATGCATTATTATTTATGAATAATATTAAATAACGTTGAAATTATGAACAAAAAACTTGCTGAAATATTTTATTAGAAAAATGCAAATATTCATTAACTATTTCTTAATGTATCTTTGAATGTATACTTTATTTCGTTAACAACTAACTAATTATTTTAATTCCAAATACTCTTAAAGTAACTAGCGTTATTTTTTTTTATTAAAAATATTCCTCAGCCGCCATATTATTCTAAACGCAATGTATGAAGATTGACTTAAAAATAATGATGATTTCATTTCGTATTTTCCCATTGTATGTACGAGAATAACCAGTTAAAAATAAACCAACAATGTCTAAGCCATTTAGGCTCTGGTAACGCGTTCATTTGTAGTTGAGATTATACAAAATAAACTGAAGACTTTCTTACTGAAGATCTTATCTTTTCGGTTCGCGACTGCCTTGAATGGATAGTCTCAGTCCAAGATGTATTTGTTCTTTGTTTATAAACCTTACTTAGACTTGTGTCGCATTGTGGTTGTGAATACTAGCAAATAACTGTTCGTGTCATATTTGAGATAAATAACAAATGCGTGGTTGAGTAACATGTTAGATATTTTTTTACAGCCAATAAAAACAGAGTTGTCTGTACGTTTTATAGGCACTGTAAAAATGCTACTCATATCTTTTATGAATGCGCTGCCGCTGTATGTCAATAATATGAATGTCATATTTTTACTAAACATAAAAAGTACATAAAGTTTTGTGTACAAAATTATTATTAACTTGTCTTTTTTAAATATGTATATAATTTAAGATAGTAAAGAAGGACAGAGATTAAATATTAATTGAAATGTTATACTGATAACTATATTTAACTAAACATATTTTCTTTATAATAATTTGTGGAAAATTAAATATTAATGAAGAATTTGTTTAATTCTATATTATATTCTGTTACTTCTAGCTACAAATAAATCTTCAAAGTAGGAATTACTATTTTCTATTATATCCAGATGTATTTTATGGGGAAATTCTATGCTATTATGAGAATTCTCAGTAAGTAATATAATTCTGTCTTTTGCCCAAATGCTGTGAATTACATCTAGACAGATACTACCGTTCTTTTTTCCACAGACATCTGATATCGAATTCGTTTCATTGTAACTGAACAGTGTAGCGTCGTCATGTTGCCAGAGACATCGCTTCTTTGTTAGCATATCTACAACAACTGTCTCACCAATGTATGTATGTACATCTCCGTTTTTAACTACAACTCCGTGGAGAAAACTGAATGACCGTACCGTGAGAAACGCCTGCGGGACACAAAGGAACTCGCTGGAACTAGAATATACACGTAGAATTTTTAATTTATATTACCATCAGAACGAATGCGTATAGTGTATCCATAGATATAAGAACTTGACTAAACGCAGCATGCTATTAACAGAGGATTATCCCAAATTATACGACACAGTAAATGAATAAAAAGCAGAGCTGTATTCAGAAATTTATAAATACATTTTGAAAAATAACAACAAAAATATGATATACATCTTAACAATAATAATACAAATTAACATAAATAAATGTAATATTCAATAAATTATTATTACGTCTTAATTATAGACAAAATGTCTCTTGTCTTTCCCGCTAAGAGCATTACAAATGTACCTGAATACCGCCACTACTAGTAGTTTATGGCCTCTCCTGCTGTGAAGGGTACCACCCTACCTATTAAGGAATCATGTCAAGTTCTTATATCTATGGATAGACTATATATATGTACATTCTTGTATATGTTGATCAATAATCTTGCTTGCGTGTTCACAAATACAGTGGTTTATAATGGATGATAAATTGTATGACAAAAGAATGCAGAATAATACGAAGAAGAACGGAATAAAAGCAACTGTGTTGTAACATTGATTTTTATTACATTTTTATATTTTAAAATTACTTTGTTCTAGGCGCAATAAAATTTGCTATTTATTTACGGTACATGCAGAACCATGTCACACATCAACGATATTTGTTTGGTATTAATTTATTTTGCGAAACACGTTATGAAATAAATAATTCAATATACTAAATCGTGTATTTCCGTGTATATACCGTTTGAAATTATTGCGTGTCATTTGCAATTATCGTACGACGTATTATAACTTGTATAATTTGTTATTAATTTTAAACTAGGTTAAACATAATATGAATCTTTGGTGACATTTTATTGTAATTTCTCTTGTCGATATAAATAATCGTTATAAATTGAAGAGAAAATCCTATAATCCAGTGCATAAATATTAGACTAATGTGTTGCGGAATTAACGATATATTTTTAATTAAACTAATTCCGTAATTTATCTCCTATTCAAATTGATATTCTCGATATTATAGGTATAGTGTTTGTTTCTAAAACCAAACGAGATGTATAAATTAAATATTATAAAAACAAATCAGTAACGTTGGCCTCTTTTTTAGATGCCGTTGGTTTTAATTTATGAAAAGATTATTATTTCAAACTAATAAACTGTATGATTAACAGCTTACGCAATTTAATCTTCAGCCAATCTCAGTTACTGGGTTAGTGTTTTACGATTGTTGCGATAGGCTCAAGTTACTGCGGTACTAGTAAACTATTTATTGTACCCAGTTACCTGGTTATTCCGTTTCCACGGTCACTGTGAAAGGCATGACAAAGTTATGAATGTCATTCGTGTGAATTTATAATTGCTTATAAAATATCGTCGCGTCCGTGCATTGCTCTCAGGGTTCTGGTGTCAGCGGGTGGTACGAATACTGTGCTGGCACAGGACTGGCGTAAGGGGGATGGGCTATGGAATCTCCATCCGCACCTCACATTCCGTGAGGCGTTAGGAAATCGCTAATTAATTATGTCGAGACAAAGCCGCCTGTTTCCCGATTCATGTCGCCGCCATTTCGAATTGCTACATGCATATATGCGCACACACATACACACCCACATGTATATGTAGTTGGTTATATATGTTGGGCAGAGATAACATCAAAGTTATAGACGTACGAAGGCGTAACGTTATCTTAATCAAGATACGCTCCATTGTCTTATTTTATTAACAGACAAACGTTGTGTGAATAATTACATCAATTTAATATCATCTTAGTGCACTTGCAGCTACATACATATCTTCATGAAGATCTTCATTATTCTGTTGCCCTTTGTTCAATATTCATTCGTTGATCTGCTTGTTTGAGGTTTTCAATTTGCTCTAACTTTCATTTAAAATTTTCTTTCTTCTTTAAATTGTTCTTCGAAATGCTCTCCTGGGTATCTTCAATTTTGTAAATCGCGTTGTTATATTTCAATTTCTTCTCTCAGTATAAGATCTTTTCTTGCTTCTTTCTTCATCCGTCTTCGTATGTTTTCAATACTAATATTTGATTCTTCTTTGCTTTATGCTTCTGTACTACTTATTTTCTGTTCTATACTAGTACATAATCATTGTTCCTCTGTCTTCTCGACAGCTGTTCCTTATATCCTAATTCTTCTTACCTCATACTACTGGTTCGTGCGTTTTGCGTACTGCGCTTATCTTCTTTATTCATCTCATTAGTCTGTTCGTGCACGGTTAGAAGCAGGCACAATAGTGCGTTAGACGCATACTATAGTACATCCTGAACGCACGTTACCTCGTCCAATAATTGTATGCCAAGTCACGGATGTACATTTATTTTTTGAACGTGCGTACGCAATGTCTTCTATTATAATTCCTTCTGTGATTTAATCAAAGATCTAATCAGTTTTTACAACTCTACTTTAAATATTCTCCAATGCTTTTGATTTCGAACACATCTCTTAATGCCATGTTTCTAGGGCAATATTAAATTTAAATCTCGAATCGAAATGAAACCCATCAAAGCAAAGCACGTTGTTATATAATAATACTACTGCACAGCTTCTGATATGTGTTCATTTTGATTCGATATTTAAGTTAACGACAATATTTAATGCTTATTTGTATGGTTATACTGAAAATTTGTCATACATTAAATTTACAATCATATCCTACACAATGCCTATTTCAAGGAACATCTCCTTGGCACTTGGTTGAATGTATGAGTGTACATGTTTGTTTCGTATTACAGACAACTCATCACCGTGATAGCTTATTAATAATTCACACCGGTATAGTACATATATCACAAACTGGTGGAGACATGTTTCTACAAGTATTCAATGTACTGCGTGATTCGAATTCCGCGTCGATATACTGAGAATTGCAGAGAGTATTTATATTTCGCTTACATTGTATGCAACTGGTTGCAAATGTGTGATTTTGTGTGGAATCCATGGATATTTGTATGCAACCAGCTATTTATAAATACGAATATGTTCAGTGTGCCAATTGAGCAAAATTCTAGAAAATACCAAGTAGTCCACATTGATGAATTGTGATTAATTCTGTTTTCGACGTAGTCATAACATGGACATTTTGAAGCTTGACTAATCGTGGATATGTAATGATTTCAAAAATAGCAATTTCTAGAAATTTAGTTTATATTTTTGAATCCTGCGTAAGCTAGATATATTATGATTCAGCAGCTGCCATTTGATTTGGAATAACTTCACGTCATTTGAAAATATTTACAAAGATTTAAAGTTCTTTTTGTTTGTTTCAGTTGGATGATGCAGCTTTGCAATTGTACAAAGATGGCGACTATGGTTCCTATTTGGATCTGGAAGCTTCCATTAGCGAGCAACAGGAGGAATTCGATGGCTTCCAGACAAAGTAAGTATTATATCCATTCCATGTTGTATTAAATTTCAACGAGTTGAAGAAGAAAGCCATCAAATTTCATTTAAACGATTATCGCAAAGAAATACGATCAGTATAAGAAATATAATTTGTGTATCTCACCGTTTAAATATTGCCCAAATTTCACAATAATATTTAAACTAGGACAAACTGATTGCAATGATCGTTCTTGGGTAATCTTTCAACATATCGTTCTTACGTTGAGAATCTATATGCCGCTAAAGTTGATGTATATCTGCGTGCAATCAATCCATTTCGTACAGTGCGGAAATCAAGAGTTGCTAACATTCACTGGCATATCGTCTGACCTTTGGCCATTTCTACACTGTAACAAGTTAATTACAAAGTCTTAAATGCAATTATTCCTCTTGCATAACATACTTGTTCAGATGAAAGGCAACGATTTTTTTTTTGTAAATCCCATTTACAACATTGTATCCATGCGATATTCTGCATTAAAATAGAAACTTAAAGATTTAATCTTTGCTCGCTTAATCAAAACCATACAAATGTCTAATTCTTCTCATGTCTGTGATAATTGTTTAGACTAATTAATCGTCAGAATGGCGCCGCGGTTTTAACAAATTATCCGTTTAACAAATGACGTACAAAATTCTCTAGGACTTCCGTGATTGAGCAATATGCACACGCGTTTTTTTTTTCTTTTTCTTGTTTTGTTTTGTGTCTCGTTAACAGCGGGGAATCTCGAAATCAGTACGCCTCCAACTGTATATCTATGTTGCGTGAGGTACAGTTATTCACATTTGTAAAATGGTTTTATCTCAACTCGTCGCCGTCATAGAGGTACGCGCCAGTTCTTCAAAACGGTCGACTGGATGCGTGACTGGATACTGGATGGATGTATCATTTGATCAATGACTTCTCTCAACCAGTTGTCAGTGTTTTAATATTCCAAACGTGTCTGTAACTGCAATAATATAGAAACGATGTTCGAAGTAGAAAACCAACAAAATAAATCAAATTTAAGGAACATCTCTAGAATTATTACAGTTTCATGAAGTGGAACAGATTTTGTAAATATATATCTACAATCAATAAATGCAAAGGTGTACAATTTTGAATAAATTATATGTAGAAAAACAGTCTAAAGGATCCAGTTTTAATGAATAAACAAGTATATGACTGGGGAATATTTTTTTTACATCGTTCATTATTTTATTCGTTAAAAGCCGGTTCGAGGGCCTTAACCTTCGCGTATTAAATTTGCTAATGACATTACTGTACAGTTCATTGTACTGATGATAAAAACATTTACGAACATACATACATGCATACATACAATATGACTTAACACTTTGTTTATAGCAAGGAGATCTTATTAACAAGAGATTGATCAAAATTATTATATCTGATCTAAAGTTCAGTTGATGTAATCAAGGACAAACGCATTTATGTATTATGGAAGCGCGCGTGTTATGGTGTAATCTGAAGTTTGCTGTTTAAGATGATACACATGGGTAACTGTTACATATTGGGTAATGATCAATGCGCCGTGGATTAGCATACGGATATGGTTCGATGATTCAAACAAAACAGTGCCGTCCTTGAATCTGATTAACGATTTAATTATCTAATTTGCTTCGCATTAAACTAAAATAGTAACGTGTATGCAAATCTTATACGGGTATGGTGTGATTGGTTATGCAATGTTAGTAATTTTTACTTACAAGCTATAGAGTACTGTAGCTACATGTGTGTATGTTGATAATCAAGTTACTTGCAGATTGTTGCGTTAGCAAATTCTACAAACATTGTTTCTAAGAATACACACGTACATATATACTATTATTGCATGCAGCAGTTTCATTGATATACTTCTGCTAATCAGCCTGTAATTCGCGGTAGTATTTATGAGTATGTCTACAGACATTAGGAACAATGACAGGTAATACAAGCTAGACTAATCATATTTCACACACACTCGTGCATACATACAGTGTTATTATATCTTTGTAAGTAACGATATCACTACATGAATATAGAGTATCTAATGCATATAAGTGTGTACTATATCTCGTATATGTACATTTTAGTCACTCATTTGGTATGCAACATGACACATACATACTTGGTGCAGACTTGCATATGAGAATTAGAACACGGAAGGTATTGTCAGTGCAGCCAACCTGGAAACTACATAGAAATGTAACTAAACTATTCTAAACCATTGTCTATTTGTCCCTAAAGAGGAATACACTGAGTCTAGTTATTTTTATCAAGATTGATAAATATTCAGGATAACAGAATCGTGTCCTCGAAATAGAGGTAATTGTATCAACATTCAAACCAATCTTAACATTCGTGAAACTCACATTCCTGTTGCCAAATTTCTCCAAAGGATAGAAAAATATTTCATAATTCAGGATTTTTTTTTACAAAATGGTAATTTTTCTTTCGCCTGGATCGTGGCCAGCCATGATGTACTTTGCGGGCACGGATATCTCTCGTCGCTTCCCACAACGTTACGCGACGTCGTCGTGTCGTGTATTTTGGTACGCGTGCGTGAATCACCCGCGTGTCCAGCTGCATCTCCTGGTTATTGTGTGTTATGATCTTGAAAATGTTTGTATTTATTTTTAAGTTTACGTTTAATCAGTCCCGAGTTTGCGCCGTGCGCAAATGCGACAAATCTTCTCGGTTAGTACTGCTGGCGAGTGCGGAAGGGACAGTTGAATTCTAGACTTTTCTATCATTTATCAGTGAAATTTCCATAATTAGTGAAACATAAATTCGGACCAAAATGGGATACAGTGTGGGAGATGAAATTTATATACCGAGGTAAAGAATTATATCCTGTTTTGTATTTAGAATGATAATAACTTTTATAAATATGCATATTGTTCTTGTTTTATTTGATAATAATTTGTTGAAAACTTATTATATATAACAAAAATTTTAAAATTACAAGGACATTAAGCTAGCTATTGTATTTTTTCTTTTAAATTTTCACAATATATAGTTCTGTTTATTTAATGAATAAGATACATAATTTTAGAATGCCAACAAACAACTCAACGCTGCCAAAAATACATGTAAGCTAGAGCTATACATTTTTCAAAAAAATGTTGACCAAAGTATCATTTCACGCCGCTTCGAAATACTAAACATATCAAGTACTCAAATTACCACTCCGGTTCTGGTTATAAAACAAGGTCACCAGTTACATCATTCGCAGAAACTATATCTTGCGATTTCCAAGGAAACTTGTTCGTTTCGATTCCCAGCAAACTAGTAGGTAACAGTGCAGAACAGCGATATTTAATTTCAAAATCGTTCGGTGCTCGTGTTGCCGTCGGTAAAAACGTGCACCGATGTTATACAAATGTGGAAACAGCGCCTCTAGGAGCAGTGAGGTTAGTTAACGGTGTTGCTCCATCTAGATAAGTCATGATCTATTGGAAACTGGTGCTCGATAACTGTTCTCGTCCGTAGCCGCATTTACATCTTACCTAGATGTGCATACTATACATAAATACACCCAATACATATTCTCCATCCAGTTTGTCTGTTCTTATAACGTCTGTTTACGTGTCTGTCCGTCTGTCTGTAAGATTATATACATTTATCCGTACGTTCTACAGTTCCTTTTCACTATCATATTGTAAAATGAAAAGTTTTAATATACATAAAAAAAAAAGAAATGGATAGTATTTTTCTACCGTCATATTTATAAATAATTTATAAATCATATCTAATTAGCAAGATAATTTACGAGAGAAACTATTGAAAATTATTTGGGAACACTTTTGATAATAGAGAGTTAACAATCACCGTCACTGGCTAATAATAAAAAGCGAAACTCTAAAATTCACGAATAATAATGTCTGTTGTGTGTGTACATTCACAAAACCAATAATGGTATGACCTAGTGGCACATAAAACACGATTTTCCATGCAAATATCCATCGCACACATGTGCACATCAACATTCGCCGGTTGAGACATGTCGCGCATTTGAATATCAACTCATTAGCCTGTCAACTGATCGCTCGCGAGGTCTGGAAAGTATCGCCTGAACATACATATATAGCATCTATATACACATTCATATCTAGTACATATGTACGTAGGTATCTAACACAGAACTTATACACTCTACATACACATACACAAATGCAGTTTCTATAAAAATATCGCAACTACCCAAGAATATACATACACGTGTATGGTAAAACAAAAAATTAAACCAACACAGCACAAGTGTTCAACCTATTTCACTATTAGCAACAACAAAGCAAAAACAAAATGCCACCACCGATTTCTAACTCGGTAATATGATGCTGCTTTCGTTCCATTCAATGCAAACATTGGGTGTATACTGTATACATATATTTAAATTTAATCAGGTGTATGAACTTAATAATGCAAAGAAAGAAAGTTAATCTACTGCAATAAAATAATTCGACCCACACGTTGATTTAAGCAGGAAATTACCTTGTTTCACGTTGAATGCGGCCGTCATCTGTTACCTAAATTCTGTACTAGTGATATGTGATGACGTGTACTACCATCTGTGGTTCAAATCTAGTACTATATCAGAACCATCTAGGGAAGAGAATCTAAACTAAAATAGCACAATCTACGTTTAGAATGAAACCAAAGTGATATTTTATAAATACGAAATTTAAAAAGACCTAAAGCCAACTCTGTACACAGCAGACCGCGGCTTTGAATAAACGCAGTTATTATTATTGAAACAACGTGATCGTAACTGAATATCTGCAGATGTGAAGATTTTGTTTGAAAAATGTAATTTCTCTTTGTTCGTCTAGTACGCACGTATATAGAATATATATGATAGACGAGTTCGCGCATGCGCACTAACACACACACATAGAGTGTTTTGTGGTGTGGACTATATGTGAATATCTGGAGCACTTGGCAACTGATTCCAGCACGTTATAATGATACTATTCACGATACAGGAAGTCTATTGAAAGTCTGTTATCGCATCAATTACTGCACGCTCGCTCATTAGAATATAGTCCGTGTGTAAGCTCTCAATATTTCTATTAGAAGCGAGAGAAATTTGCCTGTGAACAGATGGTTAAAACGAAAATCCAATCAAGAAGTGTTAGTTGCTTCATTCCAATCACTATTTCAATATTCTTAGCTAAAGTTCGTTCTTCAATAGATATCCATTACTTTCAATTGCTCGTATAATGAAGATATATAATCACTTGAATAATATTCTGTTACATCTATAAATTATTTTCTCCACTTAACAAACAAATGCGTCTCGAGCACAGAAACACAGAAGTCTATTTAGCTCGTGTCCAAGTCAGATTAATGGCGCTTTCTTTACTAATTGTTGTCACTTAATTGTTTGCCATGCGGTAATTAACGGCTACAATTAACATGACTATGTTCAAGTATCATTTTCACTTTGTACAGTAGCAGAAGCAACAGGAACAGAAGCGAAATCAATTCTTCTCAATCATCATCAGAATAATGACGGATGAAAGTGTTCATTAACTTTTTATTTTAATTGCGGCATAGTGTGTTCTTGTCTTGCACATTTTATGATCTGTTTATCTAATTATAAACTACTGCTTTCTCGTTTACAGGAAATTGTTTATTTGCCGCCGGTAAAGAGGTAGTGTCTTAACCTGTCATTTGCCTTATGCATTTTTATGCAAATCATCGGTGCAAGGTTTATATACGTACATACTGGTGCAGTTGGTTTATTGTTGGTTTATTATATGCAGTAATAGTTGTTAATAGTCTGTTACTACCGTGGTGTAGTATTATCTGCGATTTGTACCACTATCAACGACAGTATAATTTTATATAAATGGAGCAATGGAATTCTCCGTGAATGGCAGTTATTTTTGTCCTTGCGTAATATCCATTCTCCTATATCCTTACTATATGTATTACTCATTTACTACATTCTCTATCAAATCAATCCATGTACTCCTCAAACATCTTCTTATCCTTTATGATATCAATAAATCTCTCCAACCAAAGAGAAATTGTTTTATTATTTATACAATACAAGGTTCAGATTAACTTTAAGATACATTTTTATTCATTTAAGTTTTTCTAGCAGATATATAGTTCAATGATATTAAGATAGTTGACTGTAATTGACGGTATAAAACAAATATGAAAACGTATTTTTTCCTAGCTTATAATTGACGTCCTGTTATAAACTGATATACACATGGTAAGAAATTAATTGCAGGAAATGAAAAGTCAGTTTTTCTTGTAGATCAGCTGGTTCTAGCAATTTGTTCATAATCATGTCATGTTCAGGTGTATTTCATACGTGGAGTACTGTTATGTGCTTGGTCTTACTTAGTTCTGTAACGTTGGCAGGAGTTCTACGATACTTATAGTTAGCAGGAATCTACATATATTTTTATTACTAACATTTCCGTACGATTTTTTTCCAACACAACTAAAGAGTATAGTTATCTTGGATAACTAAACACTATAGTTACCTATAAGTAATATAATAATGTCTTATTAAAGATTCATTAAACTTCGTATTATGTTAATAACATAATAACTTTATTAATTTAGTAAAAATCCAACTGCATATATTCGCTTCCCATCTCATAGATTATTAAATTACATATCTTCACGATAAATACTGCTATTTTGTATTAAAATCCGCTTCATTTGTGTAATAATGTAACTGTTACCGCAATATAACTTTCCTGCTGGCAGGAATCCCATTCTACTGTATAAAGTGTGCACCCAACCGTAAAATCTAGTATCAATGAAAAATCCCTATAGATATAACCGCGATGTGACCGTTACACAGTAATAACAGTATCCTGCCGGGGCTTAGGCAGGATTCCTGCTCCAGTTCCTAGTACCTCCTGCTGATAATATAGCGAGCCGAGTCTGCGCACTCATGGTATATAAACAATTATGTGCCAAACAGCATAAATAACAATTTACTCTTAGCCGAATTATCTACACATCATTACATGGTGCATACACTTATATCTATTGGCCTTGTTCTCGCAGACTCTGTAATTGTAAAACTGCACCCTATCTTTCTACACAGTAAAGTGTGTAATTTAAAATTATCTGTAACACAGAATTTTTACCGCGTTACCTAATAATCATGGAGCATTTATCTTGTGACTGGATTTAATTATCCGAAAATGATGAATAGTGGCGCCGCGTCGTGTGACATGTGCGAACTAAACCGCATGGTATAATTTCGAGATGCGATACGATTAGTGGGAATTAATATTTATGAAACTAAGTGAAATATTCAATAGAAAAGGATAAAATAAAAGTGAAGAAATTAAGTTTCAAAGTATAATGAAATACTTGTTGTGTTTTTGTAAATGTATTTTAAGGTTACAAATTGAATGTAATAGGAACTTTTGACAGTAGTTATGAATCTAGTGAACATTTTAGGTTATGTCTCGACAACAGACACTGTCAGTTACGTATAACTGAAACCTGTACTGTGTGTGTGTGTAAATACATATGATGTACATTTTCCAAGTGTCCCCTACGGATATTCTGACAGGTATCACGTTTAGAAAAATCACGAAACATACGTTTCTTGATTTATATTTATCTCACCCGGTATTATCCACATGTCTGTATGTGTATGATATTGTACAGGTGCCTACATCGGATTGACGTTTGTAATTGGCGTGGAATAAACTTGCTGTGGTTTTTTTTTATACAGTGTAATGTGTAGACTGTAGATAATTAGTTTCACAGAGGAAGTCATCGGTTTTACATGACTTGAAAAAGAGTTATGTGCGTTTGCGTTAACGGATATCGTCTGTAAGTTACTAGAAATGGAATTATATTATTGCAGGACAGGTAACATTTACGAATGCAAATTTGAAAACTACGTTATTATTATTGAACATACATAATCGCGCATTACATGATTTCTGAGGAAATGTTCATTACAGATTTGATCTTACCATATCACGATATTTTTCTATACGGTTTTATACTATTAAATATCGCTTGTTTTGTTATTCAATTAGTTAACGAATCCCAGTTCGATACAACCAGTTATTATAAATGAAATATGCAACTATCATTTTGCATCAATCGTTTAAATCAATCGTCTCTCTATGTAACTACGATTAGCTTTCTACTTGCCTGTGAAATATTACTATAAACATGCAGTAAACTTGTAGTATATTGATAATAAACGAAACTCAGTATTAAAAACAAATGATGGTGAATGCATGATTGGCTTGGCTTACAAACTGGCGCCTGCCTATGTACAAGTATGCGTACCTAATGTACACGTGATTATTTGTACAGTATGTACATGCGTTTGTATGATGCGTGTACACGCGTAGAGACGGTTATGACTGGATCTATACTTGTATGAACAAGTACGTATCTATAAATGTATGTACCAGTGTTGTAACTATGAATGTTTACACGGATTAGTAAGTAAGGTTATGTGTATGTAGATATTGGTTAGGTGAGTGTAGATGTATAGTTATGTCGTGGGAACCACCAGGTACCTATGTAAGTTCGTCTATACCGTGTGTGGTACGTGTATATACGCGTAACTAATACAGACAGACATGCATCCACTAATGCTTGTGCAAATATCTTTACAATATTGCACGTGATAGCAAAGCAATATTGCTGCGGACCACATGTGTGGTAATACATTCGTACACTTATAAGGCCGTAAATACATACAGTATAGAGAGAAAAATAATTAGTATTACATTAAACTCTGAGAAAACACTTTTACATAATTTGATGGACCATAGATCTTGAAGTATTACACTAGGAAGTCATATTAATTGAAACCTGTATGCGATCCTCTCTACGAATTGACCACTTTGAACTTTACCACATAATGGGTTTTTGTGGCTTTGCAATTTGTAGTGTAACGGTACTAGTACGGAAAATGAAGAACTGTTTGGCTGACTACTACTTTGAAGAGCCACTCATCTTCAACTACACTGTAAATCAGATTTAATTGCACTTTGTACTTGCTAATTCCCTTTAGAAGTTGAGGAAGTAGCGCATACAGATTCTCAGCATCATTAACCTCTCTCTCTGTCTGTGTGTGTAATTAGTAGGAGTAATGCAGGACTTGGTAATGGTGAGACAATCCTACATTAGCCTCTGGAGATCATGATCTATAGCAGATCATCAACAAAACATGCTCACTTCATATGAAACCTGGTGGTAACTAGATGTGTAAGGCTGCATCTTCTCTCAGTTAAATACTAATATTTCATTTCTTATTCAACAGTATGCTTTTGTCCTTCATTTTAAATAACGTCACAGCCAAATATACAATCAGTAAATGTTGTTGTATCCATATAGAAAATTCGCAATCAGAAACGCCTCTGCTGGTAACTTAATGAGTTTTTCTTTTTAAATTTACGAATAAATTCACGTAATTGTAATTGGCAATTTTGGGACTAATTAAATTTCTAATTTATCACCTTTCACTTACATCATAAAAATGGCAATTATTATTATCAGAGTTTTGTAATTAAGGTTACATACTTGGATCCAAGTATGTAATTGCAGCAGAGGTGTATGTAATTTTTACAGTAATTATCAAAGGTCAAGGCCAATGAAATTTGTGTCTATTTGCAGTGCCGTATTAGTGAAAAATTATTAATCCAATAGAAGTAGTTATAATCTGAAGCCTTGCAGATTTGGATGGGATTCTGAAACTTATAAACATTTGTAAATATTGAGTAATATGGCAATGTTTTTCTGAATATTTTCTCTTCCTAAAGATAAAAAATCATCTCAGATCTAGCACGATATCAGTCTCCTATTCTAGTGGATCCTACCACAGATAAACTAGTTTATCTGTGATTCTACTGCTGAACCATATAGAACCATCGCTGGGAATGTCTATTCTCGTCGAGAACAAGAATCGCATTTGTTCTTGTTAGGTTGAGCGAGTGTGTTTATTTTTGAAGAGCACGGCATTGCTAGTTTGTTCGCTCTGGTATATAAGGAGTGATTTATCGTAGTGAGCCGTGGGCAACGCTTCTGGTTAGTACCTGAGCAGTGTATTATTACGGCTCGAGTATTTATCGAAGTGTACAGCTAGCACTGGATGCCCACATATTTGCACAGTACAAATACACGCTTTGTTTATTCTACGAAGAGAATTATTACCCGAGTAAGCGAGCGAGTGAACGAGTGCTCTGGATTAGTCTAGATCTCCACCACGCTACAGGAAGAAACTAGTGTACACAGTTGATTGTTGCTTCCATTCGGATAATGACCGGTTGTAGGAGTGTGAGAGTAACTCTACTGTCTTCTAGTAAAATATAGCAGGCTAATTATTAATATCTCCATGAAGAATACTCGACATATATCTAGATAATTGGTGCGAGAATTGAAAACATGACAACTACTAATAACTGTTAATAATCCTTGATCTCTGTTATAGCAGGAATAAGTTACTTCTGCGTTCGTCCTATCCAAAAGACTATATTTGACAGTTTTAAATAAATATTAGAACTAAATAATGTCAATGATATCTTGAAATCAAAGAATATCTACTTCAGCGTGAAGAATCTGGAACCCGAAGATTATAAACCTTTTTTAATCTACTTAATTATAGTATATATACCGCACTGACTGGTTCTTCAATTATACATTTGCACATTCCATTATTTCTAATGACAAAAAAAGCATCTAATGATAGTTTCAATATAAATGAAACAAAAACGTAACAATTTAAACCGAAACACGGTCGCCGTTTCGTTGACTGTATATCATATTTGATTGACATACCTTAGCATTATATCGTATCATTACTGACCAGGATTACGTAGTCTATCATGTGACAGAAGGAATAGAAATCGATTTATTAACTTGAATTGTACAATTTGGAACTGGCATTTTTTTTTGTGCTGGCAAATAATACCGGCTTTGTTCATTGTACCATTGTACAATATTAAATATACGTAGGTATTTAGTTCCTCCAAAATAATTCTCAGATTTAGTCTAGGTATGTCCATCATTGACCAAACTTGTTGCGTGTGCTCTCCGACCAGGATGAACTTGTCATCGCTTGCAGCTATACACGTTATACAAAATTGAGTCTTCCAAAATGTTTCCATAGGTACATCTGAAGTAATTTATCCACATTTCAAGCTGTCACATTTTACATCGCCGATTAAACTTCAAGTAGAAATTGCCCATTCAAAATTACTTGTCCATTCATGTAAAAACTCCCGAGCCTAAGAAGGAATTAAACTAGCTACTCTCCAAATATCTAATTACATCTGGCGAGAGGTGATGTGAAGTATAGGACGTTGTGTAGACTATGGCAAGTAAATTGTAAAAAAAAGAGGTATTAAAAAATCTATCTCGTGTAAGTCTGAGATAATGATAACTGTCCGTAACGGTGCGTTAGTCGCTCCAGTCGTCGCTGAGACAGGTGGCTACGGCCCATAGACCATGTACCATTGGATCGAGGCAACCAATCATGCTTTATAAAGCTAGAATGTCATGATAAACATTCCTTTGGCATAAAAGTGTGTCGAGATGTGTTTTGTTAGTGGATTTTAATTCGAAAAATTAATGCATTACTGTTCTTCATTTACCAGTTTGTAATTGCAAAGAATTACTAATTCAGATACTGCATAGTTTATTTGATTTTCCACAACTGAACAATATGATGCACTCAATAATAATAATCAAGAAGTACAGTTACACTGACAATTACTAATACGAAGAATTTCATGACTTATTAAAAAAAGAATGTGCAGATAAGAAAAAATCTTACCTCGAAACCCATATTCTTGTAACATTTTTCTAAAGCTTACGAACAAAGATATATTCTGAATCTATTTTGCTATAACTACGTATTTAGTAAAAAACATTTCCTAATAGTTTCTTAAAAAATGTTATCAAACTTAATTTATTCCATTTTAAGTCATATCTTCAAAAAGCCATTTGCAAATTTATATCCTTTCTCATTTTTGTAAAACTCTCTTAAATTCGTGTTAAACTTGATGAACTTGCCTATCAATTCCATTATCACATTCATAAATTTCCCAATATTTACATATGACTCTGCTGACATTCAAAGGTTTTCGTGCCAGTATCTTTCTCGCCATCCATTGCATATGAACTCCACGTATCTGGCTGGTGCACACGATACAACACGTACGTTGGTGCGCGCGAGTATCGTCTGGTGCATCGAGCAGAGAAGGATGTGGGTCCCTCGGATCTGGGTCATATGTGACCCCGGGCACCGCGCCTCGGAAGCAATGTCGCAGCATCGGTCACTGGCTGGTAGTTTGTTGTTATTCGGGACACCACGCAGACTTCTACACGACTTGTCTTCGCTTGTCTGTTAGTTCGTTCGATTGTTGCAGTAGCGGCTTGACGGTTGTTGTAGTACGAGCTGGTTGTTAGTTGTCAAGTATTTAGTGTTTGTTATCCAACACGGATTGTTCGTAAGTGCAGATGTTAATGCTGTTGTTGTTTGTGGTTAGTGGAGTGTAACAAACATTTGTGTTCTCAGTTTGTGATTCCCCGTTTGGTTTTGTGAAAACGAAGATTTAAAATTTTTGGCCAACGATCCGTAAGATTTACAAGTAGTTTGTCGAATTTAGATTGGTATTTGATTAGAATTCATATGTTATGGGAACAGATATTTAGATAATTCGAATTTTAAGGCACTTTTAGCGTTAAATCACCATTTAAAGTATGATACGTGCAGTAATTCGTAGTCGAATATCTAAACTTGAACGTACAATCCCAATGAATCCCGTTAGATTAACTTAGGATTATGAAAGCTCCAGTCTTAAATTCAATAGAATTTGGTTCAAGAAATAAGTAATTTTTTATCCCTAAAGGCAAGCGTTTAATATTTTTTTTCCTTTCTTGGACATTTCTGCCGGGGTCTGTATTTGTTGATAACTTTATTTATTTTACCCGTAAGTTGTAATTTTCTATTTAACTTTCTTTGCAAGCTCTCATCTTGTAGTAAATGCACAGTGAGTGCCTGGTAGCTGTTGCTGCACTTGGAAACACTTATAAAAGAAACCCACCATAAATTTAACCCGCCAGCAACAACCAATACATATTTAAATATTGTTATCTAGAAAATACAGTTTTATGGGCGCTTGTAATCAAGTACTTTCTAATCTAAAGAGAGTTGGTCTCAATTGATTGGAACATTTGCATACATCATACTTTAAACTTTACACAAATCGATTTGCAAACTTCTAAACTACGTATTCATTCTGATCGATTCCATTTTCTAAACATAGTTTCAAATCTCTGGAGCGGGCCTTTCATATAACTTCCTTATTACTCCATTATTCGAAATCCAATTTAAATTCGAAATATAATTGGAAACTGATTTCCCCAAAAGATAATTTGCGACAAGGAACTCTTCTATGGATGTTCATTTGAAGGATGGCCATAGTTAACTAGTGTGATGCACTGAACTTCAGTTTACACAAAATGGACGCATTGATCATTGAAACCGTGGGTGATAACCACGAGTACAGTGGTTACTCAACCAGTGAACCCAGTGAGATACTCTCGCAGTGGTTAGGGGCCTTGGAGTGTAGATCCTCGTTGTACTGGTACCATTACTCGGAGACTGAAGATGTATTTGATATGTCGCCAACGTGCAAATCAATCGCGCATCGTGATTCCGATTTGATTACGGCGATTGCCGAAAATTGTACACATGGTGGACCTGTTTGTTACTTTTGCAGGTAAATTATCAATCATCCAATTCGTATTATTAATAAGGATAAGAGTTGCGTGTTTGACTAATTGTGTAACGGATTTGCTAAGCCAGCAATCATAAAATATCGCTGAATATAGGCTAAATTATAAATCAAACTACAATACAATACTATACTGGTAATGCAATACACGATAAATATAATAAATATATAAATATGTACCAAGGTAATCATTTACAAATATGGAAGTGACAATTTATTGATCTCTATGATGTTCACGCGGTTACGTATATTAATTATGATTTCCCGTATGTTTGTATAACACATGTATGTACCTGCATCGCGACCTGTATGTATATTACATACATACATATGACGGTAAGTTTGAATCTCGGGTTATAATTTATTTCTCTGCAAGATATGAAAGATCCGCGTAGCAATCTACGTCATATACATTGCACTTGTGGCAATTTATTAAATTACTATATTATTTCATATTAAATCACTTTGCTTGTTAACAAATGATGCAGATATTAATCACACGGAACTCGTACAGATCTGAAAAAATATATTTAGGATTTTTTACAACAAAATAGCATCAAGAACGACAACTGTTTTCCTAATTTGGAAAAAATACAAAAATGTATAAAATAAATAAATACTTATTTACGTTAGTATAGTATTATTATTAATTGAAGACTATAACACATTATTTATCCAATTTTGCCCGAAGATATTTTGATCTGAAACAACAAATAAACAGCATAATTATACACGTGTATCTGGAATTTTATGTCACTTCTAATTTCTCCGCCATTTTGCTTCTGTAGTTTTATCTATGATCTCTATAATTATGGTGATTTATCTATTAGTTATGTGACTCTCCCAATTTCTTCCAATTAATTCAGTAGCACAATTCAAAACTAGTAGCGTATAATTTTTGTTTTGTTCACGGTCTGTTGTGTCTGTGAAATTTGATTCTGTTTGTTTGTTCAGCAGAAATGTGCACTTGTCAAGCTAATCAAAATAAAACATTCTCTTTTAATTCACGTAACAAATGTTTGTAATTTTAATTGGGGAAATGTGTTGTGTAGAATTGTAATCTGAGATATGATTCTGCCATTCTCGCTAACAGATAAATTAGTCCTCTAATTTAGATAGACATAATTCTGAATAAACTACAACCAAAGGTCATAGGTAACTATGCAATTAATATGAAACTATTTTGAAAGCGTGCATAATTGCTATGCAACGCTGCAAAAATGACAACAACAAAAAACAAAGACTACTGATTCTCACACCACTTTTCTTGAAATTGTTTTAAAATTATATTCACATCAAAACAAAACATTGAAATAATTTCGCTGAAATCTCCTTTTTGACACATTCTTTTTCGTACAGGTTTTAAAATTTCATTAGTTCACTGATTATCTGATAGAAAAACCATTGCAAACTCCGTGCGTTGCAATTTTTTGTCGAGCAAAACACTTGGCTGATGTATTTAGGAATACATTACGGAGTTATATGCTTGTGGTGTGGTGTGATATTCGCTATCCGGTGTGCGTGATGTTATGTGAAAGAGAGAGCGCTCGTGTGCTGAAAGTGTGGGAGAGATTTGTGACAATGTGCAGCCAAGGTCACGGTAACGTGAATGTCTCTCCGAATTTAGAGAAACGTGCCGTGAATTATGATGATCCGGTATCAACTGTACTTGCTTTCTATACATGACCGAATCTGCAGACCAGCAAAAAAATAATAAAGTATTTAAAAAGAGAACTTGAACCAGCATATGTGTAAATAAATATGACAAGAGTTTATTTAAAAAAAAAATACCGTAAATGTCAAACTTTTAATTATCCCACATCATTCTTCAGTTTTAAAACATTTAGCTGAGCTAAACAAATAAAACAATCTGACAGAATGTATTCTGAACTAACCTAAAATAATTAGCAAGAATAATAAGAGATATGTAGAATGTGGATGAAACGAAAAACTAATTTGTAAGGTTACTGTGTAAGTATGTAGTTGTTACGGAAACTCCTCCATACAAGGACACGTAAATGCAAGTGATGTCCATTTTCAGCTGTTTTGCTCGTTAAAACAAATACACGTAGAGCCAATCATAAGCTTTGTTGTCAAATCAATTGCTTCCTGCGGCACAAGTGTGAGAACATTCGAATAAATGTCATTATATCTCGAGGCAGGCGTTTCCGCTTTGTAAAAACGGAATTCCATGCCGGTCAAGGCACTCAATCCGACGTTCATTTGCATGTATGAACATGTATATGTCAAACAGTTTTCATAAATATTTGCACAGATCTCTAAAACTATGAGCAGCGTGCAACTGTAGCAGTCAAGTTTGCAGTTTACTCGTTTGATCTTGACCATGTTTGATGTTACAAAACAGACGTGTAATTTGCCGTTATGGTACCGTTTTACGGTCGTGAATGTTTAACAAGAATAATATTTGTTATTGAATGGAAGAGTTAATTATTGGTACAAAATACCACTAGTAATATGAATCTTTTTATTAATTAAATTCTAAACAATATATTACTTTAATAAATTAACAAAATGTTTTAAGAGTGTATGCTATTCCGTATAAATGAATATTGCATTTACACATTTTAAGCATTGATTCATACAATTACCTTTCATCTATGTTATTAATTGTATTTTCTTTGTTTCAGCAAAAAGAATTCCATTGTCCTGCGCACTCAGCTATCGGTGCGAGTTCACACGATCATCGGTGAGTACAGAACATTTACATTTTAAGGAAACGGATACTCAGATCAGACAGTTTTCTAAATTTAATTAACACAACAAAATAACTAAAATACTCGATACTCATTAAGTTATTCACGTGTATTTAATCTAAAGTGGAGCAACTCTGATGGTGAAATTGTATCAATGAATTTTTCTCTTTTATTCAAACAAAAATCCAAGTAAAAAGTACATGGAATATAGGTGATATGGTTATTAAAAATACTGTGAATTTTATTAGAAATATACGTCGCTTAGTTTCTAATTGACTGGCTTGTATTGGTCTTATCTTCGCTCTGAATTTGAACATCATTTGGTTTCTTATCACGATTACTTCAAGGATTATTCTCCGTCATTTCTGCATCAATAAATAAAAAAGACACTACAGTATCATTGTACTACATATAGTTATATCAATACTAAGTTTATCATGACGTATGATACTGTTGATTCTTTAAAACTAACCTAAAATAATTTGTCATACTGGATCATATTTTAGACGGAAACATACAAACTAATATTCAATTTAGTTTCAAGAATATTCTCTTCGTATATAAATCAATCGCTTTGTGTCATTTTTTATTGTCTAATAATACACACGTTTGTCTATATGTATTCGAAACGTCAAACGTTTTTCTTGAAGCTATATATGATGTAGGTGTATCAAATTGTAAATACACTAGCATTACGACGATATGTCTTCCTGTACATACACGTACGTTTATATATGAGGAATGTCGATCGAGTGTTAGTGAAGTGTGACGGGACTAAATCACCGATTCGTATCGAATTACGTTCACTTGCACTGCGAACTAATACACCGTAACGTGCTATTTCCCTTCGATTATAGCAAATATGCGATCGGAAAACGTAGATTATTGGTATTAGTGCGCGCGGTATTAGAGTGCCAGGCATTTGTACATTCGTGAAGTAATTGCCGTGTACATGAAATGTACATAAAACGTGTGTATGTGCAATGAAATCCCTCGATATAGCTTGTTCCCTAAATAACCTACACACTATGAACTTACCTCATGTACAGCCGTACATTTCTTCTAAATTCCGCCAAGAATACTTTCTTCATGTTACACAGTAAGTTATTGCTAAAAGTTAACCTGCATTTTTAGACTATCGCAAACCTCTTCTTCTTTGTAACATATGTGTATCGTCTTTAGTAGTATGAATTTTCATTCGTCAATATAATTCTCCATGCTCACTTGTATGCAGTATAAACTAATGTTCCTTTATTATCTATTAATGTTATTTATGCACAGCAGGAAATTGTGTATGATACAGACAAGTGTTAAACAATTTTAATAACAGAAGGTGCGATCAAGGCTCCGTGTGCAAATGCTCTAGTTCTAGCTAGATAATCCAGTTCTTTATATAGCCATTATTCCTTACAAACTTTTTCTCTTTCAATTACCTGTATTATACAACAATCACATTGAAATTATTCCTGTGACATTTTGCTTCTTGTTTACGTTCGCATGTAATGTCACATAAAATTACTTAGCACTAGAATTTATTCTAAAAACCTTCAATTTCCTCTTCTTCGTATGTTGTCAATCTCCTTGTATGTTATTGGACAAAATGTATCAACTTATGTATTGTGTGACCTCTAGATCTTTAACTCGTTCGGACAAGTGAACAACACATAAAAGAGGGTTGTTTCTCATTTATTAAATGCACCCTTCCGTGACCGCAAGAACCTGTGGCTTTATCCTGGGAGGCGGTGCATTGGTCAGGTTCTCATAATTAAAACCTTGACACAGGAATTATAATCTGCTTTGTTTATCTACTTCTGTTACTGTTCTTACACGCTCAACTGATCGCGAACAATGACTCGGAATTCTGTTCTCTTCTTTCGTTGGCTCTGTTTCTAACGTGTGGGAATAGCACCATAGACCATTTGTAGAAGACGATTTCTATATAGATAATGCAAGTCAACTTATTGTTTACTTGTATATAAGCGAATCCATCCCGTTTATAAAAACTAATTTCATTCAGCAGTTGACCTTGATAGTTATAATTTGATTATAATTATGTGTGAACGTAATTCAGAGACATTTCGCTCTAAATATAGAAAATCAATCATAATTCTATTTCGAAGGTCTTCGATATGGAAATGTGGAACAATTTATAGGTAAACCTAAATGGATACTGTTTATTTTACTATCAGATATACCCCAGTTTATGCAAGTTGAAATTAGTGTACACTTTGTTTCATGAACAAACTTGTCATTACAAGTATCCTTGAATCTATGACCCCAATAATCATCGACTTTTTTATACCCAACAGCCTCAATATATAACAATTACTTTCTTTACGACTTTTTGTATCGACTACTCAATCCACCTTCCAGAAATTTAGCTACAACCAATTTATGAGGCGTTGGTGGTGCTATTTTTGAAAACTTGAATTTTTCTTCTGATCCAGACACGAACCAACTGATTTACAATCAAATTAGTGTTGTATGTGTACAGAGTTAAAAATAAACTATGTAAGTTACATATAAATATATCTAACAATCTACTCACGGCCTAGTCGACTGTTATTGTTATTCGCTTGTGTTTTTCTCGTTTTGCTAAGACGCCCTAAGCTAGTATCGGTTCAGTCTTCGTTTTGTACACTTCAGAGCTGGTTGGAGAGTATTATGATGCTTGCTTAAAACAGTCGACACGATAACAGACAGCTATTCTTGTTTGTTTTAACGAGTTTTACGTGCACAGGGGGATATTTGAATAGCCTTGCAAAGACCAACAGCTACACGAATCGTGGTAAAGTAATTATTACGTGGATGGACTTTACATAAACGAAAATGAATTATTTGTTGATACAGATTGAAATATTTGATTATGTAAAAGAAACAACCGGTATTTTATACAGAGTATTAAAATAGCTTTAGATGAATTATATCAGACAAGCAGACATTTACGTCACGCATATTATTCGAATATATATTTCTATAAACTTCGGGAACGTTCCATCAATTTATGCTTTCCACATTTAATATTTATATCGTTTTCTCTTTACAGAAAAACTCCTTACTTCAGAAGGACGCGAACTACGCCGTGCCTTGTTTTCCTTGAAGCAGATATTCCAGGAAGACAAGGACCTCGTGCACGAGTTTGTTCAGAACGATGGGTTAGCTTGTCTAATAAAGGTCGGTTCCGAAGCCGATCAGAACTACCAGAACTACATCCTACGAGCGCTGGGCCAAGTAATGCTCTACGTGGATGGAATGAACGGAGTGATGGATCACAATCAAACAGTCCAATGGTTGTACACGCTGATTGCGTCCAAGTTTAGACTTGTGGTGAAGACAGCACTGAAATTACTCTTAGTGTTCGTCGAATATACGGACTCGAATTGTATGCTTCTAATCAAAGCTGTGAACGCAGTTGATGGATCACAAGGTTTGATGCCTTGGAGCAATATTATGAGACTCCTGAAAGATTTCAACGCGGCTGATACCGAACTACTGATCTACGCTATGACACTTGTCAACAAATGTTTGAACGGTATACCTGATCAAGACACATACTATGATCAAACCGATGCTTTGGAAGAACAAGGAATTGAAGGAATTATTCAGAGATACATGTCTAAACAAGGAACCGATTTGGATCTGTTGCAACAGTTCCAGATATACGAAGCTGTACTTCAACACGAGGATGGAGAAGATAAGGGAATGCCCTTGAGACATCTGGATGAGAGCATTAGGAAAACATTGAGAAATAGAAAGTCCTTGGTGGAAAGTACAGAACGACGAAAATCTAGACGCCACTCTACTGGAAACACACCATTGAATAACAATGCAAATAATAGGATGAAGTTTTATTCCTTACAAACTAACACAGTGGATGATGAAGATGAATCTTCCAGTTCTCAATCCTCAGGGCCCAACGATCACAATCTGAACGGCAGTTATAAGGAAAATAACAAAGGTATGTGCAATAGAATGTGATGCATCGTAATTTTAACTTATGAGTTTTAAGTTTGGTAAATCTAAAGTTTAGAATAATAATGTATGCGCGTGAGGCTGCTTTCTAACTTGCTTGCTCCGCTTAGTGAACGACGTTGGCGTAACCCCAGCTTTGAGGAGACGCCGAGAGAGGGCCGAGCGTCAGAGGAGCTTCATCAAGGAACAACAAGAGTCTGCTGCTATATTGCGGGCTTCTCTGGGTATTGTGGAGGATGCAGAGAACGGTAGGTGTTTCTTACTAATGGCACAATGAGTTCTCAGTCACACAAATAATTTACCGCACAAATAGCATCGTGATTTCTCTTTGATAACACACATAATAAATAAACGCAAACGATATAAACATGTACAACTATTCTGTGTGTAAAAAATATACTAGCTAAAACATATATGTCTACAAGAATATAAAATTTACTACAATTTTGTTCATGTTCAACATGCCAAAATATAAATCAGCCTATGTCGTAATATACACATGTTTATTTTTAGGAAACTACACTAACAACCAACAACAAAGAATTACTAATGGCAATCAACAATTGAGCCGAAATTCAAGCAGAAAAGATCTAACCCCATTGATGAACGCTGTAAACAAACTCGATTCGACTGAAGAAGGTATTCTGAAGAAACCGTGGGTTTTACAAATGATGTACGGTAAACCCACCGAGGATAATGATGAAAATAACGACGACAATGCTGATAACACGAACGAAAACGATCGGAAATTGTTGATACTAAAAAGAGAAAACACCGTTAAAGATCTGACACAGAAATTGGCCAGTCAGAATATCTTGCATAGTCCTTCGGACGAAGGAAAAATAAATCGGATAGGCGATATGTCAGGCCTAATATCTAAGGCGAAAGAAGGACTGGCCAAGTCAAAATCGAAAGCTGATGTTTTGAAAAGTCCTACTTCAGAGAACGTTCCTAAAGTTATTGAAGTCAAGAAATCGGAGAATGAATTGCGATGGGAAGAACTGGTTCATGCTATGAGTAGGCCGTTAAATTTGTGCGATATGGATTTCACGGACTTACAGTCGGAAGACGAAGCTGATGTACTTACTCCAGTTGCAACTACTAATGGAATACCACCACCTCCACCTCCTCTATGTAGAGATTCTTCGGCTCCACCTCCGCCACCGATCCAACAAAGAAACCCTCCACCGTTTCCAACGAACCCTCCTATGTTTGGTTTGAACATGCAGAAGAATCAAAGACTTTGTCAAGAAGCTCCAAAGAGTAATAGCATAAAAAAGAACAAGAAGACTGTCAAACTATTCTGGAAAGAAGTTCGAGATGATCCTATCTCATTGAGCAAACTACAGAAATTCGGTGGAATGATTTGGGATGAGCTGAATCCAGTCACCATTGATACCCAAAAGTTGGAACATCTTTTCGAATCCAGAGCTAAAGATCTCATCAGCAAGGTAATAACATTTCACATGATTATAACTATCTTTCTATCTCTCTCTAAACAATATTAAAAATTTAATGCATGATGTTTGTCATAATTAGTAATTCGTAATCAACTTTAATATTATATCTACGCTATTTTTACTACCAGTATTTTTTAAAGGATTCTTTAGCATAATATTTATTTTGGGATATTTAAGATGTGAAGTGCTTACGTAATATTTCTTCTTGCCGATACAAGTATTTTGTTACAATGTGGAGGGAGTATTTTTTAGAAGGGATTTTTATAAGGTTCTCTCCTGGATTATTAAGTAACATTTTTTCTTTTTTTTTCTTTTGGTGATCCGCACGTGGCATGTGCTGCGCTCTAGGAGGTGAGTTATGATATCCTGATATCTGTTCATTTTCTGGGTGATTAGTTCCAGTGTGCTTTTGTATTTATTTGATCTGTCTATAGATAATTGCTATTAACAAACTAGACTAGAAGTCATGCACTTGAATGGGTTATGAATTATGCGATTCTGAATATCTGTCCAATCGCAAGTTATCGCTCAATGTAAATAGACATTTGGAAATCGCAAAGATGGTTTTTTCTTCAAAGTTAAATACTAAAACTTTGAAACATCAAAAGCATAAAATGTCATGTATGCATTATGGATTTCATAGTATTTTTTTTCATGATAGAAAACTGTAATTTGCATTTATATTTTTGGGGCTTTCAGTGTACATAGATGTGCTTCGGATTTGTGTATATTTTTGAGAAATCTGTGCAATACCAGTTTTCAGATTTGTATTATTTTTGTGCACCCTTTTCCATTCCTTCTCATTAAAGATTCATTCGATACCTACTTCTCAATAAGATACATTCCTAAATATCATGTTTTTGATTTCATGGAATCTGTATAATACCAATTACGAATTCTATAAATATATATAGAAGCATGTAGTAGTAGTTTTTTAAGCTACATTGTTTTTGTATTTTGTTTTTCATATTTTTTTTGTAGTAGAACATAGTTTATAATCATTTGAATAATAGTTCAAATGTCTAATATTCTGTCCATTTCGTATAGAAACAACAAGAAATGAATAAAAACAAAGAAATTATAGTACTCGATCATAAACGATCTAATGCTATCAACATTGGCATGACGAAACTACCACCACCAAGGTCCATTAAAACTGCAATCTTAAAAATGGACGCGACCATTATGAACAGGGAAGGAATAGAAAAACTTCTGACTATGCTTCCTACAGAAGAAGAACGAACCAAAATCCAAGACGCCCAAGCGGCGAATCCTGATTTACCATTAGGAAGTGCTGAACAATTCTTACTAACGTTAGCTTCCATCTCTGAACTACCGGCTCGATTGAAACTGTGGGCTTTTAAACTTGATTTTGAGAATTCCGAACGTGAAATCGCAGAACCATTGATGGATTTGAAGCAAGGAATTGAACTACTAAAGGGTAATAAAACGTTCAGAGGAATTCTCAGTACGCTGCTGTCTATTGGAATATTCTTGAATGGCAACGAAGTGAAGGGATTCCAGATTGAATATCTTGCCAAGGTTCCAGAAGTTAAAGATACCGTACACAAACATTCACTTCTACACCATTTGTGCCATATTGTTATGGAGAAATTTCCAGAGGCAACTGATTTGTATTCTGAGGTAAGTTTTCATATCAAACAAACATATCTTCTATAAAGACTAATGCTTTTGACATTTTCAGATTGGAGCAATTACCCGAGCATCGAAAATAGATTTTGACGAGTTGGCATTGAATATTCATAGGCTAGAGTCTGATTGTAAAGCCTCCTGGGACCATTTGAAACTAATTGGCAAACATGACGGTTCGACAATGATGAAAGTAAAGATGTCAGATTTCTTAGCAGATTGTGCTGAGCGTATTATATTATTGGGAATAGTGCATCGCAGAGTAATGACTAGGTAAAACTATTTTAATTGCCGTAATAAATATATACAAAACTCTATTGAGTCATGTTATTGTAGATATCACAAATTTCTTCTCTGGCTTGGTATACCGCTTCATCGAGTCGCTGATACGAAACCCAACGAATTTTGCCGAATTGTGTCCGAATTCGCGTTGGAATACCGGACAACACGAGAAAGGGTTCTTCAGCAACTTGAGAAGAAAGCTAATCACAGAGAAAGGAATAAGACAAGAGGCAAGATGATCACTGAGGTAAGTTGTTACTTAAAACCTTCTGTATTTAATCTTCTATATTAAATCTTTGCTCTCTATCTTGTAAGATACTACTGGACGTTGTATTGCTTTCATATGTGGAATTTACTCATTATTAATGCATTTAGGTTGGAAAGTTCAAGTCTAACGAAGACAGAGCTGATGCGGAACTCAGACAGCTGTTAGGCAGCGATATATCTGACGTGGAGAGTATGCAGGGCACATTGCCCTGGAGACGACAGAGGAAAGACATCCACAGCAGTGTGATTGGCGTTCCCAACGGCAATCTCACCGATGACGGAGACGATGAAATCCTGGAGAGCTTAGTCAAGACTGCCACCAAAGCACCATCCTCGAGGACAACACCTCGAGAGAGGAAACGGACCAGACATGCTGACAGAAAATCACGTAAGTACCTGCCGGAGAATCTAACAGGTACAGGAATACATACGCACACCCACATTGGCAATACAGAAAATAGTATAAATAGGTTATAGAGAAGTGTGTGTGTGTGTAACTCTGTACATTATATCCAGAGGTGATGGATTAACATGTACCCTTGTTTAGTAAAGCGGTCGCGTACAAGAGAGAACAATCCTTTTGGTAGCAGAGATTCACCATAATATAGCTAGATGGCGGTATGTGTCTTCGGTGTTTGTTCACACCAGTTCACACCTTGTTTGGTTTCGACTGCATTAGTGCTTTCTTTACCTTGTAATAACCAGTGTTCTTAATTTGAAGTACATCTGCATGTCCCGTAAATAAGAAATTTGTGTGACAAACTTTTTAAATTATGATATAACCAAATAAATTATTTTTGAGGTTAGTACTTTGATCTGCATTTGCATTACTGTGTTAATATGCTTACATAAATTGTATGAATGTATGTTTTTGCATGTATGATTTTATGTATTGTTCTAAAATAGTTTCAGTGCCAATATATGATTTTATAATATCATGTACATGAATGTTTAGCTTGACAATTGTATTAACGTATCGTACTGTATATTAATATTGCTACCGGCGAATTGAATGATATGTACAAAGTTATCTGTCGACGCATGTAGAAAATCTGTTTATTAATTATATTTTTAATATTTGCAGTTCGTAGAACGTTGAAGAATGGTTTGTCAGAAGAGGAAAAGAAACACATTGCCGCTTACATCAAGGGCTACTGACAAATACACACACACATACACATATATAGATTAACTATTTATACGTATAAGTGAGGAATACGTGTGCCTATCATATTGTTATTTATCTATAGATATATAATTACTTGTGACTTTTTATACAACATCTTGAAGATGTAAAATGTGAATAAACAATTTGTTACACGGGATAGCATATGAGCACTGTTCTGAATTAGCCGGTTGACTATACCTGTTTAAACATGAACAATGCTCATTGTTTATCCAACGTTCATGTGATAAAAACAAAATGGTGTCCTATCATGATCCTCTCATTGACAACGATCAGGATTTTGTATGCAGAAATGAATGGGATCCACCATAACCTATTGACGAATGTAAATTGTGCCTCAAAAACAAAGGCTGAACTAGTCTGATATTATTTTATAACTGTTCAAATTATTTATATAAACAAACATACACACACATACAGACAGCCAGAAGTGATGTGAGCATCACGACGATAAATATTACAGTGAAGAGATATAATAGTATTATTATTGGCTTATAATATCAATCAAATATATACTTCTATTTGTTTTGTTTTTAGATAGTAGAGTTTTACTTTTTAACAAACTATTTTATTTAAAAATAAACATGGGGGAATTTATCGTTCTGGGGTTGCTAAATACAGTGTATTTCGCTTTACATAGATATCTCATTCATCATTGAAGGTCAATTGTGATTGCTTTGTAAATTCCGATATTTAAAAATTATGGGAAAATCATTCACAATACTCATTCTGATAATTGTATATTGTAACAAATAATGAACAGAAATGAACAGTTCTAGCAGTTTGATTGAACAGTGTACATTAGAGAATTCTTTGATACTGAATATCGCTATGCTTTTGTATTGGATTTAAGGAACCTCTTTCGGTTTCGCAAACATCTAGTATTGTCGAACTATTTATTATTTATATACTTCTTCAAAACACCTGGTCTTGTATTGTTGCATTTTGAATTCAGTTTTTCTTTCTTTTCTTTTTTAGTAATTTGTAATATAATGATGTGAAAACAAAATTGTTTGAAAGTACGTATTTCGGTATTATGTGTACACCGTCCTTTGTTTAATTTTGTTTTTAATTGTTTTTATAATTTACGAACCTTTTTATTATTCTGTTATTAAGTTGTTAACTTGTAGCCACGTAAGTAGGAATTATTATTTACACGCAACTTATTTACAGAAATGTTTAAGGTCTAAGTGAAAATGCATTCACAGTGTATTGTATTATAAATAAAACTGTTAAAAATAATAATATTTTGTATCGTTATTCTTAGATTTTGTAAACTATATTATCATTGAGCTAATTACCATTCTTTAATCAGGAATATTGTAATTATTATAGACAATTGTATTTCGTAATAATAATCTCTAAATGCAATACGTATATATGCAAATACATAAAGAATTAATATTATAATCACAAATTCAAACTAACAATATTAAATTAACCTAAATTTTTGAACATAAATATAATTATGAAAACATCTGCTTACCCAGTCCAGCAAAGGAATCTCTAAGGTATGGTTCGTTCGGTAATCAACTTAGAACCCCCTATAGTCTATCCATAGATATAAGAACTTGACATGATTCCTTAATAGGTAGGGTGGTACCCTTCACAGCAGGAGAGGCCATAAACTACTAGTAGTGGCGGTATTCAGGTACATTTGTAATGCTCTTAGCGGGAAAGACAAGAGACATTTTGTCTATAATTAAGACGTAATAATAATTTATTGAATATTACATTTATTTATGTTAATTTGTATTATTATTGTTAAGATGTATATCATATTTTTGTTGTTATTTTTCAAAATGTATTTATAAATTTCTGAATACAGCTCTGCTTTTTATTCATTTACTGTGTCGTATAATTTGGGATAATCCTCTGTTAATAGCATGCTGCGTTTAGTCAAGTTCTTATATCTATGGATACACTATACCATATCCCTAAGGATTCACAGGTGCACGCAAAGCTACGATAAATCTGAAATATGACGGGGAAGATTCGTGTACAATGACTGGACACTAAATTATTGTTATTATACCACACTCACTATTGAAATAAGCACGCACTTTATATAGTCTCGTCATAAAACAGAACAATACTATAAATTTATCAGTTTTTAGCGTAGATGTTTGTACATTTACTGTGAAATGTAGATAAGTATCGTAAATTTATTGTATATTACGTATGAAACACGATATAACCGGTATAATATTACACGGGTCAAGAATTAACAGAGTGATTAGGTAAATATTTATATAATAAAGAACCCGTAACTACTTGAATCGAATTTAAAAATACAAGATTATACAAAATGATACAACATTCTGTCGGAAATAATTCAAATAAATAAAACACATGTTTTAAAAAAACGTCTTTATTTTTAAATAATTATCGACAATTTGTATTGCATAGTACAACAAATATATTTTATTTTCTGCCAAATAATTTTCATATATTGCACATAACATTTTTATACTTCGCATATTTTAATTAACAATCAATTACCAAACGAAATTGTATATTTATATATTGTGCACGATTAAGTTCATTGCAATTATATTA
The DNA here is from genome assembly GCA_963422195.1 of Carabus problematicus. Lineage (NCBI taxonomy): Eukaryota > Metazoa > Arthropoda > Insecta > Coleoptera > Carabidae > Carabus > Carabus problematicus. Next base: position 2,365,094 of record OY728580.1, on the reverse strand, counting down.
CATCAAATATATAGGTATAATTAGTATTTACTTGGTTGGAAGTAACAGAAAAATCGGGGGAAAATATTCGCTGTGTGTAATTGTGAGATTTTTTGTTTCGTACATTCTTGCTATTGTTATCTAGTAGGTTATGATGTTTATGTTTTCTATATTTGTTTTGCTACGAAATAAATGCGATATTTTGTCTATTAGATAACAATTTTCCGTACATAAACATAGAAACAGCGTTCCTCAAACTGTATTTGAAATCAGCCTGTACATGTGATCTTCGGCGAGATAGATTATTTAACTAATTTTGACTTACTCATTGGAGAAACGCTGTACATATACAGAGCGACATTGGACATGCATTTTTTGACCGTCGATTATGGCTGTTAACATACGTAAGGATAAAAATTAAGTCTTTAAACGCTAACTTCCGTCTCCATATGTGTACAACATGGTAGTATAAAACAGTACAAAACGTTATTAGCTACTAACAACAAATTCTAGTTCAGTTTAAAATGTACACTAACATCCTTTTGTTCTTATATTTGCGCGGAAGAAACAAGAGATTTCAGATCTCATTCGCTCTGCATCCTGAATGATCTAAAATGTTTTTTCTTCAGGTCTTGAAAGTGTCCATTTTAACTAAACGTTTATATATTAATTATTTGGTTAAAGTTCATCGTGTTTGGGGCCGGAGAATTCTTCATGGGAAATATATCCGTTCTTGTCTTTGTCTTCGTGTTGGAAGATTTCTTCAACCAGTTTGTCATGATCTTCGATCATCTTCTTGATGTCGTCACTGGGATTCTCACCATCAGCAGCAACCATCTGTTTCTTCAGATATTCGCTGACCTGAAACAAAACAATTTTTTAGTATATTCTACTTGAAATCATCTTTACTTAAAGTTTTAAGCAATGTGTATTAAATATAGTTACACTTTTCAACATCTGGTATCTATAATTTCAAAATACTCCTCTTTCTGCTGAAACAATTCTATTCACATTTAAATTCTAAGTTCGTCATACAACTTCTCTTGTAGTACGAAGTTTCCTAATCAAATATAAATGTTTGTCTGCAACATGTTTCTATTCCTTGAACATACAAATACAGTTTACGTAACAACTGACTCTATTTATAGCCTCCTAAAGCGACGGTTACCATATTTTCCTTCCAGGTTTTCTTTTTTTTTAAATACGTATCTTTAAATTCATGATCAGAATAGACACACATAGAAACATCTGCAATTATTGTGTTTATTGAAACAAAACTATCCATTTATCTAGTAATCCGTGTAAAACTTCCTTGCGCTTCAGAATTACAACGCGATAATGAAATACAAATATTGTTTTAGAACGTTCATTAAATCTACGCGAATAAAAACAAAAACGATATTTTACAGAACAAAACTATACATATGTACTCAGTCTGCATAGTAGCACAATCTGACAGTTGTGTTTTGTTTTCCATATTGAATTTTAGTGTACGACAAGTGAGGCATGCACGAAACGTTTTTGTAAGAATAATAAGAACATGTATTGGTGTATATAATTATGAGGATGGCTTGTTTGAATATTGTTTTCTATTAAAAACAATTACAAGATTTCTGATTACAATAATTTCATACACTTTCATAACTGTTAATTATTCATTTCGCGTTCTCTTCTTGTAACAGTAAACATTTGCCAAAAACACGTTCTAACCATAACTGCTGAAGAACCGAAGATGTGAACGACCTCACAGAGAACATCAGCACCTTCGTTATATGAATACATTAAAATACCAACTAGTGTACATTCGTTTAAAATACATGCATGCGCAGTATCTCTTTATGTGATTTACTCAAAATGAATATTTAAAACGTATTCGCAAGCAACGAGAGTGCAAAGTTAGTCTGTGGACAACGGAATACACTAACAGTAGTACATTTGTTGTTAATAGGAGTCTATGCATTCATGCACATTCGTGAAAGTTAGTGGAATATATTATGAAACACATTTGCGATTTTCAATTATTTTGAATAAAACCATGTGCAATATGAATCTATGCATGTTTAAAATCATAATGGACCGTTCTTCTTGATTTTTTAGTTAAAAATGATTTACCTCTTCTCGTGATAACATATTATCCTTGTCCGCGTCGATTTCCTTGAATACATTAGTGGTTGGTGGCGCATCACCGATGTTAATCAACTCCACCTCGAAGGAAAGCGTGGCTCCACCAGGAATGACCTTACCGGCGCCTCTGTCTCCGTAGCCCAGGTGTGGCGGGATAGTCAATTTACGTTTTTCTCCCACACACATGTCCAACAGACCCTGGTCCCAACCCTTGATCACTTGGCCGACACCCAGTTGGAATGTGAATGGTTGTTCACGATCGAAACTGGAAAAAGAACACGAATCTCAGTGAAATATTCATTCGTTTGCGATGTGAAGTCAAAGTGATGCATTGGAATGAATGAAACGGTAAGCTGACTAATAGTTTCTAACATCTAACGATAACATAAAAGTAACTATTATAATAAAATAGTTTAAAATCATTGTGAATTCAAGATAATAAATTTGAAGAATTGAAAGTGTCAAATAATACCGCGTGTATGAATACTTCTACGAGAAAAATTACGGTATATAATAATTATAAAAATAAACACACACAATGTTTTACATCATCCTTGATACAAGTTTGCAGTATCCACAGTTTAAAACATGACTAGAATTAGAAAGTGCTTCTTCATTGACTGTCGTGAGCTGCACATCTAATGATTTCATTGTAAACTAGAAATTTTGCGCAAATTAACTTCGTTGAATTGTACATTGTTTAAAGACTATGAGACACAAGATCCACGTAATGACAATTCATTAACGGCTGCAGTGTCAATTGAATTTCATTAGCGAACAACTACGAAAATAAGTCAAAACAACGACAGAAGAACCTCTTAAGTCGGTGTCCATAATTTACGAATGGCCAACAGCAACTTTTGAAGTGTTATTTTTCCTACTCGATATCATCGTGCAGAGTGCGAGAGCCAACACTTTGTGATCTAGATACAACAGAGAGAGGAGAAGTGTTCAGAGGTGGTGTATGGAAGACTCCTTAAAACTTTAAAGTTTCAAACTGGGAAATAAAAGTTGGCTGTTTTTAATTATTCACGATAAGGTAACCGGTAGCCCGGTTTAAGAGCGGCCCACGTGCACATGGGCTTGGGGAATCGGCGTATCGGTCCCAGGGGGACGGCGCGAGAAGCATCGTCGAGAATCTCATGGTCTCAGCAGAAAATACCGCACATATCTACTATTCTGCACTAACACTGCCCGTTCAAGACGGACGGTAGGGAATCAACGTATGCATGTGTGTGTGTATGTGACAGTGCTTTACGTTGTCAGTGGACGGTTGGTGGTTACTGAACGGGATACCGTGTATGTGTTGTGGTTACCGAGCCTGTTTTTTTATGAGCACGGATCGTGGATTCCGTTGTTTGCGTTACGATTGCGTACGAATTTGGAGAACAAAATTACATGCAACGTTAACTCTTACTGTGGTTACGGCTAAAGTACTTGAAAAGAAATTAAAAATAATCGGACACACAGCAATTAATCACAATACAGTATATGCCCATTTGATAATTATACACATCACGCAATTTCCCAATTTCATGAGCAAATTTTACATATGGCCAATAATTGTAGTTTTATTAATTATAATTTGTTTCATAATTTGAAAATCTATTAGATATAAAAATATTTTATGTAGCTGATACTTACATCAATGTCATTTTAGTTCAATTATAGTTAAATTTAGATGATATATACATAATTTCAACGATCTTTTTGTTATAATCCCAAAAAAGTTATTGGAAGTTTGATGAAAGCGCATTTTGATGAACATATATCATACATGCCATCTATTTAAAACACAAACTGCAATTTAAACTTTAATACGCCATAGGCAAACTATGATAATACATATTACGGACATTAATGTAGGGAAACCTAACATAAAACGTAGCTCAACTAAATTAAACTATTTTTCCATGCATGAGAATAGTTTTTCGAATCTCTGTACATTGTAAATTCTGCTCTTGCATATATGGTGTCGTGTGATTTTTTGCTCACTGCTTTCTCGGTTCACACGCAACCGTGAAACACTAAATTGTGCGCGCGTGTCAATGTGTGTCATGCTGCTAGATTAAGTAGTGTATGACGATGATGTACATATAAACTCGGTACATAGTAGCGCAAGTCCATAGCACTCTATAACGGGAGAGGAGAAAGTTGTAACTGTATTAGTGTAAAGGTACTTTCACAATGACGCGTGCTTTATTGCATATGCGTAATAGTATTTGTGAATTTCACTTTGTATACTCATAACTCCGCGTTCTTCAATAATGCGCAAATTCTTCTTCTTCTTAATTTCATTCGTATTGTTCAAATAATTAGATTTTTTTATTTTGATCAATTCTTTACCTAGAGTTCAGCCGTTTACTTCTAATTGTTTAAAAATAAATTTATAATAAATTGTAATTGTACACTGAATTAAAATTATAAACATGCAATATAATGTTTTAATCTAAAAAACATTATATATTTAGCTAGAAATAATAATAATTAAAAATAAAATTAAAATTGTGCCTTGTTTAAATATTAACGCGGATCATATTTTGAAAATTCTGCCTGGAGGGCATAATATTTGTTTTCTTGTTTTAAAAAGAGAAAAAATTCATTATGAAACAAAAATTTAATCAACACGAATCAATGTTCGTAGTGTAAACACAACTGTGTTTTATCCTATATTTCCATTTCTCTGTTTCTCTCTCTTGTTTCGCATGAATATATGTATGTGGATACTGAATTATTAGTTTCCAAAGCATATAATCCATCTTTATCAGGTAAATCTCATGAGATATTATGATGCGTGTGTGTTTTCGTTTTGATGTGATGAATTTCCCCAGTTATGTGGTAAAGTTTAAAACCGATTCATCATGTACGAAACTTTTTCAATGTGATCCACCCTGATAGTGGACCTGTCATCAGCTATGAGCATGCGTCATATAAGCACCAGATCACATCTTGCAAAGATCTTCAACGATATCTCAGTATCAAACCAACTTTGTGTAATACTGCATTGCAACTATTTAAATAATACTAGTACTACTTACTTATATAACACTATGAAACATTTATTCGAAATTATTCATCTGCAATGTACGTCTATAACCTAAGGTAGACTTGTAAATAATCAAGGCAAATATTATAGCCAACAACGTTGTTAAGTTTTAACGACAAACTTTTATTTCTTCAGCCTTTGTGAGTCGCTGTATTTTACATACAAGATGATGTACGTACGGACATATACTGCAAAGTACTTGATAATGACGCGAAACTTTCTATTGCATACAAGTAGGGTACGTGCGCATGCGCATACAACATTGTGCGCTTGAATGTTGAAGTTGGTCATAACTTAATTTGAGTTGTGCAACGACATCGCCAGCATAGGGACACATCTTCGCCTCCTCTGATATGCATGACTATGTAAATATTTAAAATGCTTTGTCTTGCAACACCAGCGCCACAGCGGCAGTGGCAACGTCAGCAGAAGAAGAAGAAGAGATATCAACTCGCGCGAAAACTGTAAAAAAAAAGTTTCCAATTCAGTATTCCCTATACCATCGTTACAACCTAGCCTGTACTTGTTAAATATTAAAATGAGCCTTTTTAAACTTTTTTGTATCTGAATTTTGATACTTTTTACAAAGTCTTGTCTCCCAACGACTGTTATGACTCTAGGCCGCTTGTGCAAAAGTTAAAAAATAAACCGACGTCGTGACCCGTACTCATACACGGGGTGCTCGGGTGACGTCGGTGTGTAAAGTGTCGTTTAAAACTTTTATAGCTAATTTAGTCGCTTTATTATGACTATCACTTGTCTCTTTGCACACACATACATACACACAGTGCCCTATCGGTGTGTCTTCCATGTTGCTCGTCCCAGCAACATTGCAGAAATACACACACCAAATTGTTACACGTGAATCTTACCATTTTCCAGTTACTTTCCGACAAATCTCTTCAAATATGCTCCATATTACTGTATCATTTTATTTGATCAGCAGCACCACCAACAGAACAAACAAAAAAACTTATTTACAAGTTACATTCATAAACAAAGCAATAGCAAAAAGAAAAAAATCTCCAACAAACCTCAGAAACAAAACAATACTGTGGAAACAAAAGTAACTTTCTCAATTGCGTGGCTTGCTGCGATGTGTTCCCACTTGAGGAATAACGGACAGAAAGAGCGTGAAAATGAAAACGTTTTCATAAAAGCGAAGACGAGTACAAAAATTGCGTGGCAAAGCAACATTTCTAAGCTTTCAAAATGTTAATTCACCCATACAAATAGATGAACAAAGTACAAATGCTTGATAGCAATTGTAGTGAGGGTATCTGCCATTGAACAATTTTGCTTCGCGGTGGAGAATAAAAGTCTTAGCTGTAAATGTGTCATCGAGAAATCCCACAAGAGTCATACGCACGCCAACACCAACGACTGTCACTGTGTCCCAGCCCACTTTCCAATATGAATAAGTGCGCCACTGCGCTTATACATACAAATGTCAACACGGCACATCTATGCACAAGTGTACATACGAAACAGTTGTAATTTTTCATAGGACACAGTTAATAATTTACTCCGGCAGACGCGTCGAAATATGTACATGTAAACTAGTAACATTTGTCGAGCACTAACAAACACGGGAAAAAATATATCACCAGCTATTATTCACAGTGTTACCAACTTCCGACGCGAACACAACCAAATGTAACTGGTAACAATGGACACGTAAAATAACATTAATTCTAAACACACGCACACAGCAAGTTTTAATTAAAATCTAATAACAAACCAACTTGATCCCGGTAGGATCCGAAACATAATTTGTATGAAAATAATCTCGAATTGGATTCGACCGTCAGTGTCGATATTGTATTCTGTGGAAGGTTTTCCAGATCTCGAGACCAGCGGGCTGGGGGCGGGATATCATAACGAATTACTTCTCCAGATGTAGTGAAAGATAAATGAGGTTAAGCTGCACTTTCTTCGCTCGTACGTGAAAGTTTAACAGAAGAAGCGAAGAGTGCGTTTAACGTTTTGTGTGTCTTCTGCGTTATACTGACGAAGACAGAGAGACACGGGCTTCTTCTAGAGAAAGAGATGACGGGTGAATGTAAGAGCAGGACTGGACGATGAAACGAAAGAGATAGCAACTCGTAACTGTTGTAGAGAGATACAAAAATGCTTCGCTTATCTTGTACAAGTATCCTGTACAAAAAAAAAATGACGCATGTCATCAGAAAAAGTATACTACTTGCATGGGCAACTTTAATAATGAAATTACATTATAGCATTTTGTTAGAAAACATTAAAGAAATATATTTGTTAACAGACATTTGTACAACATCAATATTTATTTGCTTCAAAAGATTTTTCGTAAGATGAATATGTGCTAGTCTTCATTTCAAGGTGTAATTTTCCTTCCGTCTACCAAATAACTAGACGTACTTTAACCTGCTGTCTGCTTCTCATACGGTAAGCATTTAGTACTCCAGACACCTGTGTTTCCTTACAACAATATAAGCTGCATGTTTGGTTTGAACTCGTCAGGTTTGGAGTATTCCATAGAAGCGACACTTTGGTATGCTGCCGTAAGAAAAGGCCAGCATACTTCCACGTCTATCTGTCTGTCTCGAGTACGCACATAGCCGTAGCTCGAGTGCTTATACCTGATAGCTCGTTCATAATAACGCCCCAACCATAGGCGTACCGTGTGGGGATTGTTAAACACAAACTAAAATCAACCTTATGCATAATTATTATTAGAAAGACATACTGAATTTAAGAAGCCCAATGCGAAACTCATTTGAAATCGTAATTTTATTGATATAAGTGTTACAAGTATGCGGTAATAACATACTCTTACATATTTAACACATATGTAAATAGATAATGTAAATAAATAATTATACAGTCAATAACGTCTGAGCATTTAAGGAATTATATGAATAATTAAATGATTAATAATGCTTTTTCCATTTATGAAAGTAAATATTACGTGATAGAAAGTTCTATTCAGTTAATAAGCAAGCAGGATGTTATTGAAAATGCATAAGAGATGAGTATTTATACTTTCGTATTTATTTATAGAATGCTAACCTTTGACATTAGTAAAATTTCTCCGGTTTTTGGTAGAAAATATAATATTTTCAACATTTACATTATATAACTTCTAATTCTTAATGTCTTATTTCGTGTATTACTATTAGAAAAACACAATAAATTTCTTTAAAAACTTTCGTTAATTTGAAGAATGTATCTATGGCGTTTATTCAACGTATAAATTACATGAAAATAGTTTAGGTTAATGTCGAGTTTCGGATGATGCACGCAGTTTTCCGTAACCTGTTCAACCAGACCAGGCATCTTGCGATTGTAATACAGGCCATTGACCCATTACGAGGAGCTTGTTTTCATGTTCCACATACCCGATATTGAGTTCACTTCGATGTATCGTCCAGCTTGTCGATACGCGTTCGTTAACTTCATCAGCGAAACGTACACAACAGTCGGTATGTTTACAAGAAACTTAGACGACTGATTTCTTCTTTTCCTTTTAGCGTTTTACGTAATCGTTGTAGTATCACTGGAATGTCCTAATGATTTAATGGTCTTCTTTGTTTAGTTTAATTGGTCTCGGAATTGTTTTCTTTACGGCACGGAGCGAGAAAATAGTTTAATCTTTCGAAGAAATAGAAGCAAAAAAATAATGAGTATGTCACACTTGAGAGTAGTGATCAAACTAAAGTTTTCTCTCTATTTACTATTTATAATATACTAAATAATAATACTATAATATTACATTTTGTAATGGCTTCGGTTTAAGAAATATTCAAGAAAATACCTTAACAGTTTCTTTATTTTTCAATATCTATGTCAAATAATGTACAACTCTCGTTGGAAACCGTCAGGGGAAATATAGTTAAAAACTATCCACATTCAAACGTGTGTCTTGTACCGAATTAACCTCCTGCTCACCAGGTTTAAATCTGCGCAAATCACGCAAAGGTTGTATCTCCTGAGATGCCATGTATTCTTAGCAAAGTCCAATTTGTACTCTGAATTCAAGATAATTTCCTTCGTGTGAACGTCCAATTTACCATGTTAGTTACAATCTAATCTAGGAAGCTGCCACAAGGGCCTAACGTGCGAAGGAGGGGACTGACCAATAGCTGAACCATTTCCTTATCACTCATCTTATCGTACGGCGGGCGAAGATTTCAAACTAGATATACTCACATATATGTTATCCAGAACTAAGTTATTATTGAATTTCTCAGAAGCAATATTAAGTATTGAATCTCACCATCTAGACATACAATTTAATGCTAATTAAATACATATATTGTACTTCTTTTTATCATAAATCATTTATAGTTTTATAGGTTTGCGAGTATGGTAATGAAAAATGTATAAACTTCTAGATATTACATTTTAGAAACAAGATTGTAAATAAGCAGACATTTGTATTTATTGTCTCTAGTTAGATCTGCAAGCAGAATATGCTACATACACTCTCAGGGTATATATTGTGAGTGTTTCGGTTGTAAATTCCAAAGTTCGTATAATCCTACACGTCTGTGTTTTATCTGGATGCAAATATAATTCTCCCTATCGATTATTTATGTGTCCAATTTCGTTCGGAAACAAATATTCCAATACATGCGCTGGTGAAGCGAGAATAAGATATGCACAACTGTGTTGAACTATACAAACAATAAAAAAACAATCGGATTAATTTCTCCGTTATAATTCCAAACCAGAATTTGATAAAATGTCGCGTGTTTCAATGTTATTCGGCATTGAAAAGTGTGTCATTTAAAATAATCGAGGACGTTGTGCTTATATATTTAAGTGACATTTTATTCAAGGTATTAGTGGGTGTGTCACTATGTAAATTAGAAATTTAAACAGTCTTTTTCAATTAATTGATTTAATTTAATATCATAGTAGGGTAACTGACTTTGGTATATATTTAATCGTACCGGATATTTTTTTAGGCTACATTATATTTTAAAATCGTCGTTCAAAAGAGCTAGCGAATCTCTCGAAATATGTCCTGTCTTGTGTCACTTTCTAGATGCGGTAGTGATCCGTCCTTACATCGACAAGAACATCACGTCTGCATGATTAAGTAACAGAATGACTTGCTAATGCAAAGTTCTACTTAGACTTGGTGTTGATATACCGTGGCTGTTGATGTAAATGTGGAACTATTGCGTGCGGTTTGAGTACATTTCGTACTTTCCTCTCTAGTGGTTACTGACATTTGTTCTAGTGATGTATCCCCGCGTCGAACCGACTCACTAACTAACGTCTCATTAAGCATTTATTACATTAATTTCAGTCAGTGGTTCAACCGGTAATGTTTCTGGTAGTAGTCACCTGGTGATAGAGTTCAAAGTTTATATTATAGTTTGAATTGCACAAACATAGTGAATAAAATACACATTAATGATTTCTAAAACTGTTCATTAAAAGCTTGTAATAACCGGATGCTTCTAGGAATCTCGAAATACTCTCTGATCATAAATCCATCATATAAAACTTTATAAATCGTCGATATTGATTCATTACTTGGAAAATAAATTACAATCCGGTCGTTTACAAACATCAAAGGTTCTATGACTATTTGTTCGTCGTTTCAAGTCGCTGCTCGCTTGTTCTAGCTTGTCTCCGGTGTGACGTAGCGTGTCTTTGCACACTGATTGGCTGCTCAGATGTCCGTGAACTTCTACTGTCTTTGTACGGTGTAATACCTGACAATCACCTGCACATTGTACGTTTTAAGACGTTACTGGAGCGTAGAAGACATTGCTATCAAGTACGAACAGGTTAGTTAGGTATACATATAGACAATCTGACACATAAATGCATAGATTGTATTTCTAAAACGCTCTGAATTCAGTCACGCATCGACAATATCCCAGAAATGGTCAAAGTTCTGTGTTATGGATAAAGTTCTGTATATGGTCTTGTAATAACAGCAATTTTCTATAACTGCCGTTACTTTGGTTTTTGCAATTTAATAAATCCGCTACAGCTTAAAAATTCGTTGATTTTAATGGAAATTTTCACATCCATGTTATACTTGGCACAGTGACATGAAAAGTGCATTAGCTGTAATTCACTAATTTGAACATTGATACTTTTAGTTCTAATTATACATCTATGACACACTTAGCAGGTCACAGGTAACATTATTTTATATCAAGTATCATATCGCTTTGATTTATTTCACGAACTTGATTATACACCCTATCGTGTGCCATGTTGAAAGCTGCCGCTTTTTTTAATTAATCACTTTTTTCCACAACAAAGAGTGAAGTTAATTTGCGTTTGCACGTAAACTCGTGGTGGTTAATTACCAAAAGGTTGTTGAAATTAAGAGTCAGGTAAGAATTATTGCGGTAAAATAATTATATTTACATTTCTTTGTTTTGAGAGCGTAAGATTTACCTGAGACAGCACAAAAATGGCGAATGGAGTTAAATAAAAATATGATTTATAAAGCTAGGTATAGTACTACAATAACAGTTTCAACAAAAAGTATATTTTAACATTTAATACGGACCTTAAGAGTTATTTACTGATCTATTTAATCCTTTTTCTCTTCAATGCAATCTTTTCCACAGAATTTTTCATCGGAATTAAATCCCTTGGAAATGAATAAATTGCGTTGTAGATATTTTTTACACACTGTAAAATATATAAAACATTGCAGCACACACAGCGTCGTCTCACAAACACAATTACGAATGTAGCAGTCTGGTTCAAGCGTGCTTTGACAAGCACAACCGCAACAAGGAGCAGACAGGCAGAAAGTGGTGGTCGGGGACAGAAAAAAGTTTATGCCTCGTCCTGTTCCAGGCCTGTAGTAGCAGTTTGAAAAGGACAAGAGTATGTCCTGCTACACAGGCGGCCATGTCAATATTTTAATTTTATACCAGCAGTAAAGCGATGCTCTTGCAATCGGAAAACACAGCAAAGAGTAACACACTTCAACGACTAGTCCAGTATGACAGCATACGAAGAAGAATTCAACTTCAGGCTTCTTGAATAAATATTAAGAAATGTCCATCCCATGAGTACCAATCCACGCTAATCATCGCTCTTCAAACCCAATTCCCACTAGCTTCCAATGGCGATTTATCCAGCAACTATAACTGAATTAGCCGCACAACTGCATGTGTCAACATGGTGCTGTGTTACACATAGTTCCGTGCATATATATTCTGGGTGATCGTGTGATGGCTATTGAAAGCTCGAGATTGCATGCATATAACGCGGGGGTTCCCCGGAGTCCACTGGTACAGGTTATAGGTACAGCCGATAACGTAGTGTGCGCTAGGGAAATACAGGTACACGCACGGATACCTCAAATATACACGTACAAAGCACCAACGTAACTGGTAGAGATGCCGTACGGAAGAAGGAACGATTGATAGGATTCTGGAGAGATTTCAAGGAGTCGATCGTTGAAAGATTCTCAGAGATTTCAAGGAGTCTACCGTTGAAAGATTCTTCGAAATTTTTATGCAAAACAGAAAAGGAAATATCGGATACGATCGTACTAAATAATTGACACTGAAAACTACATAACAAATATTTCACGAGCATTGCCAAAACTTGTATGAGTTTCGTCCCGTTGCGAAGGGTTAAAACGGCATACATTAAGCTGACATTAGACCAGAACAACGCATGTGTGTAGAGGAAACTAAAGTATACACAGATGAACTATTACGCGAGCCCTTAAGTAAACCGCAGGGACTAGATTCGGTGAAAATATGACAGTAGATACAACGGCGGAACCAAGTTAGTACTTGCATTATCCGCTAGACTAGGGGGTGGCGTTGCATGCACTCGCTAGATTACTATTCATTCCGGAACTGTTTATGAACGACAACAACGCTGTACAAGATTATATGTGCGAACGACAAGGACACACAATAGCATAACCGGCAAAGACACGTTAGTTAGAAGAAGACGAGAACTGGGACAGGATGCCGTTTGCTTTCTTTTATAAAATAAAATTATCGCGAACAATACATGTACCTTATTGGGCGAGGATAAAATAAACTTGGTCTTTATTAACTGAATGTAGAGTAAAATACAAATATGGCGAACACGGTATTGTGAAAAGTACGACTTTTTGTGAACATAATCTTGTTAAAATATGTGGTGAGATGTTTTTTGTTTGTTTTTCGAAAAAGGTTAGCAGGATTCTAGTACCCGTTTCAAAAAGTCAACTGAAAAAAAACTAATAGAATTAAAAAACAGTCTAGATATTCTGAAGGACTCTCAAATACCAGTTGTATTAATGAATTGCGCTAGGACTAAAATCAGTTTTTATATTATTTAATTTGATAGTCTAATGATATGATCAGTAAAAAAGGTTTTACATTTAAAAAATCAACGATGCATTACGTTAAATAAATCGTATAAATATGTGTATACAATTGAAGTTATATATATATATATATATATATATATATATATATATATATATATATATATATATATATATATATAAACGCTGCTTCTAAAATAAACAATCGACTATCAGATTATGTACATGTACGAAGTTTGAAATGATTTATTTACCCATTAAAGCTATTTATTGAACAAATACAATATATTCACTGGTGCATTAGTAATATGCAAGTGCGCTCATATTTGTATGTGTGAGTGTATGTAAGCGTAAATATAAACAATAGCATTATTACACAAATATGAAATACACAGTGCAAAATTACTTACACAATGTAACAGTGTTTTCAAAAGCAAACACAAATTGAAAACAGTGTACAAATTAGCATATGCATATGTTAGTATATCCAACAATCTAATACTACGTGATCTTAAATTGGTAAATTCAAATATATTTCTAATCACCTCTAGTACAAAATTATGATATTCAATTATATAAATAATACAAAAAAATATTTCTCTATGATGATTATATATTTATTTTTTACTATTCTACTTATTAACTAGGGTTGAATTTTATGTCTTATATTAACAATAAATATATATATGCTAACTCCACTAGCACACTACATCGTATATGTTGCTCTTTTTTTTTGTGATAGATAGATAGATAGATATTTTATTCCTGCCTTTCGGCTTTGAATCTTACAAATTTCTTGTCTGCACATTCCCATTTATGACATTCCCCACTTAAATATTACATTTTAAAGATACATATACTTAGAAATAGATTTACAGCCTTGACAATTCTACATTGTTTTTTTTTTTTTAGTGGTCTTTAGTTTTTGTTTCCCTTGTCTTCAGCAGTTTTATCATCCACTCGTATCCGCTTCCATCATCTCTGAGTATGGTCTCTCTTGTCCTTTCTTCTTTCTCCCCTTCTTCACACTCGTATAGCATATGCCATAGAGTTTCTTCTGCCTTGCCACAGAGTCTGCATTTTTTATTTTCCTTCCAATATATGTTCGCCTTTTCTTCATTTCCACATCTAAAACGTGCTATTGTTTTTATTTTTCCCTTTTTATTTTCGTCAGTTATTAAATATCTTGGTAGTCCTTCCGTTTTTATGTTTTTATATATTTTGTTATAAGTTGACTTCCTTATTTTGCTTTCTTGTTCTTGTTTCTGTACATCCTTGTCTCTTATCGTTATTATGTATTTAATATTTTCTCCTTGCGTTCTTCTTCTTTCTACTTCTAATGGCGAGTATCCATTCCTTTCATAATATTTCTTTCTTTTGACTTCCCGCTTTGTCATGTCTAGTCCTCTTTCTTCTTTTTTTCTAATTTCTTTCCAGCATTGTCCTAGTATTGATTTATCTTGTTCTCTCCTTATTTTCTCTTCGTATTTCATGGCTCTATTTCCGGCTTCTATCTTCATCTTGTTCCTTTTTGTCTCCTCTATCACTATATATTTTGGCGTTTGTCGGTCTAGTCCCAGTATCCACCTTAAATATTTTGTTTGAATGTTCTCTATCTCGTCTTGTTCTTTCCACCCCCATACTTCTGCACCATACAGTATGATTCCTTTTATGAGGGAGTCAAACATCATAATTCTTGTTTTATATTTTCCTCCAAACTTCCTTTCTCCTATTCCCCATACCTGGGCCATTGCAATCATTGCCTTTCTTGTTAGGTGTCTCATATGTGTGTCCGTCCCGTTGTTTTGTTGGAAGTAGTATCCTAGATACTTGTATGTCTTGACCTTTTCTATTTCTTGTTCTTTCCATTTCCAATTTTGCTCTTTTTCTCTTCCTCCACCTTTTCTGAAACGCATTATTTTTGATTTTTCCGTATTCAGTATCAGATCTTTTCTTTCTGCATATTTCTCAAATCTTTTTAACATCGATTTCATTTCGGTTTCTTCTTTTGCCATCACTGCCATGTGCTTAGGCGTCAAAAAACTTTCTTCAGACATTTCTTCTCGACAATTGGAAACTTTTACACTATTTGTCGGGAAATACATTTATATTACCCTTCGCGTGCGGTTCATTAATATTTAACAATAGTTTAAAATAGGCACGTACGTCGACTAACTGTCATACTGGATGAATAATAATAAATAGATAGCTATACCTCATTCCGCATAAGTTGGCAAATGAAGGACAGTTAATAAGACACAATTCTCACGAATCAATCTTCCTCCAGCAATGTAACAGGCTTAGCGCATTCCTATATTCTAATCCTCGAGCACAACATAAACAGGATTGGTTTATCCTCGGGGTTATCCATTACTTAAAGAAGGATCTCCCAAGCTATACATTCCGATAATCTTGTTAATCCTCGAACACCAAGATTTTCATCCGTCAAGTATTATTAACCCAACGCCGTCTACGAGATGGATTGTTCCATTCTGAAATCAAGCCGTTTGGCCTAAACAGATTTAGAAGAAGAGAACAGTGTGATATATTTTTAATACCACTTACTTGGAATTCTAAAAATTCTCAACCTACATACTAATTATAATTCTATTTGAACATTATTATTGTCGAAAATGCACACTAAGATTCATAAACAATACACGGTTAATAAGATTGCGAAAACAATGTATTTATAAATAGGGAATAATGCATGTTAATAATCAATAATGATTGTAGAATATGTGTGATGAACAATACGAAGCTTTTAATCCAAATTACGCAATTATGCGTACATTTATTACATGAGCACTAACACATACAATATATTACATAATAATTCGACTATTGTAATGAATTTAATCATTAACATTGTTCTTTTTAATAATTACAATATTTGGTTAATAATTTTATAACAACTTATACAATAAATAGCCATTTGAATAAAATCAAAGAACATTTTAATATCCTTAGAACTGTTTCATAAAATATTTCAAAGTTGCTGTTCCTTTTGGGACTTGATTAAATTTATATAATGTTTAGTTTTACATTTATTTCACTTATTCTTAAGTTCGCACAAAATTGCAAACATCAGTTGAAAAAATTAAGTCCATGGAATGTTAAACATCTGCAGAATCCTTTGACAAAAATCTCCTATTTAAATACGGGTTCAACCCGTGGTAAAGCATGAAAGGAATGCCTTTTATAATAAAAATAAAAACAGAAAAAACAGCGTAGGGCGGATTCGTTGCGGTATGCAGGGCATCGCGACGCCGCAGCGTCATTCTGGTGAGAGAAGACGTCGGTGATGCCATTAAAAATTTGTAGTATGTCCCGTAAAAGGACAATTTTTTCCTACATAAATACAAGTGCCATCCATGTAAACGTTATACCCGCTGCTCCAGCACAGACCAAGAGGAATGGAACAGGTTTATACTTGTACACGTATGTTACAGGCAGCAATGTTTGGTATTATTTATAAGTATACTAGAGCGGAGTGGGGGGGGGGACAAACAAAGAACCCCGTTACACATGTAAAATGTTACAATTCCCCCGTCGGTACAGGGTTACAAATCCTGACGCCAGGCGTTCCGTGCAAAGTAAGAGCTGATGTACGCGCATTTTTTATCCGGCGTTAGAAACTCAAAAACAAATTCACACAACCTCACGCTTGATATACAATAGTGCGCTAGTCGTTCTCTACAAGAACGGGAACGAACTTGTAATGCATGTGTGTTTTAAACTAAGTTATGTGCCGCAACCTGAGCGGTAATGATTCGTACAAGACCGAGATGATATATCGTAACACTACAGCAGAGAAACGGGAGCATGTAAATGTGATATAATTCTACCAGAACGTCGGTTCATTCATCCATGTCACTTATCTTGCGCTGCTTGAATAGATATTACTTTATTATTCAAGCAGAATTATCTAAAACATTGTAATATTCATTCCGGTGATTGTGGATTATTCAAATGTATTAGTAGAACTATAGTAGGGTTTGTTATTAACAATATTAGAGACAACAAATATAATTTTGTGTTATTTCTTGCGAATTTTAACGGATAAGCAATAATACTCTTAAGGCTGACTTGTAGATTTTGGCTAGTGCTTATTGAGAGGCGAGATGCGTACTTGGCGCGTGGACCATTTACAGTATTGAGTTTCGTAATGTAATGAATAAATTACAGTATGATCGGAGAGTGGCCGAACACCTGAAACCGCCTTCCCGTTAAACTGCGAGTTTCCATTAAATTTTTAAATTCGTTTACGTTTCCGTGTACAAATGTTGATTCTACGCATGCAAACAGCGCCTACTCCGTAATAAACTGAGAGCCTCTTACTGGAATAAAAGTATAAAATGTATCTGTAATTCGATTCAATCGATCAACGATATATGCAAATATAAAAGTGTGTTTATAATAATTAAATATTCATTAGTATTTACGAAATATGTTTCAAACTATAACATATATACAATACACTTGGGATTTATGTAATATTTAATATTACCTGTGTTCATATTTAATTATGCATGTACCATTACATCTATTAGTAATGTCAAGCTATCGTATCGTTTGATGCATTCGCCATAATATTGGACGATAAGTCCTGCTGTGTACACACACATCGCAAACCAAACGAACATCACCGAAAGTTCATAATAATAATTCATATTAGCGTTGTTACGAGTACACTATATTCAATTTCATTTTCTTGACTTTTTGTTCGATAATGATTAGTTTATTGGGAGTACTATACAAAGTGTCAAGAAAATGAACTGGGAACCGACTATACATATCTTAATGTTGAACGTACTCCTATTCAACAAGCATTGTTAATTGAACTACAATTGTTATGTCCAACTATACATCTCTTGTACATATATACGTATCAAACATGGCGTAACATAATTCTCCTTAATCGTATAACCTTAACGAAAGATGAATTAAAACAAGCAAAGAACTATTCAAAGAAAAACATTCTATACATACATCCGCAAAATAGTATACACTTTCAAATGTAGCTCCGATTTTATTATGAAGAAAAAAAATATTTGCTGCGCAAATCCGCGTCAACCTTGATTATTGATCCGCGCTAATCACTGCATTTTTCATTGTCACCAGTGCCCCCATTTGGCAGTGTTAAAAACAGAAAAAAAAAATTATCGAACTCGTAAACCTATAATTGGTTGTTATTGGACGATAAATCGAATTATCATCCGAGCGACAAATATTACAGGGCTGTATAACAAGATGTATGACCGGGGCGATGAGCGAACTTTCTATCTCTCCCTCTCTCTTCCTCAACACCCTCCCACTCTAGTATTGCCCGAGTTCATCTACGGATAGGTCTTGCATCATCCTTTAATTTTCTTCGACGTCCAATCTAAGTTATATGCTCCGATATTTTTTATTTATTAGAACTGTTCAAAGTTTAATTTGATTTTCATATTAATATCACGCCCACGCGCACCCCACGTAGTATACACAAATTACCCCCTACATTATTAACAAGAAACACCCCCTCTCCCGCTAGTAACATGAAAAGCAGACCTTGTTGACGAATATTGTCAATAATGGAAATATTAAAGCACTTTTTTGCGTCTCGAATATTGAAATTAATTTTATGAAAATCTCTCCCGTACCCCACCGGCCGGGCTCACTAATTATTTATTACAAATTAATGATGATTGCGCATTTGACAAGGCGACGGTCGAGGCGTGACCAAATCATTCATAATTAAATTCAGTCATTACGATTAATTTCATGGTTAATATTTAACTGTTGGTCGAATGGGATGTGCTATGAATGTTTCATTTAGAGACGATGCAATGTCGTGTATATACTAATTTCGTGTGCAACATTGATTAGTGTAAGTGTATTATCTAGGCTGCGAAACAGGTATATACTTGTATATCGTATTCTTCAAATTAAAATACAGATCTTTTACTGTACTACTTGTATGTCACAATATTTATACCGAGAAAAGTGGTAGAACAAAGTATGATGCGTATTTTAATTTAAAAATGAACAAGCAGATTGAAAAATTATTTATTTTTTCAAGAAAAAAAAATCCTGTTACCATATATAGAAAATCGAATAGAGTTATTTGGAGACTG
The DNA here is from genome assembly GCA_963422195.1 of Carabus problematicus. Taxonomy (NCBI): domain Eukaryota; kingdom Metazoa; phylum Arthropoda; class Insecta; order Coleoptera; family Carabidae; genus Carabus; species Carabus problematicus. The sequence continues at coordinate 2,345,527 of OY728580.1, read as the reverse complement.
AAAATACATTTCCAGGAAGAAGTTCAATTTCAATTCGCGAATCAGTAACAATAATTAGCGTAATACTTACGGAGACCGTAAAATTGATATAATTTAGCTCCGATATTGTTTATTATAATTCTTGGATTTGAAATGAACCTTGTTCTAGATATATAAACATTAATGTAAGTTACTATTATAAAAGTATACACATTTATCTCAATCCTATAAATGAGATTTTTGTCCCCAAAACAGTGTGACCACAGTATCCATTCTGCTAAGAATGTGACTAAACCGGTTTGACGGATAAATCCGCAAGCTTACAAGCACTCCTGATTACATAGTAACTGCATACGACCGTTTCACAGTCTGTGTTATGTCTGCAATGACAAGATACAGATTGAAAAGCGATTGGTCAGTTTAAATCAACCAAGTAATTAGTAAAATTGACAATTTCAAATAATAAAAATGTTAGTAATTCAATTTTAATTTATTAATACATGCAGCATATTATATAATTATTATTATTTAATTAACTTAATCGCACATCAAATATTACGCGCAAATGAACCTGATTGTGTGTGTGTGCGCGCGTGCGCGTGTGTGTGTAATATATTTAATTATACGTTTGTTTAGTAGGTAATTGACTCTTAATAACCAATTGTACGCATTTATATTCGTTCATATTGTAATTGTATATCATTATATCTGTATTTGAACCTCAGAAAAACACTACATTATGTTATATGGAATAGGATCAAATATATCGGCATAAGAAAAATGTATTTAAACGAAAAAAAAAAATACATAGTTCATGTGATAAGTTATCTTTCATATCTATTTATTTATAGAGACTGATAAAAATATAAAGCGAGTTCAGGGTCTCTGATATTGCCAGTTTTTATCATGAATAAATGGTATTATTAAAGAATTAGTGAAAAGGTACGGATTTATAATATTTTTGTTTGATTTATAACAGACTTTACAGTATGGTATCATGTTAAAAATTAACGAAACATAACGTTGTTGCATGCAGAACATAATACCTGAACTGCCGTTGTACATAAAACGTATTAGTTTGTCAAAGTTACTTTTTCATCCTCTTTTATAAGCTCTTTATCAAGTTTAATTGCCTCATCTATCATTAAATCGACGGTGTTACGTTATACCGGGACGGCGGTAACATAATTAATTCACTACGTATTACCCCAGTTCATATTCCGGTCGGACTGATGTGATATTTTTTAAATAACCTCATACACACACACACATACACATTTCCGTGGTTTACAGCAAAGTGTATACGTGTCACGGCTGGTTCACTACACTCAAGTTCATGAACTAGTTTACACTTGAACAATACTGTAATCCCACATACATTTGTATACAATACAAGTGTATATATAGACCTTAACGTTCACAGGAAATATTTTAATATAGAAATGAGATCATTGAATGTATGTCGACCGATTGTGATGTCATTTGTATGAATCATAGTTGTATTGTGTCAGCTGTAAAGTTTAAGATGTTTATAGTGAGACTTATCTGAAGATCATGTAGACAAATTACGAGATTTTTACACAAATTGGCTAAAATTAAAAATAAGTTGTTTTAGGAAAGCTGTAAGAAATTCCTAGCTCTTCTCATTTTCAGAATTACTGTCTTCAAGAACTGAATTATTCAAAAATTAATGACTTTTTTTTAATTAAAAAAAAAACAGTTATAGTAAATGAATTCGCATTAAGCGAAATTTTACAGTATGTTTGAAAGTAATTTACTATAAACAGATACGAATAAATAGCTTATGGAACTAACAAATAAAAATGGAATTCTAAAACTATCAAAAATCAAATTTAATGTATTTTTTGTTTTATCCACAATGTGTATTGCGACATGCAAATTGTAATACTTCCTACCAGAAATTAACCATACGTAGGTTAAATACAATTTATTTCAGTCAATAAAATTACAAATACAATTATTTTCAGCACTCCGTATCAAGAAATTTCTAAAGCATGAAAGTGCATTGGAATTAAAATGTAATAAATCAAACATTTACTACGTAATTTAAACATAAAAAAATTTGAAAATAGAAAGTTAAGAAATCGTAAAAACACATAATCGAGTAGCTATTTTAAATACGGTAAAAATGAAACGAATATAAGTATTATAAAATGGCAATGTCAGTGATGGAATATCTTTCAATTACAGATATAATTAATTATTTATAAGTTAAGTAAGTGTATGTATTTATGTTGAATTAGAAAGTCATAGAAACAATAGCATACCGAAGCGACAATGAAACATAATTCACAGTGTGCCTTGAAAAAATCTTATAATTAGTTAACTCCTATCACAAACAATCATTTTGCATGCATTTTGCTCAAAATAATGAATCACTCATAGATTTTGTAATATTGCCTTGGCTAACTGCATAAACGTCAAGAATGTTTTTTAAGTGATACAACCTTGAAGTTAAACATATAATGATAAATTGTTTAAATGTAGATAAAATAATCTTCTTGGACAAACGACAACCGTTTGAAAGCAAAAGATTCAAGTGTAAATATTTAGTCGCATTGGACAATAATTCTTTGGCTATTATGCAAGTAAATTTATAAATTACTGAGACTAGATACATACATATATAATTTTCTATTAGGCTAAATATTATTTTATAGGGCATTTACCTGGCTATACGTTCTTATATATGCTGAGCTGCGTGGTAAAGTCTGTATACTTCCTTTCTCTCTCACACACACACGCGTTCATCCACCCTTACAGCAATCTATTCATCTCCAGAGAATAAATGATTAGTCCCGTGAGATGCATAAATACCGATTGAGGCATACAGATAACCCGCCTGTGCTTATATTTACATACAGAAATAACGTAAAGCCACCGCTAAGTAATACACTACCTCATCAGCGTCAGCTGCTAATGAAATAACTGCGCAAAATTGTTTACTTTCACTAGAAAATACTATATTTTCTTCGCACATATACACACGGAAAAATTGAATGAAGATATTTATTCCAATTGTAGAAAAATAGAGTAAAAAATAAAATCTATAAGAAATTTCTTACTTTTTCAATTTCAGAATTAATCGTGTATTACGTATCATTGTAATTTAGTAATATTTTTTTCAAGGAATATCGCGTTATACGGTGGCGTTATGCGGCGTTTTACTTAAAATACACTGTCAATGAATTAGTAATAGCTATAACAGCTATATATGGTATTTATATACATATGTATGTGTGATGGTTGTTCGCCTGTATGGACTTGTGTGTACGATAAGATAAGCGAGTGTTGTATCAGTCTACAACGCTGTAATTACGGGTAACATCTGGGTCACGTCATATTAAAGCCAGCGCGTTGGCTGTAAATGCTCAACGACCCAAAATCCGGCTACAGATATCAACGCACGCCGCGCGCCCGCTTCCATACTATGTATAACTGAAACCTGAAACACAGATTTGCGAAGGTCAAGACTCACGACCAGCAAGGCGCGGAGCTTTCAAATTTTAATTATGTTTTCCTTAACGAATGCCCCAGTAATTATATACACTTGTGCACAAAGCGGATTCATAAACAACACAACAGCAGCAAGCATTTCATTCGATTCTTTCTTGAGAATTTATTGATAGACCAGAATTTAAAGCCGTTATTTGGTCGTATTGTAATTTTCAATTTTAGTTATGAACTAATAGTTTAAGCATGTGAATGATTTATAATATTTTAATCATGTTTACTGATTTATTTTATGAAATTTAAAATAGTTATTACATACTTAGAACGAACTAATCAAACTTTATTATTTTCAAATTAATTCTTATGGAAAAGCAATATTATTTTCCCGGAAAATCATTAATAAATATTAAACAATATTACTTTGTACTGCAATGAAAATTCTAATATGTTATTATAAATATTACTTTCTGTCATTTCATTAATTATAGATTATTTCTCATTCCGCTTGACAAGTAATCACAAATACGTGTATTTCCTAGACGACATCTTACCAAAGTACATATTGTGTGCATTATTAGAAATCGCAAATTCACATCCGCTACGGCGAACTTTGAACTTTCACATCTACCTGTCATTTCTCGCAAATTCACGTTCACATTTTTGTCGGTTGAAATTAAAGTTTATTTGCTTTCTATTACGGCCGCTCAAACTTGCGAGAGTCTCATCGACAAATTTAACGCAATATACTTCAAACAGGACGGTTAATACATTTCCATTGTAGGGGTCGTCACCGATAAATTGAACGCTGGCAAAAGTTTTAATACGAAAAAATAAAGTTTGAAACGCGCGCAAACGCGTATTGAAAATAGCACACGGCAAAACTTTAGCGCGAATTAATAAAAGTTTCGTGGGGTGAGCCACAGAACGTGGCAGTTGAGGTCTGGTGACATATGGCACTATAAAAAGCCGAGAAGTTGCGTATTGGATACTTGGGATATTGTGAACATATATTTACGTACTCGAAAATCGTATACACACATATTTATATATATATATATATATATATATATATATATATATATACATATACATATATATATATATATATATATATATATATATATATATATATATACATATACATATATATATATATATATATATATATATATATATATATATATATATGTATATATATATATATATATATATATATATATATATATATATATATATGTATATATATATATATATAGAGATAGAGAGAGAGACAAGTATTATAGCAGTCCCATTAATAGTTCAATATTAGTCATAACAGGAAAAAGGCAAATAACTTTACCAATAACAGATCAATTATTACTAAGAATAAACACGCATTAATTCTTATATCCACGACCTTCCCGATAACAGTGTACTTGTCGTATAATCTCGATAATATTTCAATAATGGCATTTCTGATTTATTTACATAAACAACTAACTTTTCTCAGTAGCATAGAGGTGTTTCAGATAAGAAAATACAATTTTTAGAAAACATATTAATAATGTAAGTAGTTTACGGCATGAACTTACAAACTTTCCGTTCAAGTAAATAAAACTTGTTATGCCTGTACACATATGACATATGAGTTATAAAACCGCAGAATATGTCAAATGTTCCATAGACCAATAGCAGGCGGCTATGAAATTAAAGTTTCACGAAACTCTCGTGTCGCCAAACAAACAAACCTTAGAACAGGAAGTAGTACAGTTGAAATAACCTTACCTCGAATCGAATTTAGTGCCGTCGGCCAAGGTACCGGTGTAGTGCATGGTTAACATATCGCCGCTCTTGCTCTTCGACTCGCATCCTTCAGGTATGTACACCACGTCCACTTTCAGTTCCGGTTTGCCGCTGTCACCGTTAGCGACAACGATCACCGTCGCCAGTATGCACAGAAATCGCGCGGCAGAATTCATGTCTATCAACAACCGTTGTCGGATTCAAACTGACAGTCTCGCTCGCTGGAATACTTCAAGCCACGAGTAGATGCCACGCTGTACAACTCGAGTGGTGGGAGCAACTCACGTATACTATCTCGCTCGTACACATTGTTCCAGTGTGAGATGGCGCATGTCAAGCCACAGGTCGTACTGTGATTGGCTGTCGTGTGCACGTGACAAGCAACATACCGTTTTCGATAAAACCAAAGTTCATACTGTATGTACTTTAAATTTTGGTCCACAAAAATTTATTTATGTTTCTCGATACATATACGTTTTTTAGTGTCAGTTCGTGAAATGATGTGAACGTGACCGTCAAGGAACTGGGTCAGGATATGATTAATAAAATAACAAACACACTACATTGTTGAATGAATATTTACCCGAATTTTTATCTATCTAAAACATGCATATTTTCAACAACAACAAAAAATAATTTAATGTGCAAATAAAGTGAAAATTAATTGAACATTTCTAGAAATTAATGATGCTATTAAAAATATATAAAAAATATTATGTATCAAGTGATATGTTTATTTATAATAATTAACGTGCATGAGCTAGTCTAGTTAGCAATATTTAATAACGAAATATCGAACAATTTTAAACACAAAACAAATTTAAACATTTATATTTTGCTTCAAGATATCTAACCATTTAATATTTAAATATTGCCGTACACAAATAAATTACTATTTGTAATTTAAACTGTAAATAAAACAAGAATTTGTTTTATATTATCAACAATTCGAAACTATATTTACGTTGAATGGATATCCTGGATATCTTTCTAAGAAACTCAATACAAAAAAGTATCCTGATTCATATTTTCCGAGAAATTAAAATTTGTCATACCTATATTTTATGCTCGTTTAAAATGAAAACCTAGAAAGTTTTCATAAAATTCATATCCACCTACATACGCACAAACGTGTGCAGATATAGTTGAAAATTTGACTTTTAAAACGGACAGATAAGATCAGCAAAATAAATGAATAATATGCCATCATTTCTGTACTTGCCTAGTTTCTAATATTAAATTACTAACTGTACAGACAGTTAAATGCAGAAACAAATGAATTTTACATTAGTTCTGGAAAAACAATAAACTATGTGCTTGTTTTCTCATAGCTAATCTGCTCTAAACAATACAATACATATCTTGGTTAGTTGTGCACGGATCCTAAGCAGCAATGTTATGGATCCATTTCACTGCAGACGTGTCTTGGCCCGTAACATACATCGAGGTAGATCTACCTTGTTCGCTTGTATACATACACGTATGTATGGTGTTCAGAACAATGTGCTAGCAAGTGCAAACAATATTAATTAGCAATGTTGCATATTCCCAGTATGTATAGACGGTGTTCTCGTTGTCTTGATTTTTCCCAACCACAACGCCAGTTATGGAAGTTCAACGTCAAACACATGTTTACTGCTTACGGCACTGGTTCAGGTGTAACAGAATTGGTTACGTCAACAAGTCGTCGGTAAACGACGAACGGTTACGTTAAGTGCAGATCCGAATTAATTTTGAGGCCGTGCGTAAGAGAAGCGAAAGATAATACAGTCAAAACAGCGAAGGAAAATAAGTATTTTAGTTAATAATTAATAATTAAAAATAATTTTTATTATATTAGAAATATCTACGATTAAAATCGATATAGTATTCATATCAATTTTTTCAGTTTGTATTCGTTGATTACGGTTTTATTACAGTCCTTCTTTTCCGGTACCACTGGAATCGGAGGTTTGCCGAATAATTGAATTTTCCGGATATCTGATCGTCATTCTTTAAATTACCTTTCTTACTCATTAAAATTCTATATATTCACAAGTATCATTAATATTTTAAATATAGTAGAAATGCCAGAAATATGAAGAAATAAAAATGTAATTTAAGAAAAGAACAAGGTTTATTAACTTCATAAAATATACGATCAGGTTTAAATACACACACATTTTATTTCCAATAAAATATACGCTATTAAACACGTAACACGTAAATTATAAGAAAAGATAATAAAATTAAAAACAGCAAGATTTGAAGTTTTATATTACTTATTTATTTTGTCAGGTTGCTTGAGAGTTCCTGTTATTTCAATACCGGATAAGAGAGAGTTTATTATATTTTGAATCGTTATACATTCTAGTTCTTTCTTACAACAGACATTTCTTTGACTAGAAATGTTTATAATTAAATACAATACACAACTCGATACATCTATACACTACGCCTGCTGTACTGGCTGCCCGCATATCTACACTGTAAAGTTGGTTATCTGCATGCGTGGCGCACTTATATTTTGCTGTACCGGGTTTGGTCTATAAATCAAAAAGACATAAGACATACTTTAATTATTTACGTCTGAGCTTCGAAAGTAATTCGCCCGCCACGGTATTTTAAGTTCGATACACGAGCAAGGCGCTTTTCCAATAATGCATTGCGGCTTGCCGTGAATAAGTGACTATGACAGGAACTTTCTTCTTACAACGCGCGCGCACAAGCGAACGATGTAATTAATTTATGAGTGTTGAACCTTGACCAAGACTTACTTTCTAAGGAAATATCCGATGACAGGCCGGGAGAACAGTACGCAGGAGGTGCGGTGAATCTAACCTCAATTCTGAAGCGAGTAAAGCGGATTCCGGCGGACGATACATTAATTGCGTTACACGATAGCTTTTCCTTAGGCCAGAGGGAAGTGATATCGAAGCAAAGAATAACGGCTGTGCTATAATAAAGAGGGATATATGTATGAGATGAGTTTCAGTACTAACTACAGTGAAAGAAATCATAGTAAAAATGTTGATAATATAAATGACGTATTCAATATCATGCATTAGCATTAGACCAACAAAGATTGAATACGTTATTAAATAATTGGCTAGAAATTCTACTTTATATTAGTCTGTATAATGAAAATAAAGCACCGTGTACACAAGTCAAGAATAACAAATACCTAATGCGTTTTTTTTTCATCTTCGCTTTATTCATAAAAATGTAAGTTTCAAGCAAGTTTCTACGTGAATGCTGTACAATCTTAATAGTTACATTCAAACATTGAACAAAGCAGTATGATTCCATTAGGTTTTATTCATAGGATTTGGCCGCCATTAAAACGGAAATGGGCCACCCGGAATCTGTTGTTTTGCCCGAAAACAGATTAATTAAATCGACAGCACTGTTAATGTGTTTTTTAAAACGCGCGCACTCCTCCAAATTCTTATTCAAATTGCGAGCGTAATACACGCGACATTCGTTGTGCTGCATTAATTTTGAGTGGAGCTTAAGCAAAACCAACATTTATGGGGCAATAAAAGAGTCAAGACCGACCCTCTTTCTGCAGAAAATGACTTTCGCTTTCTCATTGTTAGCTATAGTTTGTTGTATTTATGCATACGTATAGTGTATGCAAAGATAATTGGAATTGACATGAGTTCTTAATATGTAGGATGGAACCATTCACAGCAGGGGAGGCCGTTAGCAAGTAGTAGTGGCGGTATTCAGTTACAATTTTAATTTGTAATGCTCATATCGGAAAAGATATATAAGAGATATATTTGTTTTTGTTATTATTAATATTTACCTTTATAATATCAATCGATTCAGGTTGTGTTTTATTATTTCGAAATGCATATGTATGTAAGTAAACATTTACTACCTGGCATAATTTGGTATAATCCTCTGTTAATAGCATGCTGCGTTAATCCTCCAGGAATCAATTCCAAATATCTTTGAACGAACAATACATAATACTCCTTCTTATAAGGTATACATACGCATATATCAAATATTTCATGCATACTTTCACCTGATGATAGGGACAATCAAAAGTAATTAGTAAGATAGCGAAAGTCCCGAAATAAAAGATGATGCAATATAGTCGATAATTACTTCATTCTGTTACAACCGCCATTGTGAAAATTTTGATTGACTTATGCTAATCAGGAAGTTTTCAATGCGCATGCAATATTAAAACCTGTTTGAAAGTGAAAATTCGTTGATTTGTTTGACTTCTAGTTCCAAGTAACTTGATGTAATATTTATTACTTAATACCACTACATCTAATTTGAATGACCCACTATTTCATCCAAGCCCAGTAAGCTTAATTATACTTATTATAAAATACAAATTTACGCTCTACATTTTCTTAATTTGATGTAATCTTAATGTATACCTTATATAAAAATAAAAGAAGAAAAGATACTTAAAGAAGCCGAAAACGAAACAAGTTTCTGTTAAGTGTCTATTGATGTAACAATACTAAAATGAGATAATAAGATTCTCGAACTAACATAACCAACCATATTCTATTATAATAATAGAAGTTAATAATGCTTCTCTGTCGCATATATAATTTAAACTATTATTACTTAACAAGTATTATTCTCTTTGAAACAACTGAATCAATACCGTGAAAATCAATTTCTTTTTGTGAAACCACAGTAACATTTCTCATCTAAATAAAATGGCTTCCCTAGAGAAAACAAATGATAATTAGGTTTTGTTTTTGTCCATTTGTAGCACATTCTAACGTGTCTTGTACATTGTATTGTATCGTTACACAGTATTGAATGATATGTAAGTAATTAGTATTATGAAGAAAATGTTTCTTTTTTAATTAGAAGGAAATGTACTGTCTATTCGTGCCGTAGATCACGTGACAAGTACACTCTCTTTTCTTTCTCAAACAGTTTCACTCCGAGCACCTGAAACTATTGATAATACAGTAAATTATTTTTAAACATATACTACATATAATATAACAATATTAGTTAAACATTTTTTAATCTACTACATAAACAATTTGAAAACTTTATAGTCATATTATTTTTGTAAACTTGTTTCTTTAAGTTAAAAAAGACATCTAACCTAAAAAAAAGCTTCAAGTTTTTAGCAATTCGATTTAATATTTCCAGTTTTAAGTGTCGTTGTTGGAATTACCCACTGGTGGACAACAGGAAAGTATTAGTTTTCTTCATTGTTTCTTTAAGGTTCTTCTTTTTCTCCTATTTGTTGAGATGCACCTGTGTTAGTGTGTCGTGCACGTTTGTGTGAGTGTGTAACAAGCTGTGGTAGTTTTGGACGAAATCGCTTTCGAAACTTATACGAGCGAAGTTTGTACTGGTAAGTTTCAATATGAGTATTGACACTCGTAAACTGGTACTTGTGCTGTACACTCTCACACACACACTTACATATGCATACGTGTACGTTCATACATAGGTTATGTACATATACATACATACACATCTGCATACATCGTGTGTATATGCATAGTCGCGCATATTTGCTGGACGCATATACCTACTTATGTACAATCCATGCAATATTGACGCAAATGTAAGCTACACATTGATACACAACTACACGTACCTCAATAAAGCCAGCGAGGCCCAACAAACTTTACTTCCTTCAGAGAGTATCGTGCAAATTTGATTACGGTATGTCTTCACGTAACCGTAACCAATGTGTTGAAATTGGTCGATATCATTTATTTATCTAACGTCCACTTCGCTTGGCACAGCTTGGTGACACGAGTCTAGTAACAACAACACCAAATACAAGTCAGAACATGTAAATGACATTGCTTGTATATGCTCAATAAAATACAAGCAAGTATATCTACCGGTCGGCTAATATATTAAACCCAAGTAAAACATAGAATTTATTCATTATAGAAAAGTTACAAAGTAACTAAAACTATTCTTTTCGCTGATTTTTCTCCAATTATAATTGTTATTTTCCTGCGCTATTACGTATTCCAAGATGCAAAAGCTATTATAATTTTGTACAGCATGAAATTGAATTCCTTCTTTTATTCCTCTTTACATTCTGTTTAATTTGCATTTTAATATGTTACATTTGTTCGTCTAGTATTCGAATAACATGCGCCTAGATTCAATTCTAACCTCGCATACATTTGCAATTCTTGTGCAAGTGAGCTAATCAGGAATCATTTATGTGGTCAATCAGTTTTGTAATAACACTAATTATGCACTTTCACATGGATATCTTGATTCACTAGATCACGAATATTGTTTCCTAACTATGTTGTGTATGATTTAAGACTTGATATATTGAATATAGATACTGGTTCTACTCATATTAATTTCCTTTAAATTTTGTCTAATTTTGAAATGACAAATTCTTTGAATATTTGAACAGTCTCTAGGTGCATATACTATGCAGTCATACTCAGAAGTAAATTTCAATTTAACTTGATGATAATTAAAATACCTCTTCTTCTTCTTCATACATACGGAAACATTCCTATTTCAAACATCATTGTTTGTATGAATGTATCTGTGATTGGAATAACTTCATAATGTAATTCTCTGCTTTTGTACTTCTCTTCATGCACAATATTGAAGTAGTTCTTTTCTAATATACCTGTGTATATATGTATAGTGAAATTATTTCTCTGCAGAGATAAAAGTATTTATTCAGTAAACTGTACAAAACGCATGTTTTAAAATAAATGCCGACATTGTCGTAATTTCCTTGCGGTACTTCGGGCATGTAATATTTATTACACTGTGGCGCGTTATAAAAAATACATAACCTTACTTCGCCCTTTTTCTATGCCGCATGCTTCGGTGAGCCGCGCAAAGGGAAATACGACGTCGTCGTCGTCGCACTTACTTTACGTTTGTGCTACGTTACAGATTTGAATGCAGACAGACCGTGGGTTCAGCTAGTTGTTTCCCGATTTACAACATTGTAAACGTGTATCAAATGTTCCAGTGATCCATCAAAACAAATATATCCGTTACGATCTTATTCAAAAACAGCGAAAATATACACCAATGTTACTACTGTTGGTTAGAATATAAAAAAGAGCAGCTTTTTGTAGAATATTATCCAGTTAGTTACTTTCTTTAAATATTATTTCATTTATGCAATTAAGTTAGTTACAGAACACTTTAATCTTAAAAAGCAGTATTGACTTTGTCAATGTTAGATTTTATTATGAATAATGCAAATACATTATTATTACTCATAATTAACAATTTATTTTCTTTATTTACAAATGTATTTCTCCATACTATATTATGTCCGTTGCAGATAAATTAAAACAATTACTAATTATAATTGTTTCTGATTGTCACAAACAGAATACTCCATCGATACAAAGAAATGATAAACTTTGCGAAATCCATGTTTGTTTTGAACGTGAACAATATAACACGTGTTTTATCCTGTACAAATAGTACACAATACTTGCACATGTTACGAACGGGAAAAATATATGTATTTTTTACCTCATGAATATAAGTCTGATGCATTGTTTATGGATACGCAGTGGCGGATTCAGGTCTTTGGGGGCCTGAAGTTAATATTCCCGAAGGGTCATTTTTTTAAAAGAATTGCAATATAAACGGAGAGAGAGAATTTTAAACCAGAGCAAGAAGGTAGGTGTTCCTTAAAATTTCAGAGGCCCCTGAAATCATACTAAGTCCGCCACTGTATATGTGCTGATTGTAAGCGGCTTAAAATTATTTATCATTTAATTTTTCTAAGTGGCTAATGTTATTTAGTGGAGAATTATATTAAACCAGTACGGGGAAAAACCAAATATATTATATGAACTTAGACTGCAAGCCGATAGAGAATATTTACGATTGAAAAACAAATATTTTTCGCATAATGTAGTCGTTGATTTTCTAAAGTGCGCTAAATGTATTCTTGTCTGTTTCATGTTGATTATAATGTCACTAAATTAACAAATAAACATACTGACATTTGAAGTAAAAGAAAAATTTAAATGTATCGCGTAACTTTAGGAAATCTTTGTATGTATGTAAAATGTAATTGTATACTCGTGTTTTATTTTTTGCACAGTTACTCATACTTAGGGCCATACTCGCATTACAGCAGCATGTTAAAATATGTATACTATACATATTTTAATATGCTGCTATACATTGTATAGTATGTATATCCAAAGACGCGAGTCACATTCTCATAAATATAAACATATTTAAGTCGCATACACACATATATGTATAAAGATATACACGACATACGAGATATACATGCATATACCGATGTATGAGAATCATATAAACCAAATAATTAACATATAAGTATAGACAAGTGCGAATTACACACCACACGTACACAGAAATAGACACAACAGTACGAAAATCAAGATGTGCTCTATAATTATATTCTTTTTAATTATTTTCTTTTTGATAATTTGGACAGTGCGAGCGCGTGAACTTGGTAATTAAGTGCTGGACGTTGTGTGTGAGAGTTGTTTGAATTCGTGGAACGTAATTTTCTCTAATTAGAACACAAGATGCAGTACTAGTATTTTGCCATGTCAACATCCTTTGAATTAAAACGAGCCTTTTATCATCCAACATTATTAAATTATGTTTAGAACAGTATTACAGAATGGCATGTGCATAATACAAGCTTTGTAAATATTTTATACTATTATTTAATATGATGTTAAGATATCGTACCCCTACATTATTTATTACATTAAAGCAATCTGAAATATATACTCTAATTGCTAATAAACGAGGAATACGATCTGAAAGATACAATATCAAATTGATTAACTGTACAGAAAAAAAATGATAATGAATTAATGAAATTCATTCGACTAGAATGTAACGATTTAAATTGGTTCTTAATAAATGTCATATAGCAAGTTTCTGGGTCAAAGTCATAAAATTGAGAACAAAATTATAGGGGAGAAATTAAATCAGTTCATTCTAACATAAATATTCAATCAATCGAAATTTTCGCGGTGTATTATTTCTTTTTTATAATTCGAACTATATATTATTAATTAAGTATGAAAATAAAGTAGTAAAAACGAAGTAATTTTTATTAATTTATTATTAATTAGTTTTTTGCACTGTGCAGTATTTCTAGAACGATTTAGTTCCAGGCCATTTTTATGTAAGCGAAGCGTGAAACTATGATAATAGTGTGAGTTTCCGTGAGAGATCAATCAGTATTGTAATAGTAAATAATGACCTATATGCAAGAACCTTGCGGTAAGTATCATTAGTTTAGCAATGCAACGTGTGTTTGACAAGTTACTTTCCATTATTTATTGTCAAGTAGAGATTTTGTAAATACCGTACTTATTGGGTCTTACCGCAAGCGATGAAGTTGTTTTCTATAATTATAAATATTCTATGACTAATGCTGTACATAGATTTTTACGGAATACATTCTCAATGGCTACTAATTTTGTTTTATCTAGTGATGTATCTACATATACACGGAATAATTCTTATGTTTTGCGTTACAGGTGTATAAGCTTGGAATGTTAAGAATTCACTGGCGCTGTTAGGTTAGTAGGCTAGTGGTAATGCACTGAGAATTAGGACAGCGCAAGTTCAAGGATCCAATAAGATTTAACTAAATTTCAAATAGTTAATTGTGTATTAGAATTTAGTAAAGTGAAGAGAAAATCTTATTAATTGAAACATATATCAAGTTTCTACGGGAAATATTTGTCAAAATTACCAAATACGTATAATCCACTAAAATGTGATGTGGAAAATATAGTAAAAATGAATTAAGGTAATAGGTTTGGAAATTTTAGCATTGATATTTTGGTATTCCCATTTTACGAAATACGCACAGTACTGCATAGCATAACCACAGACAAACTATAGTTATTGTGTTGTGGTTATGGCATAACATTCAGATTTATTATATAACACATCGAAAAAATATTATTCCGAAGATGAAATTAATAAGCAATTAAAAGCATTTCATTTTACAGCAAACTATACCCCATCTGACAATATATATTATCTAATAAAAATTGTGAATGTAGTTTGTTGAATATTTTCTCTTTGAAAGAAAAGAGGTGGAGTACCAATCAAAAATAAGATCTTGAAGATTAATAGTAATTATTAGTTAATGTACGGTGGCTGTCAGCTGACCAGAAGAGGAACTCCCTGACTAACACATACATACGATACGTATTGTAACATTGAGTGCGTTCGCGACTATCTAACAACTATCTAGTTAGTTATAAGAGTAATCCGGCCACGGATAGTGACAGTCCACGCCGTTGTCGAGTCGCACTAACACCGTACCGGGGCCGCGATGTAAACCGATCATCTACATCTATTTACCTGTCACGATACAGTTCTCGTCAGACCAGAAGATTTATTGTGTTGCATGTGTAGTGTGTTGTGTGCAAGTGCATCGTTGTTCCGTTGGTGTTAGTGTATTAGTTCTGTTCCGGCACCAATATGATTCTTCCACCGATCCAGTTAACCCAGAGGTACGTTTATTTCATTGTTTCGTTCCAATTGCGTTGTTCTCCGGATATTCCAGTAAGCTGTGTATGTTTATGTTTCTGCTGCTTTCTTAGCATTTCTTTTTTCTTCTTCTGTGTGGTTCAGCTATGTTATGAAGAATTATTTTCATCCCTTTTAAGTTTTATTTATGTCATCATAACCCCCAGTGTGGTTTGCGTTGTTGTGAATTGTGAGGTTTAACGGGTATGAATAGGAACGAATGGGTGAGATTTATATTAACGGATGCGAAGATGCAATAAATACTAGTTACCGTCATGCACTACAATCAAACAGTACTCTAATAAATTATGCACTGCATTTGCTGTGACTGTAGTTGATTGTATAGTATTTATTAGACAAAAATCTAAAAGTATTGATGTTAAACAGACAGTTGTATTTATAAATAACATTTGACAAACATGTAATAAAGCAAGAGTATTTAATAAGTATCTATGCAAGAAAAAAAAAAGACATTTTCTAATAAATTCTACCGCTCGAGTTGACACAAATTCTTTATGTGCATTAAAATGTATTTATTTTCTTCTGTTTCTCGACATAGTGTTTATTTGTTATCTACATAATCTATTTTTTCCTTCCTGACATGAAGAAACTATTATAACGACAATTGAACAAAAACACATTTATGAAATATTGACAGAAGTTTTGTAACAATCTTATCAAATACTACAAGAAATAATTTTAAAATAAAACACTAATGTTTTATCAAAATGATTAAAAATACATAAATTATTACTAATCCAACAGTATGTTTTATACTTTTAATATATTTCATTTGAGTTACTTAGCAGTAATTTGTTTTTTATTTATATAATGTGCTTTATAGGATAATATATGTTTGAATTACATTTTGTAACCTGTCCCATAATGTTTAGCATGTTGCATACGTAGGTGAACGATATAGAATATGACCAGAAGAAAAAAGCTGAATTACACACAAACTTGTGCAGACTGAGCATTTAGTTTAACTTGTACAAATGTGCATAGAGCCAGCAAAAAAATCTCTCCCGCGGGACTTGGTTTTAGCATCATTAGTGTTTGTAGTTAAAATTAAAGTTGCTTTGTTTTATAGTTATGTATGAGTACAAACATTAGTTATGTTGTACAAAACAGTATTATGGATATTTTGAAACTATTTTATTTACACGTACAATTTTTACATAACGCCATGTAACCTGATGCAGTTTTATAATTAGCATTGGAGTTTTTGAAAATTTGTCAGCTCATACCATTATTTTTGGTGGGGAATATAAATGACATATAATTATTTTACAACTATTCACGGACTGTCCTAGTTAACACTATATTTACGGAATGAGCAAATTTTACTTATTTGTGATTTTAAGATTTCTAGATCTGACACCGAAATTGAATAAAACTTATTTTATCTAAGTCAAATTGACCCGTTTCTGCAAAAATAAGTACATATCCGTAAATCTACTGTTTATTAAAATTTATTTAATTTTATGTTATTATTTCTGTGTCATATTTTGTCATATTTCTAGCAATGCATTTGATTTCAAAGGATTCATTTAATTTTAAATGATACATGCTATTCAAATTATCATTTTAATTTTATTTCTATCTGTGTCTCGCCTTGTGACATCCATGATGCATTTAAAATAGGTGAATGATTAATGATTTGTTTTATAAGGTAGAAAAACTTTCTTCTCCGTGGTTACGTGACATAACACAACGGCAGGTACCTAATTTATAACCATCGACATATAATGTAGCCCAATACACGCATACACACATGAATACAAATCTCTTTTCATTTTGTTCTTATTATTTCCTTTTGTGAAACAAAATGGCAACGAATAATTTACTATTTGTTTTCGGAACAACAACAGTTTCTTTTAAATTCTTGTGCTTATGCATTTCAAAATTCGGAGATCACAGATATAAAGCGAATGAAGAGTTATCTCTGTTTATTAATAATTCTGTATTGGTTTTAATGTATAAAATATCATCTGCAACGTGAATGCAGTACATTTAAAGTTGAATGTAGACAAGCCTGTTAGTGATGAACGCTAACCTATTTTGCTCTTGTGAAATACACAGCTTGATTGTCATAACATACCTATTGATGATGATATTGTACGTTACACAGATATGTACGATTGATAGTAACTCTGTTTGGTGTTTAGTTTATGTAAATGGAACGTGAATAATGTATTCGTATAATAAACTTGACACCGATGTTGCAATTTCTCACTAATAAAGACATATTTAGACCAGCTAAGCCAAAAGTCTAATCCTTTCACCAATGGCCAATATTCACCACTTGCTAAATTGTATCGAATTATCGAGAATTGTATACCACCGACTTGTCTATGCGTTGAAGGTGAAATGAAGTTTAAAATTGCATACAACTGCATACATTATGGGAAATAAATTCAACAGTATATGTAAATGAATACTTAGAAGGATGACCCATTTTTTTAAAACCTATTTATATGACAGGGGATTTTTCAACCGGTTTTGTTATAATTATTAACAGGAATTTTAAATATTGATTGACATTTCGAAAATATGTTCAATGGAAAAATTCAAATTCAATTAATTTGTTAGCTTATTGATTCTTAATACATATATTAATTAGATAATGAACTGAACATATCGATATTATCTATAAATTAATTAAAAGATATATTTCCTAATTAAAAGCAATAAAAGTACTTATAATAAATAAAATTCTAATTCAAAAAAGAATCTAATTAATAACTAAGCTATGGAACTTTCCAAATTTGTTCTGCAAATCAATCAAAACTTTTGTCAAATATGGAGATATAGGAAATAATTTCGCTATAACTGTGGCTTAACACAGTGGAATGATTGCAGTATTTTCTTCCTGTTTTTGTCAGCATACGGAACTGATATTTTATTTACAGAGAAAGTCTGCTAGAACAAAGATGGAAGGTAGTAGAATAATTTCATTTTATTTCTATAAAACTCCAATCTGTCCCCGAAAAACACGTGTATTTATAATTCTCAATTGCTCCGTGCAGGAAACTATCTTTAATCTTCCAGATTATCGATATCAATTAGGCGATTGACATTCAAATTAAGGACGAAAACTATCTTACATTCTAATACCGTGTATATTTTTGTAGTTTTGAAACTGGACGCATATGTTAACCTTGTTTTATGCGATTGTAATTATATATAATGTAAAGTTATTAACCTACAGAATGTCATCGCGCACGTCAATGCCAATGCATTCGCTCCAATGCACTCAAGGATTCAAAAGAAATTTATTCGATTTGCATATAGACAAAGAAATATCAACTCAACTAACCCTTGTTTTCTGGCAATATGTTAATTTAATAAAATTATCATTAATTTCTATGAATTTTAGAAGAAGATTTAAATACCTTTTACTGCATTGAATAGTTTGTCATACGATACATTTCTTTGTCGCTCAAGTACAACAACTTAAAATGCAAGTTAACTTCCTCATAAATACAGTTTCTTTCCGCAGTACTTTATTTAGAGGTCGAACTAAGAACAATCATGTATGTTAATAGTTGATAAATACAAATATGCTATTTCGAACAACTAATGAAGATCATTTTGCAACTACTGTATTGTATTGTTGTTTCTCCCACAATAAGGAAAAATAATTCTAAAAATAGATTTACTACACAAAAAATGTTAAGAAATGTTTAAATTATGCAATGACACTATTCTATAAATATTTGCTAATGAAATACCAGTCTAGCAACTGAGCAACTCTGAAGTTTCTAATCAACGAAAATAGAAAAGTTTGAGTGATTTTTTTGTTCTATTATTTTTGCCGCTAATGTTTTGTACGAATTAATTTATAATGCTTGTCGAATATGAGTATTAAGACACACAATTCTTATCTGTTTACATCGTCTAAGTACAATTCGTGCCTGTTTAAACGCACAACAGTGATATCATCTTGAATATATTACCATTACACATTTGTAATCGTTTAAACACGAATTAATCCTATGAATTTCTTAGTATTTCACAATTTTCCACATGTTTGGTGAAATATAATGCCACTTTGTAATAGCACAGAGTAGGGCTGGCCTCTTGACGAAACTGACACAACGTTCAAACTATATATAAATGATATTTGCAGCAGCACAAAACGTGTTAATATCAGACTAACAGTTCATTGTCTCAAAACTATTCATTCTTCTCTATGTCTAATCGAAATTCACGTGGTTATGAGAACACATTCTAAATCACTTGTATCTTCTACCTAATTTGCATATAATCAGCTACTTTTAACGTGACTAGATTGTACTACTGAATATTATAGAACACTATATGCAAATTTTGGAACATGTTAGCTACCTATATTTCAAGGACACGCATTTCTTCTTCCTCTTCAATTGTTTTCCTCTGTGCGTGATATACATTATTAGAACTTACTTATCGTATGGGAATAGATTATTTTTTTGCACATTTCCTTGCTGACATTAATCATAATATGTTAATGTTCATTGATAGAACATTTTCCTATCTCCATAATATGTTAATATAATGTTAATGCATGTCGCAGTAAGGACATACTTTTTTTTGTTCATGGAAATGGCCTCGTCTTTGAAATTGATTCGAGTTTTCACGCATTTCATTTTATTGAAAATTAATTAATCATTCTTGAGATATAAGAATAATATTCGTAAATACGCCTGGTCATACAAGTAAATATGTTTTTACACATTGTTTGTTTGTTCAATATTCTTTCAACGACAAAAAAAAAATCCGTCTTGAAATTAGTTCCAGTAAAATTACGAAATGATTTCTTCATGCAAAAATAAATAAAAAAAACCCTTGACTTTATTTGTATTAGTCTTATCTCACTGGCTGTAAACAAAACATGTCTGTACATGTATGTATGCGTTTATTAAATGAATTATTTTCTCTCCATTTGTAAATCAGGGGGTTTCTTGGATTGAAATAAGTTCGTACCAGTCCGAATGGTTCGTTCTATCAAGGGTGAACTTATATTAGAAATGTGAAAATGACAAGTCAGCACACGATATTTGAATTTAATGATGCGCCGCATCATTGAGGGAAAAGTGCTTGCTTTGCCGCAAATCGTTACCAGTGGATTCAATTTAACATCACGAGAGAGCTACTTTCAAGCGCCTTACGTAACGAAAGAACTACCGGCATACTTACCGGTAATTGTAGCACTAGTTTATCGATTGGACTGCTTGTAAAACTTTTGTTTCCGGACAGAATTTCACAGGGAAAATCGGATGTAGCGGATTACATTACACCGAACTGTAGTACTTAGATATTCTGCTATATTGCAAGTACTTCCAGTAGATGTTCTATTACTACTGTAGTACGACAGGGTAACTATGAAGTAATTATATGAAATAATTGAGTTATATTATTAGAAATATTAGAAGTATTATATAAAAATTCTAATATTTGCCCACCCCTTTGTTTCTTCCACGGACGCCTATGAATATTAAGATCTAGAAGAATATCCAGGGTAACCAGACAGAAAAGAGCTGAACTGCATTCTTAATAAATGTTTTTTTTTTTCTATAAATGTAGGAAGATTATAAATTATGAATGTTAACATTAGAATCAAGTCTGTGTTGAAAATAAACTCTAGCCGATTAAAATTGAATGATATCACTGCATTATCCTCTGTTCACGTGAGTATAATCCAGTGTACAGTAATTGATTTGTCTATAGATTGGCACGTGTACCTGTGTGTATGCAAATTGTGTTTATGCAATATTCATGCATGCATCGATGTTTTAAAATTAATGCAACATTGGTTTTTCATAGAAATGCACTCATTTTATACAAATATTGTGACATATAAATACAAACAATAACAACAAAATATTGTAATGTTTCATCAAAATCACATTGATTGGTTTTGTTACAATAGAATTTTTTATGAAATGCAAATAGAATTTTTATTGTACAAAAAAAAATCAGTTATCGAATTTAAAATAATTGATGTTTACACTACTATGCTGCAACATCAAATCAAATATTTATAGATAAAAAATCTGGTGTGGTCACCACACTACTTTCTTATACTCAATTTAATTTGGCACATATTTGACATTTCAAATGCGTATTTCTGTAAATATTTTGTCTTTGTTTTGTTTTCATAGCATATATGATATTTTAAATCATGCCAATATATAAATACATTTTATTCAAAATTGGATAAAGATAGAACAAAAATGCATAGAATATTTTTTCTTAAGCTTATTTTTTTCTATAACTTTTATTTCAAAACTTTTTCCATATCCCTTTCAGTTTCTCTAATAATTCACAATGTTCGATTTTGATCTTCAGTAAACTTCCTCTTCCGGCTGTGCGATTATGCTAGAAATCTAATCAGCTCTTCATATAATCAAAAAACTTTTAAATACGAAGTTTCATTGTCCTGTCTTTGCTCGTTTTGAAGATAATGACCATACAGACACACATCCACACATCCACACATCCACACATCCACACATCTACACATCCACACACACAGACGTCATGGCGAAAATAGTCAAAACGTATTCAGGGGACCTCAAAACATGTATTTCCATCAAAATCTCGCAATCGAAATTTTTCATGATTCCTATACTTTCTTTATACTATGTATAAGAAAGTAAAAATAGCGTATGAGTTTGTAAATATACAAGTAATATTCTTATTATAGAAGCTAAGGTATTACTGTTTAATGTTTATCTAATTTTATCATTTTGTAATACATAATCTGTATTATAAAGAAGGATCACTGTCTTGTTTTCTTCCATAAGTCACTATAACACAAGAAGTATCCAAAAGCAATGCCGACTATACAACAAAATTTTGTATATATGGTATATTATACACCAATCAATGTATTGATTGATTAATAATAACTAGCGATTCTGAGCCTCATAAGCGGGCTTAATTGCTAGTATGATATAATTACCGAAATGTGTAAACAAAAATGTGTCGACAAAAATAAACCCGTGTGTATAGATTAAAATAAAATCGCCGTGTATTGGTAAATATAAAGTCAATACTCAGTATCCGCAATAAATGAAGGGGGTAGGTCTATTACCGCAAAATAAACACACGTTTAATGGTATATATCTCACATAGAGGGCGTTACATACATACATACATACGGGTAACCCCCACAGAGTGTATTTGAAAATACCTTTCCGAAATTTGCTAGAATTACGAACGACTGTAACCACTGACCCCCTAATAAACCCTTACGGCCTTTTTTTAACTGTCAATTATTTTCAAATCGTTAGGGGATGGTCGCGGAGTTTTTTTTTTGCTGCTGTTACATTTTATGAATGTGTGTATTTATAAGTATAGACTGTGCATGTATTGCTGTCATTCAATGACCATTCATGTGAAATATTGCTAATCATTCATATCCACCTGACATTTTGCAACGGAATGGTTTTAGATGTAAAGAATTAACAGGTTTATTTTCGTTTCAATTGGCACAATTTGTGAGATCGATTGTCAAAGGTGAAAAAGTAAAACCATATTGTTGATTTGTTTTTTTTTATCATTAATATTTACATTTTATTCCAACAAATGTAAAAATTGGAAATAAAAATGAATTTACGCGTTAAATATAATTTAAAGAAAACAACTTTTCGTTGCTCTCACAGAAAACAACATCACACCGTTACCACCTTACGATCTGTACATTAATATTTGATTTCAATACTGCTGCTGTCAACCGTTATTAGCTATAATATTTTTATACTTCAATATAAATGCAAAATTCGCGCGTGGAGGACAATAATCTACATAAAACAACTGAAATCCCTGGGAGAAAGGAATACCTGGGGACTTTGCTGGAACGACAAATATTCTTACACATTACGGAACCGCACACCATCTAGCAACAGCTACCGCACCAACCTTACTGAATATTACAATTGAATACGATTGACGTCAGAGTTGATTTAGAAAATGGGTTTTAGTAAAAGATTTACAAGATCGGGCATTGAGAATTCTATTAAAGGTATTTGAACCCTGGAAAGTGAGGATTAAAATCCTGATTCTATACTCCATTTATGATGGATTTCTAACAAGAAGTTTTATTTAATATTCGTATGAAAATCAATAATTTCCAAGCGAAAGTACATTGCTTAAATAACATTAATGGCTGCCCTATTTATATCTTTTCAAGCTGTTTCATTCAAATTATTGGTGAAAGGTTTTGACGGAAATCAAGGGGCACATTGACAAATCTATATTAGGTGCGCAGGTAACAACCGGTCACTGGAATGGACGTGTCACAGCCGACACTGGTGTGCATTTAATGAAGTGATACATAAGTAAAGAGACGCTCACAAATTCCGACGACATTTGTGTT
This sequence comes from Carabus problematicus, assembly GCA_963422195.1. NCBI lineage: Eukaryota > Metazoa > Arthropoda > Insecta > Coleoptera > Carabidae > Carabus > Carabus problematicus. The sequence continues at coordinate 2,321,439 of OY728580.1, read as the reverse complement.
CCAAAGCAACATTCCCTCGAAACTGGCAGCAGTACACTCATGCAAATACTTCAAACGTTTAGGCCGTGTGTTTACGCTAATATTTATACGATTTAATTTTATATCTCTCGATGGTAAATGTCTGAATCTGTAGCAAAGACGAGATCAAATAAAAGTTGAAGAGGGACTGACCGCTGAAAAGGAAAGTTATGGATGTTTGTGTGAGAGATACAGAGAGATTATGGGAGAAAATATATGTTTATGTAGAGGATAATAACATAAGATTCACAATTGTGAAATACGTCAGCGTTATTGGTACAAAATATATATCCTGGCGTAAATATTCGTCATAAACAAGTTTTTTTCTGATTTCTAAGTGGAAAGATCTAGAGCTCCTCATGATTTCAATTGCAATATACATAAACAATTTCGCATGACCTCAGTTCTTGCCTGTATTTTATTTAAAAGTCTACCGCGTATCGAGGCACACGTTTGAAATGGTGTTGAAGATGATGAAAGACACTGGAAGGCAGTTGACAGCGACCCAAATCCCTTGCTGCCACCAGGAATGATATGTGTCCGTGCTTATATTTTCACAAGATGAAATACTTGTTGATGTCATGGGATACAAGTTCTTTTATGGACCCTCACTATCGTGTGTGCGTGTACATGCTGATGGGGGACGGGCTAGATGTTAATACGGAAGAACTTGCACAAACTTGTATAGCAGTGCGATTTAGCAAATGTCTCCACAATACAGGCGAGATACTCGCGACTGTCACGGTTGTTTAATGTCGTGCGTAAAATAAAAGCGTATGTTTTACGACACAGCCAGGAGAGTTCGCTTGCTGCGTGGTACAGTCGAGCGCACATAAGCTTCAGGAAATAAGGAATTCATAACGTTTTGCATTATACATATTTTATAGCACAATTGCATTAATATTGTATTTGCAATAATATTCATCATTCGTTGTGTATTCAAACACATATGTTGTTTGGAAAGTAAAACTCGCGTGCATTGTGCCTGGTTCTGTGAATGTAGAGTTCGTTTTATCGAATTTGTGAGAGGTGGTTGTAGTAATGTGATTTTTACATGCATTATATAAATATTCTAGGTTTCGTAATATACGACACCATTATCAGTTTATTAAATTATTCCAATGTTTTGAACAAATATTACGTCTAACTTCTTATGTAGAGCAATGAAGTTGGTATTTATAAAAGGACTAAACTGAAATTCAACGAGAAATCTTTTAATTCCACTTGTATTTCGAATTGTTGCTTTTAATATAAACCACAGTGAAACCGGCTTGTGAATGTTGTAGCTTTATTAAAACAGGGGTGCCTAAACTATTTCAGTTAAAACTACAGTTGCAACTGTATTATAAAACTCCTCTCTACCCCACCCGCCATAGCTTGTCGTGTTTCATAATTTACGACCCTCTATAATTCCTGGTTGTACAGGGGAGGAGTTAGAATATTTCAGAAGTTCAACCAAGTCACTAGCTTAGTTTTCAACTTGTATAAGAATTCAGTTGAAAAAGTAACGTAGATATTTATATTTAATGCAATGTTTTCATCATTAATAAGAAATAAGTTTCAACAAAAACTTTCACCATAAAACAAAGAAAAATATTCATGCACTGTATTGCAATTTTGTGCATTACATACCTGCATTTTTGCACAATGTACAATAAAAATGCACATTACACATTCCCCCGGCTCCAGTGACTCCGGATTAGTTTAATAATTAAGAATGGCCAAGTTTAATTCAGGAACGGTGTAAAGAACATTAAGAAGTTAACCCAGTTCTCCCTCGGATAGCATTAGAACGCACCTAGCGGTGCTGCACGGTACCAACCCGTCAAGGGGTCGCGCCCTCGAAGTTGTATATTAAATCTCTTTAGTTTACTTGGCAGCAACCGGTGTATGGCATTACACGGGGCCTAATCTCTGGTGTTGTTATTAAAATATCTACGCAATTAACACTTTAGCAAGTTACGAACGTATAACCTGCACATATTGTTCTTATGTGTCGACAATAATTTTCATTCAATTAAAAGCGTATATTTAAAATAAAGAAACAAATTCATGTTAATATACTTTTAATATACTTTATACTTTTATTCGTTCATTAGAAATATTATTTTCAGTATATTTCAAATTTACCGCGTCATTCATTTCAACGATGAAGTTGGCACACTACATGCGCATGCGTACTAGTAGTTGTAATATAACCTTACTTTTAAAAGTTATATTAGATAAGAACAGGAATAAGTTGCTTTAAATCAATAATAAACTATTACTATGCATATCAATTTGCATGTTTTATTAGATGTCGAATATACGAATGTTTCATATCCACTCTACAAGATAATGCTACTACAAACTGTCTGTTTGTATGTATAAAGACATGAGTACAGAACATTACTTGTTCAAACACAGCGAGTATGTACATGTATGTACAGTAATATGTTATTCATGTAGTTTTTCTAATACCCCTCGACTGCATCATGTTTCCCTGTGTAACAATAAAAGTGCAAACAGCCTGTATGAAACTGCAGTTTTATGATTCCTGCATGTGCGGACATAAACAACGCAAATATTATTCATGTGTGCCACACCACACAGACATTAGATTATACATACATTACGCATAGACGTGTGTACTTCACGAGCATTACATAATAACAAATATACACCATAGGTTATAACAATTTACTTCTAGATAATACAATGTTCTAAAAATGATTTTGCCAGCTAACATTTAATTCTGGATTCCTAACCTAAATATATTCTAAAGAGAAAACAATTTACCTTTGCAAATTGAAATTATTTCCGAGAATATTATTTTTATTTCTGTCTTGCATACACTCGTTTGAAATAACAATAAGAATAATAAGCAGGTATTCATTTGGGAAAAATAAATTAACGAATGTTTTCTTAGAAGACTGGGAATTCAATGTTTTTTCTCTTCTTCTGAGAGTTTTTTTTTGCATAATCAATTAATCTGTTAATTATAGGCGTGGAGCAATTCTTTGTTGATATTTATTTCAAAATTGAAGTGGTATTTTAGGAAAGATTGATTGTTCAAGTCAAGTTGATCAAAATCAACAATTTTGTAGGGGAATTACTTTGTTAATTAACAATAAAACAATTACTAGTGCCAGATTAATTTAAAACTGTAATTGCTTATTCAAGTCTCAAGCATTGTACAGTTATTAACTCTGTTACGTGGATGTAATTTGGTGGAAAATCGGTTGTATTTGAAGAATTTCAAGTACTCTCGACATATGTACCGACAGAGCTACGCGATAGATCGAACTGAAAGTATCATCGAACTCCGATTCGCTTCGAAACAAATTTCATTTGATTTATAATGTTATTACAAGCTCATGAGATATTTAAAAACGAGCCAGTCGTTCGTGAAGCGATCGCTTCGATATACCCAGAGACGACGAATACGGGGCGGGGGCCGGTGGTGAGTCAGGGGCGTACGTTTCGTCGATCGACTTGTAGTCGGTGAAGCGCCGGTTGAATTTAAACTGGAAATTACGGGGGCAAAAGTAATGCGTCCGTCGGGGATTTATATGTTTTGGATATTTCCAGCACTGAATTTTACATTTCACACTAGTGAGTTACCGCTGAAAGATGCGGTTCACTTGTACACGATCAACGTACACGTTTTTACCTAGCCCTAGCTCGGCTGTGGGTTATTTATTAACTCTAGGATAAAATACTGGCAAATTGTGGATTACCATCGATACAAGCTATTCATCAGACTGAAATGGAAAGCATCGCTGTCTATCGATGTCTCTGTGTACGGATAGAGAAAAAGAGATTTTAGATTTCAATCATTTTTCAACGATTCTTCGATGGAATCTTTCCTCTTTTGTTTTGTTTCAACATGAATACAGACATGATTCATGAGTCATGTCTATACAATCTACCCCAAATGTCATATATTTATTATGATTCTTTTTTAGGTTAGCCATAAATGTGAAGCCTAAACTAAGTAACATCGTTAATAACTTCAAATGCAACATTTATGAACAAATTTCTTTACATATGGTATAAACTACAGTAGTTTGAAAATACATGAAATATTGAAAAATATGACTGGACATTTACTTCTACAAATTTCTTCTACTTCAAATGGTCTAAGTTTTAACTATACTCTGCTCACAGGTAGATGCGGGTAAATATTTAAGAAACCTGTAAGTAAATTTCACTACATATAAAATTTAATACGTACACAGAAAGTTCTATCGGTTCTAGAACTTAATGTGTTGCTTATAGAAAATTCATACGGAAACCAGTAGGAGTACTATCAAAGAGCAAACTATCGATCAGAAAGCGAACACTTAGTAGCTTCTGTGTGCATGTTACTTGTGGAACTCGAGGAAATCTAATTCTACAGGACAAGACGACCATCTTCGTGTAGTACAGAGATGTCAGGTGGGACACCACATAAAAGCAAATAGCAATAGTGGCTGGAAGATGAAAGTTACTAGGGGGAAAGCCACTAGATGGCACTGAAACTTCTGACGAAGTGATTTAAAAATTTAATTATACCTTTGAGAAAACAAAGATCTCTATTATATTATTTGTCACATACAAAATCTGTACTATTTGTGTAGTTGAAAATTGACAGAATTTTATTTTAAATACTATGATTTAATTCAACATAATACCACATATACTATATTTAAATTCTATATTAATACCGGAAATAATTAAGCGCTGATTGTTAATTTATGTAGTTTAATTAATAACCAAAGAGTACATTATTTCAAGCTCAGTATTTTTAGGTTAAATATGAAATATTTACAAACCGAAACATGTCAAACAAGAGTAGAACATTCTAAAGAGATCGATACGATTTTCTTTCGTTTTTTTTTTATTACCAAACCAATAAAATGAGATAGCACTGCTATGAATTTTGTATTCTCTATATGCATGGAACATAAAATAAATAATATAACCTGATACGTCTGCGACAAAAGTACAGAATATCCGTTAAATATTCACAATAACATGTACTCCAGTATTTTAACATCGTAATGCTATTGTTTCCTGTGGAATGGAATTACATGTAATCTAAGAACAATATCCAACTCGATATTACCTTTATATTACCTTTGTGAACATTGTTTAAATCGATATTGTTCGTTTTAATCTTGGCTGAATTGTATTAAAAAACATTTACATTAAATACAGTTTCTCTATGTATTACTGTACTCGTTTAAAATAATTCTCCTAAATGAAATAATTAACTATAGTTCAAAATTATACCATTAGTATATTTTTCGCCATATTTTTACATGAACTAATCACAACTATTTAAAACGTAAATACCGATGCGCCATTCCAGTTTCGTAACAAACACAGTCACTAATTAAATGATTTTATTGCTGATATTTCATTTTAAACAGCCGCTCATCCATGACATTACACACCTTAGTTTCATTGGAAAAAGAAAAATTGTACCGGCATTATTCAGTGATATATTGTTCACATGGCTTTATAAAGGATGGGTATACCAGTTGCTAGATATAGTTCAGTCAAATGTGACGTTAGGCGGTAATCAAACGAACAAGTGCAGACAAGTGTGTGCGTGTATGTTGTCAAATATATTATTTAACTTTATATTACCACGAATACTTTTGTGCTTGTACATTTCTAGTTTCTATTTATAGAAAGAAAAAACTAGCTTATGTAAGTTATTTTAAAAGAGAAATCAGTATTTGAAGTTGATGTGGATTATTTCACAGTAATCTTATTAGATACAGGATAAATAAAAATAATTTGTGGGTGCCGTTTTAAAAAGTGCGACATAACTAAAATGGAATATTTGTGAAATATTTTTAATAAATATTTAACCCGTATGTTTAAACTTAAATAAATATTTGTACTCTGCTGAACTTGGTTTAAACAATTATTAATTATAGTGAATGTACAAATGCAGGCATGATTCTTGTAGAAGAATGGTATGTACGTATTTTATTCATTGATATAAATTATTTATCAGCGGTCAATGAGTGATTAGAAAAGCAATTGATCGGAGATCAAAGTGTTCATTTTGTCTTTTTTAATCCATAATTGATTTATCTTCAATATGTTTTATTATGTATGAGGATAAAATTAGAACTATTCCGACAAAAAACATCTAGACATATTTATCTTTATTGTTTGTAATCACAGGGGATTTTTGGAAAACGACATTGAAATTTGATAATGTATTGTATAGATAAGAATATGTAAAAAATTTTTCTAAAATAATAAATAATAACCAAGGGCATATCGACACGTGCAATAAATAAATATACTTTTTGTATTTAAATATATGAACGAAACAAATAATAAAAATCAGTGGCGTACTGTCATTTCGGAACCTGCTAATACACTCAATTAAAAAAAATATCTAATTGGAAAGTATATTCAATATAATATAGTAGTATAGTTCACAATTCCGACCATATACTATTCCTAGTAAGTTTGTCATGAAATTTACAAATGCACATGCATTAAATAATACTCCCATAAAACGCTAAGTATATTGCCAAGACGTCATCGGTCACGACGGTACTTAAAAATATATTTTTGCACGGCACAGCTATCCAGTTGATTATAAATAAGTTCAGATAATATTTACGACTGGCCATAATGGATAATAACTTATATTTGACATCGCAATCAGCTGTATTGTACGTTCGAAAAAACCCCCAGACATTTGAGAAGTACCGTGTCGTTCGTTTCCACATGGTGGATAAGTGTATTTTCCTTTTGCGACAACACTAAGTTCATAAATTCAATTAACGCTCCAATCCCTATGTAATCAGTGATTACTTTCCACTCTTCCTCTCTCTTTCTCTCTCTCATTTGCTTTGTGAATGGAACAAAGAGCAAGATAAACGCACTGGGCGAGAAGATCGGTTAGATGCTCAATAAAACATTATCTTATCGATAATCGTAATTCCTGCTGGCATTACAATTGCGAAACGTTGTCTTTCAATTCAATTTCCCTACCGAAAGTTGTTTAGGAAAGTTGTGTTGAAGTAAGAACGAACCTTAGCGAGAACATAGCCAGCGAACCCGAGTTTGAGTGAGTAGGAACGATGTTGATGAAAACGTTTGAGATTTTGACGTGTTTATATAAATGGTGAGTTTGTTAAGTGAATTGAATTTTATTTATGAAAGTATGTACATAGTTTAGTTTATCAAGTATTTTTCGCGTAGTATTCTGGTGATATTCTTTACATTTGTATATTTATAAATGTGTAACAACAAATGGATATGAAGGGAAATGCAATAATACATATTATTCATTGGACATAATTACACATCAGGTTTCGAACTGTTCGTACGGGCAAAGTTTGGTGCTAGTTTGTGCAGCTAGAACTTACAGTTTGCTTGTCACACATAAGAAACTGCTCTATTATTAATAATGCTGAACTTGACATTGCATACATGTATCCATCTGCCTGCTTGTCAAGTTCTGTAAGGATCTGAAACTAATCTCAACTGATTTGTTATTATCATTCACGTAAATGTATACGCAATTGGAGAATATATACATATGCTGTTGTTGGCCAAATAGACAATCTAATGAAAGTGTTTCTTATTTATTTTAGCGATGAAGTGCACACAGTGGCTATGCCAAAATCCTGGAGCCTCTCCGACACGACGCTTGGCATCACCACAGCAGGAATAGCCGCGTCTGCATCGTCAGCAATCATTAAACACCAGTGCAACGCATCCAGGAGTGTACCGAACTTATTGAGCAAGTACGTGGATACGAGAGGACAGTGTAACCTCGGTTTTGTGGACACGGAAGGGTAAGTTAAACTTGCAAGCAACTAACTTTAGTTCTACCACGTTGTTAGATTTGGTAACGGGAATACTTAGAGAGTAATCAGACTTGTTAATTAACATCTTGTTATAACAATCACGCAGTATTGATTACAATATACATTGTGGAAATGTGTATTTTAGAACTACATATGTGTACCGTGAACATTTTCTAGCTGAAATACCAAGTATTATATTTAAAATTATAACAATAAAAGTTTTATAGATATAATTTTTACTATAAAACTTAAAATTGTTAAATTACTACTATAAATGGAGCGCCTGAATTTAAGCAACCGGCCAAGCAGTGCAGTGTCACAGAATGTATAATTACCAAGTATGAACAATAATAAAATAATACAGCTGTAACTATGTAACCAGCATTGCATCAATGTTAAGCAAGTCTATGCCAAAGGAAGAATGCGTTTTGCATAATATACATTTTTGCCTGTTTAACAATGATGTACATTGTGATGTATTTGAATAATGAATGACAAGAGTTTTCCTGTAAGAGATAACTCCCGCAATATACTCTCTAGTCTTGTGACTTTTCGTCGTTACTCTGCACGAAGCGTGAAAGTTCACGAAGGGCCCGCGCCACTCTTGCGATGGCTGCTTGAATAATTTTTATTGCCGCTTGTAGTCTTTACGAGTCCACCGTGAACCGTTCAGGCTAATTTATGTGCTATTGGTGTACGATAATTTAGTTTAGTAGTGATTTTGTCCGCTACACACAAGCCAGATAGGGCAGCGAGCGTGTTATAATCACAGGACGGCCAGATAACTACTTCCAATTACTTCTATACGAACATTACACGTACCTACACACATACACACACTATATTCTATAGATATGTAAGTAAATACTAATAATTTACTAGTAATAAATAGAACGAAAGAATTCTGACAGTTCTTATTTTAAAACTAGTGCGTTGAAATTATTGCTGCAGGGATTAATAATTAAATATCAGTTTTACTAACTTAGTAATGAGTGTTTCGTTTCCATGTTTTTATTTAGAATATAAACAGTAATGTCTCATGATTAAATGTAGCTACATATCCGCCATTTTGTTGAAAGAAAATATTGTTGCACTTAATTAAATGAACCTGCACTTTTTGCAGGTTTCAATTTGGTCGAATTTTCTGCTAAATTAAAGAACAACGAGCGTATATGTTTGTCGACAAGGTACTTGTGTACATGTTAAATTGTGCGGACATACACGGAGTGCATTTGTGTATGTACGGTTGCAGTGTAACCGGCGCAACTGTATGATGGTGCCGACCACAATATTATACCTGATTATACCTACCTAACAATGGTTAATTATCTGCACATAGGGCTATCTGATAGGATTATTGTCCTATCAACTGATGCATTCACAACGTGTGTGCGTTGACAGGAACATTGATGGGATGCATTGTGCATGACTGTAGGCCTTATTGACACATTGTTATTGCTCTTAGCAATAATTAGTTTTACAATAAGATAAAACAACGCGTATTTAAAGGTATATTTAACGGATATTAATAATAATATTTAAGAAGCGGATAATATAAAAATAATATTTTTTATGCAAGAAAATATTTTGAGTGAACGTAAAATTATAAGCAGAAATAATAGGAGAGCATATATGGCAAGCTGTGCGAGCTGAGAGAGATAGGAGCAGATAGGAGTATGTGGTGAACAATTGTTAGAAAATAAGGGATAAAAGGCAGACTTCTATGGACGAAGTGCGCTGTGTGTGAGTGTCTTGTTGCATATTTAAATGTTTTTTGAAGTATGTAGCGAGTGATTGTAGGGAAATAGAGGGTCTGTTACCCCAGTAATGGGAAAGGCGTGATGTTATATATGTATGTATGTATTCATTTGCAAATATGTGTCAGGTTACGATGTTATAATTTTAAGTTGAAACATTGCTTTTGTAAAATTCACAATTTTTTGTTTGTTATTGTACAGTTTTACAATATAATTTTCAATTAAACTCCTATTTGAAGCTTAGTGGTGCGTCTGATTTTGACAGAAATGATAGCTTACTCTATCTACACATGCCCAAACGAACTGTTATTAATGATTTTAACCAGAATGATATCGTTTGACAGTTTTTGTTTTATTGAAAACAAAGGCTATACAGATTCTAGTTTAATTTAGATATGGACTGTTGTTTTAATCAACAGTTGACATCGTTTGATAAAATGAAATTAATGTGAAATAAACATGTTTTATAATATAAATATATACATGTATATGAATGTATGTATTATGAGGGAAAAAAAATTAATATTGATACAATTATTTAATAGTTATGAGGCTTGACAAAATTCATTCGTATATTAGGAAGCTGTGATTTTGAAGTATTAAAATAAATATATGTACATATTTATGTATTTTTATCTCGAATATTATATATATATATATGTGTGCCAGTATGTTGTACAACATGATTATCTGGCCCATTAGCTCAGTTGGTTAGAGCGTCGTGCTAATAACGCGAAGGTCGCGGGTTCGATCCCCTCATGGGCCAAAATTTCTTTTTTCGTTTTTTTCTCATAATTTATTTTCATCTACGAACTATATTTCACAATTAAAATACCTACAATATAGTTTAAAATAGCATTTTATAGCCTTTTTTCATTTATTTCGGAAAATAGTTCTTGTTCTTGTTACTAGAGGACAGCACGTACTTGTTGGGTAACATCGGACCCTGTCTTTTGTCCTAGAAATCTTCAAAAATCAATTGTGCGCCGTTTCTCGTGGCAACCGGGATAATAGTGTCCTAATAACCAGTAACGTAACAAAAGGGGTTGACTTTGCACCCCTAAATTTACGCATTACATAACAAACGTTGACACAAACGACAAAAGAAAAAAGATCAACTTCCTATGCGATATTTGACAGTTGAATAATTAAAAAACAAACAATTCATACTGTTCTGCTATTTATTGACCATTGACGAATACACTATTGAGATATTTATAATTAAACATTAATTTAGCAAATAAAACATCAATGGAAACTTATGTTGCAAAACAATAAACGTCATATTGATACCAGTTTCATCCAGATATGCTAATTTGCAACTTATTATTTAGAAATTTATGATCAACGGTTTTTAAAGTGGCTATAATTTGACTAGACGTTATTTTTAACTCGATATTTTTCTTCATTTTTTTTCTCGTCTGTTTTTTCTTTCCTCTGGCGATAACCTATATTTACAGTCTAAACATAGGTTATCCGACTTTAGACGTTCAAATTATTTCTTATTTTCGAGTTATCAATGTATTTTTATCATACAGATTTAGTCATTCGATGTGTTTTTGTTTTTATTACCATTGTGTATGGTGTGCCCCGTGGGTAAAATGTAATGGATACGCTACTGTTCGCGAGACGATAAGTCGGGGTCACGTGGTCTGCGTCCACCAATGAGAGCTTGGTCTGCATTTCAACACGGTCGGCTCAGTGTGACAGCAAAACCAGTGCTCAGCTGCTGTAAAAGTATAGTGCACGGTGAAATAGTGAAACGCAACGTTTAAAACTACAAATTTACTAAAGGTAAGTGCAGTTAACTATCTATTTCATATGTGTGAAGGTGAAGGGTTCTTCTTATAATACATGTCTGCATTTTGCTACATGGGTGTAGTCATAAGTTCACATGAAAGATCAATAACGTTCTATTGAGTTTGACGTTCGAGTGTCATTTCTGGGTGTTAAAGGCTATTGTAATAAGAGTGAACGTTTAGCACAACTCTATGCTGGGATCTAGTATACTCTTACTATATTTTCTTTTCATATTTGCAAAGTTTTCGTTAAATATGTTGGCCAATTATATCACAACGGAAGTGTCAAAATTCTTCTTATGTTCGCTAACGATTTCCTCCCGATTCAGTATGTTGATTGTCAATGTAAATACACTGATTTCTGATGAAATGAATCTAGTTTTGGGTTTTGGTGCATATGTGCCAATGCGCTCGTCTTAAAACGGGTTACATCTTATGAATGAGTCATGATGTTACCAAAAAGAAAGTCAAGATTCCAGGTAGATCCGTTTTATACTAAATTCATTTATGTACATTTAAACAATGAACTTATACATGAGCAATATGTTTCCGATAAAAGAATTCCCGGAGTTGATTTTCCTTGTATTAGTGATCAATAACTTTTCATACTAAAATAGACTGAGTACTTAGTTATAACAGATATAAATTAAAATTATTGTTTGATAATTTGAAAGTAATATTTCGTTTCATTATTAAATTGTTTTAACCTTGCCATTTAATTTTTAACACAAAAGTGCAAAAAAAATACTGTAAATAATTCTAATCAAGAAGTAAATATATTATTAGATAAAATGGTGGTTAAATAAACACGAGTATCTCGACAGTGAAGAATAATGCGTCAGTAATTTTTGTTTTAAATTTTCCTGTATTATTTTTAGCTTTCTGCTTCATATAAAAATCATTAATTATTTACAGTGATACCTTTCATATAAGTATAATATAACTTTCATCAATCTTCGTACTTCGTGATTTTTAAATCAAATTTGACCATTTATTTGATCAAACCATCGAATATTAACTAACATTAAGGAAATGAAATTCTCATGAAAAAGAAGCCGGAAAAAATAAAAAGGGGAAACTATTTTTGTGACATGCGCACTATCAGTTTTTAATTCCGATATCGAACCCTGTCCATGGGAAAACATGGGAATTACGTAACACTACTTACATGTCGACGGATCCGTGCTATGGGAATGTATCTATTTCGGTCTTGTAAGAATTGATGCAATTATTTAATATAAGTCAGTTTGTGCGTATTAAAATTGTGTGTCTCTTGTATATACTTCCTCCTGTAAGTTTAACTTTGTATTACGTTAATGATACGTTGCGTGATACGTCCGTTTGTTTAGTGTTTTTCAAATTGGACATCATATTAATAGTATTGACTTCAAATACAGATTTTTATTATAGCTAAATCTCTGAAGGTTCTAATTGTATTTCAATAAATAACATTAGCTTATGTAAAATGTTTTTAATGTATATTAAAAGATTTAATTTGATTTTTCAATATTCTATATGATTTCACATTAACTTTAGGAATCCAATTTGAAAACTGCTACAATAATACTTGCTAAGAAGAATCGAACCAAGATACAACAATATTCATGATTTCTTATAATATTTTACACGACGTGAGAGATATTTGATTCGTAACTCGAGTTGAATTCGTGTCCTTGTGGGTCGACATATGTTTGAGGTTTACCGCGTTTATTCAAATATGTACCTACACTGAACGTAGAGAAGAGCTAATGTTCATTTCATGTGCATGTTAATTAGTGATAATATTGCTTTAGCCTTACATATCTGTGTATACTTTGTGACGTACTAACACTGTCTTTTATGTACAACGCATTTTGGGTGTTTTCTTTGACGCACGCGCACTGTAACTCTCTTAGTGCACTTCTAGTTTAAAGCTTAGTTTTTTTTTTTGGTCTGATTGTATTAATTTTTAGCCCTTTAAACTGATACGCATATATGGTTATTGATATTATGTGATATAATTACTGAAAATTACTGTAATTAAACACGTTCGGAGTAATCATTGAATTGTTACAATAATTAGTTCAACCTTGTTCTTGTTTATTATATAATTGAACATAAACACGCTTATAGTTTATATCTGAAGATAAATTCATTTGTAAATGTAAATATTTATATATGTACATTTTTCTGTGAATACTTTTGAAATTTTATATAACAATTATGTATATACAAGCATATTTTTCCTTGGACTTTCAGAATATGTAAATATTTCGCAAAAACTAACGTTACATTTTTTTTATGATTCTCTGTTTTATGTAAATTGAATAGATTTCTTGTTTTGATGAAATCACAACGCGAAATTTCATTCTTACAAAATTCTGGGAACATATTTTGAATAATTTGTATTGGCTATTGTCTAAATTAGCATTTTCTTTTGTGAGATTTTTATTTATTAAAAATTTCAGTTATACTGCATTGTTATCAAATTAAGCATTATAAAAATTTAGAAATACTTATATCAATAACCATACGTTAAAGGGCTTATAGATAGTTTATTATTTATTTCAAAAATAAAATCTAGACAGAGCACAAAACAGGTTTGTAGAAAAAAAAAACTAGACCAAGATTCCAAGAGAATATAAATAAAAATTAATAGAATCAAACGAAAAAAAAATATGGAGGACATGGCTATAGAGAATATATTGTTGAAAAGAATATGAATAACGCCAACGTTATATTTGTATTGGTGTAACGTAGTTACAATGCCGTCGAGCATAGGCGGCTCGTATCAGGCGCTGGAGGGGTCTGCGGATGTGTACCGCTCCACGACAGTGGCGGGCGACAAACCCGGTGTTTTGGAAACGTTCAAGAAAGCCTTTACTTTCGGTTCGAGCAAAGAAGAACTAATCGTAGAGAAAAATGTAACTGTTATAGTTCCCAGGTAAGGTATCACATACGTACATGGACGAACTACATCAAATCATACATGAATCGCTCTGTCTTTCTCTTATCTAAATCTTTCTTACACGATGTTATTCCAAATATTTCATGCTCCATAATTTAAAATATTTTAAGTCGTATTTTTAATTCAGAAATTTGTGATCAGGATTGCTTTATTTAACTATCGAAATAGTCGTTTAAAAACTTGCCTTGGAGCCATTAATATATATATTTTAATAGCCAAATTTAATTTCCAATATCATTTCGTCATATTATTTATAGTGAATTTGTAATCCTTTTAAAATTGAATTTCTTTCCATTGATGAACAAATTCCCTGATTAATTTTTGCATAAAATAACACACAATTTCTTCTTCTTCAAACATACACATACTAAAGTTAATCCCGAGATTATAAATGTAAACTAAATTATGATGTAATTGGGTTATTTTGCGATAATCACTGCTGCATAATGTCAGGTAAGGTAGCATGTTAGCATGACCAAAGTTTTATACACACACTTCTAAACCAAACAGACAGTGCTGTTAGTTTTATTTAACTTTATCAACACTTACCTAGTTATCAGTGCACAACTATATATCTCCGAATGGCTTTGTGATTGTTTTGCACTGTTTGTATCATTGCTTCTGTTGCTTACGTGCACGACATACCATGTTAACTGTCAGATCAGTCTTCATTTAGTTCAGACGAGCAGAATATTTACTGATTTCTACTCAACAAACTGGATTTAAAGAAAATTGTATTTGTTTTTATTGTAAGGATATATTTGAGACACAAAATAACAATATTAATATCAGCTTTATATTAAACTGTATTCGATATTGTTCGTTTTGATTTAAAATCAAGTTACAATTTTGTTCTTACAATCCAACCCAAGAAATAAATTTCTTAGACAGTGTCTAAATCGAAGGATTTTATTGAAATATTCAAAATTTGAAGAATTCTTCACTGGGTTTTGCATGTTGCACAAATTTTCAACAGTGTTTTATTTTATTTTTGGAAACAGCACAAAGTACACTGATTTTAAATTAAACAGTAAATAAATTTACAAAATTAAATTATTGTTAAAGGGATTAAATTGGTATTTTCTTCGATACATTATTTTTCATACAGCATTTTTTTGTTTTTGTAGGGCTACCAACCATATTCACAGTGCATATTTTGTTTTAGGACAGATAATACAAACACACAAACAAATAAAAAGATGCCTACCTCCGGAGTTGCCGAAGAAGCTGCCCTTTTGGGGTAAGATATCACAAATTTTGACCATATTTTCATTTCTACCATCATTATTATTGTTGTTATTGAAAGAAAATATATAATACACACTGGACATTTATTCATGATTCTGTAATTATTTGCCTGTATATTTTTTTCTGGAAGATATCGCTTACTGCATATGAATATCCTGTAGCATTATGATGATATCGTATGTATATTTACTGGTGATGATAAGCATGTCCTATCGATTTTCTGTCATCTGTAAGTTTTGGTTTATTGGATCAACATGCCATAATGGTATAGATATTTGTTATCGTAACTGATGGAGCGGAAAAAAACAGCTATCAATTTTTCGTGAATTATGTTTATGTCAACAAAATGGTTGCGCTAGAATGGCGACGAATTGGGTTAGCTTTGGAGCAAGTATCCTCCACATATATCTTTTAAGAATAATTCCTGAATTTATTTTTTATTCATAGTATAATAATTATCAGATCTTTTCATATTGGATTCCAGATCGTTGTTACTAATAGTAGTTGTATGTAATATTCCTACATACACGTTAAGACACGCTGATCCATGTATTTGGATTATATAACAAAGAATAAACGATGCATGTAATGAGAATAGTTAATGTAGCATGCGATAAAATACTGGGGCATTGTTTAGTAGAACAGATCGACCCTTCACCCCGCCACTCCGTACTTTGTTGTGGGCGTTCTACATTTGGATAGTATTGATTTTTCCATCGCGTTCCACAACCCTACCGGAACGAACAGTATTTTTACAAATTGTTCAACACCTGCAGTATTTTTTTCATATTCTCGCTGCAGTAAAACACTACGTGAAAATCATTGGAATTAATAACATTTATTTTATTATTTTTACAGGCATTCAAAAATGTTTGGCTCGAGGCCAAACCGCTAGTTTTATTTTTAGAAACGTTTAGTAATATTGTGCGTATATAAATATGTCATGTGGTACCAACTATACGCGTATATTTGAAAGGTTTTCCTAAAATTAGCTTGAACAGGAAAACTAAATGCGACATTTTTAAATCATCGTCTTTGATTCGTACTTCAACACAGGTCAAGTGAATTATTAATCTAATCGAGCCAAGAAATGAGATCAATCGATATGTATTTGGGATTATTTGTTTGTATAGTGCGGCAATCTAGTTGTTTTGATTGGTGTTCTTCCGTTAGTATGTACAGATGTGTGATATCAGCAAAGTTCAATGAACAGATTGTAAACACGACCTACCAATGGAAAAAATGCGCAATTAATGAACTTTTAATATCATCAGTGATAAAATACTATTTCTGGCCTCATATCTCTGTTAACGGATTCAGAAATATCGAATATTTAAGAACGTAATAGACAATATCAGAAACTGAAGAATTTGTATTTATAAACGGTATTATACAGTGTTACTTTCTATCAAATAACAAATCGTAGTTAAAAATATATTTATATTTCTAGGGCAAATAACATTTGTTATGGTTTAACATTATTATAAATAATGTCGAATAAAATTTACCCTAACGTGTTTTCTATGAAAAGCCATCAGAGTATACAAAAAATAATTTAATCTAAGTTTTCTCAAGTTAAATTAAAAAGTTATTTTCTGAATTTTATCTACAAATGTATATTATATTGATTATATAAAACATATTTGTATATTCTTGAATTAGATTTCCATCTATAGAACTAGAAAATATGTATTTCCTAAATTCTAACATTAAAAATATAGTTCTAATTAAGCACTTAACTGACCTGGCAAATATATTTTACACGATGACTGCTGTTTTGCATATGCGAATATAAAATTGTAACGAATATCCGCGGGGGCCCTATTTACGTGTTTGACCGACCATTAATGCAAAGTGAAAAATAAGTTTAAACTCTCAAATGCGCAGTGCGTTACGTACTACGTTTTTTTTTCATCTAAAATTCCAAACTGGTGCCATATGTCACTAATGCAGTGTTTCTCAACGTGGAGATCCGAATGTTATAAATAGATATTAGCGAACATTCTCCAGTTTGTTGTGCTTTATAAGTCAAACTTCGTAGGTGTTACTTGCATTAATGATTCTGTTTGTTGCAAATATTGTAAGTGCTTGTGCACGTAAACAAGAAAACAATTGGACTCAAATGAGACGCACATATACACACTTGATATTGCAGTCACGTATTGAAATTGTGTAGGACTGCTGGTTGTTTTGAATTGCATCTCGCTGGCAATAGGATGCGATGTTAAAACGCCACGCTGTCGCGCATTTCGAAGTAAACAAAGACCTCTAAAGCCAGTGTTGTAAGTGGTGCCGGTGCAGTCTGTACATACACATATATAAACATTGAGGAATATCTTTACCCAGCAATGGAACCAACAGAGACGTGTAAATTAACCAGTGCGGAAGCAAAGTACGTATTTGATTTTGAATTCAACTTGGCATTTGAATAATGTATACAGAATATTACTATTGCATGGTTGTGTCAATACCATATTTAAACTAATTTATATGTTTGTAAACAGACAGCTCAATATTACAAAAGTGTTTTAGTATTAGATTAGTGAAGTATGCGTGAAATATTTGACGTTTCTGTAAATGATCCTGTCGAAAAATCTTGTTCATTGCAAATTAATAGTGTATAAATGTGTTCGAAAATAATTACGGGATTTAAAAAGAACAGGCAGTGAAGTACACATTTCATTGAGACAAATACGGATTTATGCATGAATACGATAGTAAAAAAAATCATAAAAAAGTGAAAAAATTATCTTTACTTGACTTATAATTTAACTATGATCTAACATATTCTGCAACCTATCTGGTTATTAATTAATTCTGCATAATACTGTTTATAATTAGATTCGCAATATTGTTAACCACAATGTCAAGAATATTGTATGTAGTATGTGTAGGATATTAATAGAAAAGTGTAAAAGGATATTTGTTTACCAAAGGTTACTATGCGCAATTGACCTTGGTATCATTAAATATATTACTTGCGCGTAATGTAAGTGCATACATATTCGTGCATGTATCTCTCTGTACGAAGGGCCCACTTTAATATTTTATCTGAAAGTAGAGAGCTTCAATTGGGTATTACTGCAGTTATACGAGCTCTCGTAACATGTAAATAAACTGGTTCGAGGGAGATTGAATAGCGAAAATAGCCTGTGCAAGAAATAGGAACCATGGAATAATATCGCTTTATTATATTTTTTTACATAAATACCAGATATTTGTACCGATTTTATTTAAATTTGCACTCAAAGAATTATCAAAATACATTATGTAATTATATTTTGTAATTTTGCAAAAACATGTTTTGTTAAATATCGGTTAGAAATGTTAAAATCCCAACTGAATTACATTGGCTCCTTGCTTAAATCTAGTGTTAATATTTTGATTAAGCTTTCATAGGATTTCTAAAAGTGCTCAGGACAGCGGACGGGTAATGGAGACACAAAGGCACAAAATGGAAATTTTCGGTAAAACTAAACTAGGTCAGGTCGAGGTGTATCGATTGACCGACATCGGTTTTAACATCACCGGCTATGTTGAATATTTAATAATACGTTTAATTGCATTTGTCGTAATGATACGCCCGCTCAAATGCTAATTTGAGCTTGTATAGCATTTATCGGGGCATTTACCAAACAACTACTTTTGGAGTAATCAAGTTCCAAGAATTGTGCATTCGCTTGGGTTGAAACACACACAAATGGTAAATAGTTTAAATCAAACAAGCAATTCGTTCTAAATTTAGTTTTATTTCAACAAAAAGCCGGCAAATTGCAAACTAAATATCGAAAAGTGGAGTACTGTCTTGTACGTCACTCTGGCGGATGTAATTGAAACTCGATTTAATGGAAAATGCTCGTTCACAATTAAATAACCTCTTAGCGAATCTGTCAGTTAGGGACGTCGACAGAAAGACAGGTGATTATTTCGATTCAGCGAACATTTCAAATATTACAATTCGTTTACAAGTGCTGGAGTTTAGAATGTACCTTGAGAGGCCCATCAATAAAATCGACACATCAAAATGATATGATCATCAATTATGGCCAAGCAACAAGTGCGACTGGAAGGGGCTGTCAATTGAAAAGGCCTCGCTTCCAAGCACATTTCAATAACAATTCAATTTAATCGCAGCCTGCCATGGAACATACGATAACTGAATGCAACCCTCCCGCATCTCAGATCATCCGCGTAATTAGTAAACAGTTTCATTATGATTCATTATGAACTCGCAGCCTGGTGGAAGTCGTAGAAATGAATATAATTGTCCACTCTTGTTGTTGACGCCAGCTTTCTTCGTGCATTAGAAATGTTTCAGTGGCCGGTGCCAAATTAAAAATAACCATAACAATCTAAATCTCTCATGCAATGAAATGCTTGTCAAAGTTTATGGCGCAGAATTATATTTGTGTTTATGAACGCATTCGGTGTCAAGGTTCTTATGGAGATATAACATCAGTAATCTACAGCATTTAAGAATTCACAGTCCTATTTAAGTAATTGCGTAAGAGATGAACTTATTATCGCGCAAAAAACATGGAACATGTTGTCATAAATTAAGAATAATTATGAAACTTAATAAGAGTGTTGATTCTAGTGTAGTCCCCTGGAATAAAATTAATTATGGGAAAAATAAATTACCATTAGTTAAAATATAAACTAATATTTCAATAGTAGATTAAACAGTTAGTTACGCTATATGGAAATCACTTTTGAATTCTACATATTTCCCCGTTGACTAGTTTCTTTATTCCAATCAGTTAATTATAGTTCACTGTTACTGTTTCAAATGAACTTTCCGATGTTATAGAATTCTAAACCTTTTCTTTCTGAAGGACTCTTTCATTTTATTATCCCTTTATACAGTTTAGCGAACTTTATAAGTTTGTTTTCTCGCTGCTTATGAGCATCTCTTCGTGCTTTTCTCTTATTTTCTTTTCCTCACGTATTGTTTGTTTTGTCATCGGGCAAAAGTCTATTGTGGTGGAGCTAAATATGGTCGCATCCGGAAGGGCTGATAAAAATTGTCTTTTGTCCTGTTGAAAAGTGAACTGGACCGTCTGCTCTCCGTGAATTTGTTAGAAGAATACGTCTCGTATTTGCGCTACACTTTTACAGAATAAACTTCCACTTGTTTTCGTAAGGGAAAATAAAATGTTTCCAATTGGATTTGACGTCAGTAGGAAATATTTATAGTAATGTTTATTGAAAAACCGTGTTATGTTCACTGTGAATCTTGTAACGTTTCAGTAGGATTTATTATTGTAAGTTGGGTAATGCGTAACAGCACTTTAAACATGTTTTGATTAGAGTATGCTTAGATTTAGTGGCTAATAAAAATTGACGATCAATTAGTTTTAGTTTAGCACTATTTGCAGAAATTAATAGTTCAAACGTTTTTAATGCACCGGTTTCAAGAAAAAGCATACAAACATGTTTGGACAAGTAGGTGGATTGGAAATGTTTAAATTTTTGAAGCGCTCTTAAAATTGTAAAAATATCTCAGAACTCAAGAAATAAACATGTGAAAATTCTAACATATAAAACGCAAATAGTTGTAACGGACGGCACTGGTAAACATATGTATATGCGTAAGCACATCAGCTAACGGACATCTGTGTACATAACAAACATATTTACACTATTTACTTCGCATGACATTTATAATCATCTGTGGTTAGCACACACAAAAAAAACGATATGGCATATTTTCTAATATTTGTAAATAATGTAATATGTTATGGCTGACTTTATTTGAGCACATTTTTCACATCGAATTCCTTTTATTAGTTTGTTTACTTGGTAATAAAGTTATATTTAAGTGTCAAGGTTATGTTCTACAGATTGATAGAAAAGTACATTTTGTTGACACGTCGACATTAACAGAACACTGTAGCAAATGGATTGTACACATATGTTTCTTTACTTACGTAATAAAAAGCGCAAATAGCAATCAAATATCATCTTTTTTTACTAATTAAAAATTAAAACAAATCACATAACTTTGCGCAATCTAATATCAATGGAAGTTCACCATTTGCAATCCTTGTGACGATATGTTAGCAAGTCGAGATAATATATGATTTCATATATTTTGTCGGGATATTTAAAATTTGGAAGGGTATTTACGATACCAGAGGACTTTGGACAGAAAATGGTTACTCGAAAATGCCATTATGGTACAATTTCATACTCCCCTATGGACAAACCGATTTGTCAACTTGGATTTTAAAGATCCGTTTTGAAGAGTTTGTGTTTTTGTTTTTAGAACTATGCCTTCCGATAGCATGGATGATATCGAGCTGAAGAACATCCAACTGCAGTTTCCTGCTGTCCGCTCTATGTCACGAGACGAGAGCGTTGCACACGAGGAAACTGTGGAAACGAACCGCGGTCCCATTGTGGTGGCCGTGCAAGGCAACCGCTCCAAGCCGGCCATCATCACCTACCATGATCTGGGACTCAACTGTAAGTCATCATCGTCCTTCACTGTTTCTTAAACACTACTATCAATTTGCCGTTTCACCATGTTCTATAAAGATCACTGGAAACTAGTGTGATATATTGCTTAAATCTCTTACAATTACCCATGTATTAAAACTCTCTTAGATTCTAAAGAATTACAATCTTTCGCATACAAAAAAAAGATAAATCTATTTATAGATATCAAAATATGTTTTAACCTTGTGAGTTTTGCATCTATTATGTTAACCAAATAGCTACCGCGTTTTAAAATTAAATTCTTGTCTTATAAAGGTAAAAGGTGAACTGGTTTCATTCTCTCCTAAATTATGGTACAAAAACATTAGAATACGTAATTAATATGCCTTTGTGAGCGTATTAAATACGTACGCGAGCTCTTTAATTAGATAATGTTGTTTTGCCGCAACACACCTTTGCTGTTTTGTAAACAAATGAAGAGTGAAAGAGATAGATATATAAACAACACACGTGTAGAGATGTGTATGCAGCGGCTTTTACCGCTGCCAGATATATCCAGTTTGAACCTGCTAATCGAGTCACCTGTTACCAGATATATCCAGTTTCCAAGCGTTCTTCAACTACATAGACATGCGAGCATTACTGGAAAACTTCTGTGTGTATCATGTCAATGCTCCAGGACAAGAGGAAGGCGCGGCCACGCTGCCGGAAGAGTAAGTCGTCCACATCTATATGATATATCTTCTCCGTAGAAATGCTACCCTACCCGCTGCATTTATACATGTTCCCTGTAGAAATAGTTAAACTTTTCATATAGTCTCAGATTTCTTCAACTAAAAGATATGAAACACAAAATTTTCCATTTCAGAATTCTTTGCATAACCAGTTTTTAATTGTAATAAAATTTCTTGATTTCCTGTAGGTAGTACATTCTGAATCACAATTTATATAAAAAAACGGCCGTAGAAATATCGCCCAAGGCTTGTTTGATATTTAAATTTTTATGCGGTTATTATGAATCTTGTATGGCGCATTTCGAAACTTCTAGCAAACGTGCAATTTCAGTTATTGCGAAATTTAAACATCTGCTTCACTAGAATTAGTTTCTTCCCAAAAATAATTCGCAAAACATTTAGAAATTATTTCTAACTGCCTTGCCACATTGAGATTTACGTACAGTCAAATGGAAACGTGCACATGCTGAGCAAAATACTGCCATACTTCCATTACGTAAGATTAATTTCACTGCACAATTTCGGTGAAACCGTACTGGAGGATTATTTTCTTAATTTTACGTTTACGTTTGCGTCGATAACTTACACAAATTGCGACAGTGTAAGCTGCCGCGTAGTTTGTTACTTCGCTAAGGGGAATATTGATCAGCCCAGCGACATGGCAGCCACAATGGCTGTATTGACCGCTGATGTTACCTACTGACATACATACAGACCATGGAAAATATACCCCATGGTGCCGTGCAACTCTATATGAAATATTCAATAGTTTTTCATAATAGCCAGGCATAGCGTTATCGTTTTCGAATGGATGGAATAGTATTAATAACATATGGGGAGATTTTTAATACTCGATAGTGAATAAAAATTACAAATGATCATTACAATTCCATTGGGTTCTATTGCCGTTTTATTCTAAATAATAACAGCTAAATCGAATGAACAAGAATACCACAAGTTTTTAGCCCGGGATAAAGTTAAGTGTTGATATCGACCTAATGTATTTAATACGAATTTTGCGTTAACCTGGGTTTCACGATAACATTTCCAGTGAATTAACTAAGATTTGTGGTTCGCGCTGATTCATAATTAGTCGGCAGAAAATCCTCCAACGTCCGTTTTACTGATAGAGGCATTTTGGCATCTCGTACTCGAGCGTATAGCCTGTTCGGACGCCGGATATTTGCCTTATTATCATAATTTCTTTCTAGTACTTTACCAAGCATAGTCAGGATTCGTATCCACTGAATTAAGTAGTATTTCTAACCGTATAATTCCATGACGATTATGATGATTATATTATTGATTTATGACCAAACTAAATTACATTTAATTTCGGCGTGGCATGCGAACCACAAGTTAATTCTGCTAGTGCCGGTTACTGATACCGCATTGCGCGCATACTCACTCGCGAGACCTTGAATGTCAGTGTCACTACGTTGATTAGCATTGCGGAAATGGTGAAATAATGACGATTGTTCTGTTTATTATGTATAAACAAACACTATATAATAGCCGTGTTGAATATGCATAAGTCGGTCGGTATTGTTTACCAGTAGTAATCATCATTATCGCTGCTATCAATGAAATCCAGTTGAAACGCGTTGTTTGAAATAACAATTGCGGTTGCGAGGGTTGACGATTAATATTCGTGTGGCGTCGCAGAAGGCCGTGGACGATCGATTGCCATGTTTAAATTTATATGCGCATACGATCGGTGAGGAATTTACTGAATGTGAAGGGTATATGAACGAAATGGCCTCATGTAGGTTAAAAATGGACAAGGCGATTTATCGTACTCTATGGATGGAAACAAATTCAAGTTCATTTCCATTGCCAAAGGGATCTGTGTTTGCATAACTGGGAATTTTTTAATGAGTGTAAAATCTGTATGAACCTTTAGCACAAGTGATAATTGCTCTATAAGTCTCCTAAGAACACAGCAAGTTTCAGTATACATACATTACTTTTATTTATTTATTCGTAGTTACACTTATCCAACAATGGATGAATTGGCCAGCCAACTGGAGTTCGTACTGTCACACTTTGGTTTGAAGTTCATAATCGGCTTTGGTGTAGGAGCTGGTGCGAATGTATTGGCCCGGTACTCGCTAGCTCAGCCGAACAAGGTTGTCGCACTGTGTCTCATCAATTGTGTCAGCACTCAAGCCGGCTGGATCGAATGGGGCTACCAGAAACTCAACGCACGGCACTTGCGTGCCCGCGGCATGACCCAGGGAGTCCTGGATTACCTCATGTGGCATCACTTTGGAAGGGTAAGCACGGGCATTCGACATCAAGTCGGCAGTACCATAAAATATAAATAAACACAAATACAGTCGAAGTATTCACAAATTCAACAAATTTCCGAGTTGAAATCAAATATATATCATGTTGGTTCGTGTCCACGTAAATTAACTACGGTTATTGTTTCAAACTTTATTGCTGGAACATAATAATTTATTAGATGTGCAGCCTATAAATCACGCAATCGTTGCCCTTTCTATGACATTCAAATGTCATGTATGCTTCAGTGAACCGATCCCCTATTGTGATAGTATATAATTTAACAAAGACGAGATTTTCTTGATATGTTCTCTCGACAACTCTATTGTTCCAGGATTTATTAGCTCGCTGTCTTTTTCTCTTTCGTTCTCTTTTGTTTATAAAATGGTTAGCGTACGCGATAGACTGTCTAACATTACATGAGTGTCTGAAAGCAGGGCACAGAGGATCGCAACCATGATCTGGTGCAAGTGTACAAGAGCTACTTCGAGAAGAACGTCAATCCCACGAACTTGGCGTTGTTCATCGACAGTTACATCAAGCGAACAGATTTGAATATTATCCGTGAGCTCGAACTGACCAAGCGCGCAGACTCCAAGACACTGCGCATGCCCGTTATCAATATTACAGGCGCGTTGAGCCCGCATGTGGACGATACTGTCACACTGAATGGACGATTGGATCCTACCAATTCCACCTGGATGAAGGTAAACCGTGATGAAACACAACTAGTTGATACCCGTTCATATTCGGTGGATACTGATGGTGTTATTGTGGTGTTTTCATTAGATCTCCGACTGTGGGATGGTGTTGGAAGAACAACCGGGCAAGGTTAGCGAAGCCTTCCGTCTGTTCCTGCAAGGCGAGGGATACGGTAAGTGACTCGGTGACTTAAGTTCCGCTAAGTGACAGACGAAAGTTGCCGAAATTTTGTTAACATTGTTATTTGTGCAGCAAGCCTAAACTAAATCGAATTACTTAATAAGAGTAAACAACAGTAGGTACAATAATTCAATAAAAATTTTGTTTTATCGAAATTTACTAGCAACTTGTCATACTGCATTTTACTGTACAAAATCTAACGATGTATTTCATACAGAACAAACAGAAGTTAATGGTTTGTTCTGCATGGAATGTTTTTGAAAACTTAATTGAATAATTTGTGAATAGTTTTTTTTTTATATGTTGTAACTGACCCTCATGGCATATGTGTTTGACTATTTTTGATCTGTTGTGCGATTCTAAAACTCGATATTAAATCATACTGATTGTGAACAATTCAGCAGTCGTATTTGATTCTTGTTTTGGCATGCATTTTAAGCATGGTATTATGAAGATTTTATTGAATCCTGACGAACACTGAATGTTACTTGACTTTCATGCTCAGTATGATGTAACGTCGCAGTTCGGAATCGCTATATGCACGGATCTAATCTGTTTGTTTAGAAGCAGTATGACATTGTATTTGACTACATTAAACGTTTGTCATATTCCTACGAATACATTACTCCGTATTTAACATATATGTATGTAGAACGTGCTTAACACACATACACGCGCAGAACACAGCTTGTGCAAACTGTATTTTATATAAGAAATATGTACCTATGGTCGTATGTATGTATACAGTTACAGGATTCACCAAAATGAACTTTTAATCTGTAGCTTCAATTGTATATACAAGTCCATGTTCATTTTGTATGTATATAGATGCTTCTTGTATAGTTACTGAGATCTAACAACACTTGCTTTACATACTATTAAACTTGTGCTTCGATTGTCATTTTACTATGTGCCATTTTGATGTAATGATTACGGATATACATATATAAACATGCTTTAATATAAATGTTGCTCAAGTGCCGATGCAAATAATGATTAAGACGAATGGATATTACGGATACATAACCTTATATTACGAATGATGTTTATAGTGCTTTGGTGAATTCAACCCACATGCATACATACATACACGAGTGAGGTTTGTTGGCAATGTGTCCCCACTTTTGATGATATCATCATACGTATTATTAGTTTATTGAGTTTCGATTGGCTGACACCAAAAGACACTGAGTTTGTTTATTTTACATTGTTTGCATTGGGTGGACATGCGCGTATGGTATGTATCGTTATACTAAATGACCTTACTGTTTGGACTGTGACTGTGGCGTGCTCTGCAGTCAGTTCACTGAAGCTGTGTGCTAAAATAGAACCGGTGCTGGAAAAGTATTAATATATGCGTACACAAACATTACACGTAACTCATGATGTTTATTGTAAACAGTATTATTAAATTAATATCTATTAATTCTATGATTGTTATATAAATATAATATAATACGTACATATTATCGCCTTCCAAAGTGCTTCGTAACAAAGTATTCAGTATATTTATTATTATTATTATAATATCGTTGTCCATTTGGAAATATTTACGTACATACACACATACACCATGTGTTTGAGTTACCTACCTGTAGTGTACATGATACAAATATTATCTATTTGTAAGTAGCATTTATTATGGATTGCATTTATTACTATTATAAATTATTATTGCGTAAATTATTATTGAACGCTGTAGGGGCTAAAACTATGTTGATGTTTGTACAAAAAAAAAAACTGTAGCTGATAAAATAAAATTATTGTTGCGTTAATTGTTGCTCGTATTTTAAATTCTCTCTCTCCCTTAAAAATAATAATAACTCTATTTAGTTTGTTCTTTCTTTTGTCGTTCCGTTAAACGTGCTAATTGACGAGAATTATATTAAGACGTAGATGTTGTTATTTTAACACACAGCTTTGTTCATAGATGTCGTTTTTGTGCGTATTGTAGTTTGTAGATTATAACTCTAGGTAGCACTGATACACACACACTCACAAACACTGCACACATGCACACCAATGTACATATATCACTTGAGTTATTGAAATATGATTTATAATATGTTTTATTTTATTTTTTTAATTTCAGCCATACACTTCAAGGTGCGACACATTTGCTAAGTCGAGAAAAATCCAATCCAGATTTGTCCTTAAGGTTATTTTAATAATTTAACAGTATTCCGTCAAGGAGTTCGTACGCTTAATTTTTAAGTTAATGACTACTATTATGATATGTGTATATTTTGTTTAAGTTATGTTTACTTTAAATAGTTTACTATACTTTAGTGCAGCGAAAGTTATCAAAATAATTTTTACGTTCCTCATTTTGTTCATATGATAAGCTTTTTAAATTTCTAACTACCAAAGGACTATTTAATCGTTAATATTTTTATATAATTGATATCGAATGTTTGTAATTAAATTACGTGTTTTATAAGCAATTCTCCTATGGTTTCTATTTATTCATTTTATGTTTTTATATTTTTTCTTTTCTGTTGGGAAATCTGGTAATGGTACTAATTTATTATATAACCTATCTAGGTCTGTTTCACATTCTCCAGTAAATGTTTCGCTATATATATATTTGTGTGCTATTTGGTCTTAGATGGTAGCGCATTTGTATCTGGCTTGTTGGTTGGTAACATTGGGTATTTAGCAAATGTGTTGTAATCTGCTCTTACTATCTATATATTTATATATACAGTCTGTTTTCGTAATCTATAAATGGGAGTCTACTCAAACACATTGCGATACTATATCCATAAGAGAATATTTAATATTCTTAATGAAACTTTTCTACTATGTATATACTGTCCTGTCACTTGTAATTGGGGTTGTGCGCATGCTCAGATGATATGCGCCGCACAGATATATGTTTATGTGCAATGTGTTTGGGTGTACGTTGATGCAGTTCGCAGTACTGCAGTGTGACAGTTTGGCTGACGGTACTGCTATTGTGTTCTAGCGGTGCGAGTGGGTAGACGGGCCAGTAGCCTTACCTCGACTGAAGGTAAATGTTACTAGCCCACGGATATGGCTGACCTTAGAGCCCTTCAATGTAAGTGTATCGTCCTTTGGTCATTCTTCTCTCTCCTAACCTAACTTACTAACACCACTATTACTACTAACTGAACTAAACTAAAAACTATTTACTGCTCGTTTACTAATGCTACTATACTAACATCAATCATCCATTTTATTCTCACTAACGCCGAACTAACCGATTTCTCTGCAGATGCTTTAATTGTCGTTGTTACTAAGATTTAATCTTGTCTATTTACTAACTCATTTTGATGTTGTGTGCTACACCTTTCAGTTTACTCGTGGGTTCAAAAGTAAGTCCACCATTTTCTTGTCAAAACACTGCTGGAACGATTAGTGTTGTAATTTTATACCTGACTAGTGATAATTTAACCGTACACCATAGTGATGTAATCGTATCAAAAATATATAGAAATATACGAAACATTATAATTTTTTTCTTTTTTTTTTCTACATATACAAACGTACAAACCAAATCTGACATTCAAAGTATTTATTTCACGCTTGTATAATTCCTTTACACACATACATACCGTATTCCATACAAATATTCCTTGCCAGATCGAACCGTGAAGTATGTCCTGTGTTCCAAGACCTACTACATACTAATCAACACATTACACTATTCAATAGACTCAGGTTATGACATCACATTATTGTATATAAATATTTAGTTTTGTTGTTGATGCAACTTGTTGTTTGAAGAAGATGCCGGGTTGTATTCTATAGAGACCAGTACACACACACTGTACAATGTATGCCATCCAGAAGTACTAGACCCCATCGTTACCCCGCTACACATAACCTCAAAGTTTCTAGGTTGAATATTGGCATGTACCGAATATTGATGTCGTCTTGTGCGTTTGTGGTATGTCTGGTGTTCACTTTTTTACATTCTGTTAGCATTTTACGTTTTCAACTTCATTGAAAATATACTCTAAAGTGTCGTTACTATTTCTTAGTAATCGAAATAGGAAGCTTGCAATATGCTTTACAATTATACATAGAATCGCTTCTTAAAGATAACCTATAAATAACTATGCTTCGGCTGAATATTCTACCTGAACTACTAAACTCAAATCGCATATTCCTATTGGATTACTACTAGAAATAGTTGAATCAAAACGACAAATGTAACAAAAATATTTCTATTCAGTTAATATAATTAACATGAATTTTTTGCATGGATTTTTCTTCATTTTGTATCCACTATACACAAAATGCTACTCATTAATTCATTTCTATAAAACTAGTTTAAAATATTATGAATAATTTGAACGAACTGTTCGACACCGTCAAAGAAAAATTGCACTGCATGGCACAAAAACATCGTTCAAATTCATTCATAACAAACAATTGTAAATCAATAGAATTCAGAGAACTATAACGCATGTATCTGAAGATTTTTAGTTCCAAATTTAGTTCTAGATAACTATTACATCGAGCAGTTGAAAATATTCAGTAACGAATTAAAGATGTTATATGTGAAATAAAAAAAAAAATAAGATGTGCGCAACAAAAATACTTTACTGTACGAAGTCGCTACTATCGTTTCCAAGTTTATTAATCTTGCTTGTTACGATTGATGTTAACTTTGTGTTTCTTCCAGTGGCACCTTTGTCTCCTACCAAAATGGCGTATTTCCGGAAAACGTCCTTGGACGAGTTGCTCAAGGCCAAGTTGCAAACTGGGCAGTGGCCATCTTCGGTGATCCGTATCACGGAGAACCCAATATCAGCTGTTGTGTGTTAAAGTCTTTTCTGTCTATGTCACACTCTAACACTCACACATATAAACACACCTTATCATTTCTGTCTCACGCTGTATTGAAATTTATTTCTCTCTGATGATTTTCTGTCGTCTAAAACTGTAATCATTGGCTGTAGAACGTTTTATCGCGTTGTCTTTTACCAAGTGCCGTGCGTTTCGAAGACAAATAAAAAAAGGGTTAAACTTAATAGCCTGATGCACTGATTTTCACTCATACGTTTTACATTTGTATTATACTTGTCCGAGAAGTTATACAATCACAAATACACCAGCATTTTGCTTACAAAGCATGTCTAGTATATGAAAGAATGTGATGACAGCGTCAACAAACATACGTATCATATATGTTGCACGATTGTATCACACTGGTTAACGTAAGAGATCAAGACAAGTCGCGACAAGTATGATACAAATGTTTCGAGTGATAATCAAACTTACTGGTTTTGCATAATTTAGGCTAGGTAAATGTATAGCTTTTTATAAAGATATTTTCTTAGTGCATGACCAACAAGATGGAGGTAGCGAGTGATAACGGAAAAATAATCTAACAGTTTCAAAGTATCAGTGTATGCTGTATACAAACATTTCTACTTCATTTCGGCATAACAAGTTAACAGAGAAAGTGATTGACTTAACTCACACCAAAGAGTGTGTGAGTTATGAATTGGTGATAGTTTTTCGGTATGTTAAAAATAAATAATAAATTTCAATACAGTTCCATGTGGTACCTATATGTAGCCACTGCCCATTTCTGCTCGTTACCTAATGTTATATTTGTATAGAATCCATGAGACAACTCGCATTTTGTAGACTTATGAATCGCAGAACGCAGCGATGCATATAACTCAACATGATCCACGCAATTCAACATCAGTGGTCAATATGGCTTGCTACATCGATGTAGAGCATTGATATCATTTACACACGATTATGGATTAATCAGTTATGTTACAAAAAAGAACTATCAGCGTCACTTATTCATGTAGCACTGAATGTCACACTGAATGAGGTTATGTTAACAGATGCGTCATTGCGCATGTCTGGCAGATAAATTCAAGATGGCTGACATCTTAACAGAGGAATTCAGTCTACTATAAGTGACCGTTGGTGTGGTTATTTGTTATAGTAAGTTTTATATATTAGAGAAACATCGAAATTGGGCCTGTATTTAGCAGAAATTGTGCGTAGCTCAATTTCTTGTACTGGCTGTACATATCACGACACACGTTCAAATATTATGCTCATCTTTACAACTACAGGCACTGTCAAGAGTCGTTCACTGGCGTCGTCCCTAGAATTTGTAGCCTTGAAAGGAAGATCACTTATTAAATTACTTATTGCTAATTTGAATTTAAATTTACAATTTCGAAAAATAAAAACAGTCAGGCACAAAATTATTAAGAGACGGTAGTGAAGTAACAACGAGGAATATTCTGTGAAAATTTCAACCACCATAACCTAATTAATTCGACAGTTAACTATTACTTTAAGAGTAATTTTAATAAGCTCAATATTAATCAAATATGTACACTAATATTAAATAATTGATAATTCTTTTTTAACCATTATATATTGCGGTTATGACCGCACAATTCATCTCCTAACCGTAAGCAGATAACCTGCACAGCCGGTATGGGTATACACTTGCCTAAATGACAATTTGTATAACATTTTAAGGAATTTTTACCAATTTATTATATTAAGTACTGCTTTTATATCGTGTTACATATCATAATATCTATCTATATATAATTGTACATACATTAATTGACGGTAACATAATTAAAAAGGCATAGCTTACTAAGCAACAATTTTAACTAAGGATTTAATTGATAAAAAAATACACTTAATTCTAAATTTGACAGACTGATTTTCAGTACACGAATTGGGTCTTAATACTTTTGCAATTGAAAACGAAAAATAATCAAGAACTTTTCGACTGTACTGCATTATTATTGCGCACCATTTTTAAATTCATATAATCGCCGAATTGTACTTTAAAATTTTTAAACTTATAATATTGGCATTTTCACAGAATATTCCAATGGAGGAGCCGGGAAACTTACGTACGTCCGGCCCTGTATGAACTGTACAGTAGGACATTGAACTGTGTGTATAAATCTGTTTTTTCTGCATTTGCATATACTGAATAATTTTGCAGTTATTTGAACGAGTCTTTTGTAATTTTGTAACACTTTGTTGATGGAGATAATGTGCACATTGCTCAGAGAGAGAGACGGAAAGGCATAGATAGAATTATATAAAGTAGACAGCATAAAACAGAGGTAGTGATAAAGAAGAATGAAGGGAAGAGAGCCAAACGCCTTATACTAAATATTGTATTATGATTTGCTCATTGCTGTAAAGTGAGAGCCACTACGGACAGACCTAATGAAAGAGAAATAGTATAACACTTACATATTAGAGGTTTCATGATTATGCTTATCAAACTGTTTATTTTCTGTTCCTTAGTGGGTAGTGTTCTTAATCTTCTATCATGTAGCTACAAGATGAACATCCAGTACTACTATCGATGCATTGTAGCAAGTAGCAACATGCCAACATGTTACTACTTACGTATACACATATAACCGAATCATACATGATATGATATGTACCTAGTTCTTACTTCCATGCAAGTGTATTTAGTTGTTAAAAAGAGTAATCTTATTGAAATAAATAAGAGAAAAAAAAAACGGCACTAATACACACCGTCTGCAGCAGTTCTATAGATATGAGTTTTGAGGAACAACCGCCTAATTACATAATATACAACTCGAATTCCCAAATTCGTTTTCTCGAAAACATGACACAACAGCACACAGCGCAAAAATCTGTTGGGCAACATTATTATTATTAATTAATTATTAACCATAAGCAACAACACATTAATGATATGTTAAATATGTAATTATAACTATATACATACATTATATATTGTTTTATCGAATAAGTTGTACGCAATGGCGATTTGTATTTTACAAATATTATTATCAAGTAAAATTATTTATTTGAAACAATTTCTCTGGTTATATTTATTAATATCCATTAAATCATCAATAGTATTACAATAATTTCTCGTAAAAAATAATAATATACACCTATAGTAAATTTAATTAAATATTATTATTATATTATCCAATAATTGTTTAAATATTAAATAAATCACATTTAATACGTTTGTTATAAGTATAGTTTGCTTAATACTGTTTTTAAAAATAAATGAAATAATTTACTTGCATATTTTTAAAAATTTAACTATGATCATTTTATATTAAAAGTAACACAAATTCAAAGCAACACACACAGACTAAATTCTAAATAATGTAAAATAATTACGCATTACTTACACAGTCGCAATTTTATTAAAATCCTAAAATGGAATTAATTATAGATTATTTCCCATCATCTGATAAAATACCTAATTTAATCCACATTTCTCATATTAATTATGTTCTGTTTTTAGTTCAGAAGCAAATTAGTTTTACAAATAAAATAATTAATTAGTGAAGACAAGATATCATCTGCAGCATCAACATTTATGAATGAAATATCACAAAAAAAAATGCCATAATCCGATACCAGTTATTAATGAAATGTAATTTTCTTCAGAACTACCGTATTACTTTATAAAACCAGTTTCATCCAGTCGTCCATGCATACCTTGCTATCTGCTTCACATATATATCACGCGCATACCTGCACTGACTTGCACGTTCCATTCATATTACCTGGAATAATTGCATGTTTTACTTAGCCTCCAGGTAAATCTACGACAGATTATTTCGTTTTATCTTTCGTCCCGTTTCTTACGTCCGTTCGTCGTCTTCGGCTAGCTTCGCCGATCTTCGGCCGTGTTCGTATGAATGGCGCGAGCTACAGTATAATAGCGCTGTTGGATTCATTTTATGTTTCGCTGATGTGGGAGTCGGTTGTGTTATTGTGTGTTGTGTTCGTTTAAAGCAACAACAACCACTTGTTGAATATTTACGTTCGTGTTTTATTTGACCTCCATTATTGTTGTACTTAAACATTTGATGTGCGATCGAATAATATTTTAAAACTATAGTGTTTTTTTTCTTCCTGCATTCGTGTATACGTATATATTTTTGATTACGTACATATACTTTGACGTTTATCGTTTTACGTGCCTCCGTCTTTGTGCTGATTTTCACGCAAATCTAACAACAGATTGAAATGTGTTCATTATTGTGAGTGTGATACGATTTGGCCAATCAATATGGATCTATTATTGCCAAACATCTCCGGGATAACCTTATGGGTTTTGATTATTTTCGCAATTGTTCAAGTGACCGGAGCCGACATTGAAGAAAGAGGTGAGTACTGTTTGTTAATTGCTTTTAATTAATTACAAACGTTCTATGGCTATTGAGTTCAATGTTGAATTGTTCATTTTGCAAATGTTGTCAAAATTTCTACATAAATAGCGCTTTTAATCTGATAGGGGAAAATGTTTAATGATTTATATAATCTTTAAGGAAATAGTGATATAATGTTGTAGATTTCTTAGGATAAATCTCTACAAGGTGAAACTCTGAGTCTTTGCCATTCTCTTTAGAAAAGTGTTTTACCATGAAACAATTGAATGATAAAAAGTTGTGCGATTGTCTTAGTTTTTTTTTTAACAATGCGGTTGTT
This sequence comes from Carabus problematicus, assembly GCA_963422195.1. Lineage (NCBI taxonomy): Eukaryota > Metazoa > Arthropoda > Insecta > Coleoptera > Carabidae > Carabus > Carabus problematicus. The sequence continues at coordinate 2,286,042 of OY728580.1, read as the reverse complement.
TATTTTTGTTTTCGTTTAACTGGCATGAAATGTTTGAAAACAAACGATGGTAAAGTGCAGAATTTAAGTCTGGTTTTGCAATAGAATAAATCTCCGAGCAGTGATTTCAATACCGAGTCAGTCGAGAAACCTTTTACCTGCACTTCTTATGTAACTTGATTCATTTTCAGTTTAATTTAGTCCTATATTATTGTAAAAATATACACGTCATATACAAAGAATTATGGATGCATATGTACATTTTTAAAGTAATGTTTTTCGTGTAAAAAAATATCCGCTGTTAATCTGATTATCAATATGTTTAGTAAGTATAACATTGTCTTGATCTCATGTTTGTTATATCTGCTACGTAATATTCTTCGAAATATACTTTAATGCCGATAAGATTATTTCAAGTTAAAAGCCAGGTACATATGTTAGTCATATAAGATTATTTAAGTTTCTGACTGATAAAATACCGAATAATTTTCATTGCAATTCAAGTAAATTAATCTGCGATTAGTTTTATAAAATATAAATTGTTTACTAGTTCTATAAACTTTGAAATTTAATTCGCGATATCTCGTTTAGAATCTGTGTGCCGTGTGAGATTTCATATACAGCAGCGAGTAAATACTTTTAGTTAAGAAACATCTGTTACTTGTAGCAACTTGCAACTAGAGAGAGAGATTGTTGTTACATAAACGCTCGACTAATCTCAATGCCGTAACAACAATGTACTTCAGCGTGCGCATGTATCTGTGTATGTAAGTGTTTGTTGTTGAAGGTGAGTGTACCTTGATTTGTGTAGTTTTTCACAACATTCTTGAGTGTTGCGGGTAACCAGAACTTGTACCGCAGCCTAGAGCTCTTCATGCTTCAGGGAGCGCCAATGCCACTGTACATACACACTTACACCTATTTATGAGAAACTTACACATTTACACATTGCATGCAGAGAAATATTGTCCCGTCCCGTCATGTCTCTTGGCCTCTGCACACATACACATAAAATGTATGTATGTGTGCATACACACACACACACACACACACACACACACACACACACACGGAATAAATGTTCGGTCTGCTGTGATTTACATACACGATAATTTTGTTACCTAAACAAATCTGTTGTTACATTTGAATATTTTGAATAGAAACTGCTTTATATATATATATATATATATATATATATATATATATATATATATATATATATTACAAACTTCAAAAGTAATAGTTAACACCTTATTGCTAAATGTTCGAGAAGAAATTTAAAAAAAAATTGTTTGATACAAACATTTGATTTGTTAAAAAAGCATGCAGTTTTCTTCAAAGGAAAAAAACATATTTGAAAGATTTTTCTATATATTCAGGGGGTGGTACAGGTTTCGTTTTAAGGGATGCTGGTGTAGAATTGCTTTTGCACATGTGCCCGGTACAGTCTGTTCAAAATTAAACCATTCAGGGATTGTATATGGTCTATGGAGGGTAGGTTCATTTTATAAATAAAAATCTGCAGGTTTCCATCCATCCTGGCGAAAAGATTTCACATAAATTCAACCGCGCAGATGTTACTTCATCGTATACGTATGTGTATACGGTTATTTTAATATACCTATATAAATTTCCTGCCAATATAACTACATACATACGTATGTACATCCGGTCTAACCATAATATAGTATTCTCAAATTCAAATCGTCGATATATGAAAGAAATGAATTTTATTCCACAATGTGATATTTAATATTACGTATTTGCAACGTAAATTTTATTCTGTTGATGATGTAAAATATATTTTTCCAGCTTGTTAAGCAAATTCAACTCACGTTTCGTGTTTCATTTTTTTAGCCAATTAGTATTGTTTCAATATATTATATCGTGTTCCAACCTTGAATTTAAATTCATTTTTACTCGTAATTATATATGTATTTAGGTTGTATGGATACAAACGGTGCATTAAACAATATATTATTAATTTTTTGAATATTCTTGTTACAAAATATGTAATATTTCGTAATGAATTGAAGGATATTTGTTCGTAAAAAACGTATACGTTTTTCGTTATGTGTACTGTAAAATTATGTGATATTTTACAATTTAATTAAAAGATTGAATGTCGAGATTTATCCAAATTACTTCTCAATGTAAAGGAAATTTAATATTGCCAATTTTCTATTACCTATCTCTGGAATAATACAATTTCATTCGTCTCTTCTCTATCATAGAACCCTCTTAATTTTTCCTACCTGCAAGTAACACGATATCAATAATTTTCCATTACAGAAAATTTAAAGGGTGCCAAATGTATCGCGAAATTAATGCATCGTCCTGCTGTGTTACAAAAAAATAAATGGCGAAGCAGGTGATGGGTAGGTGTGTGTGAATTCTCTGGCTTACCTGGCTTTCTTCAAAAGAACATCTCGCTGAAACCATGCGGACAATGTAGAAATGTCGGGTCTTACATACTGTCCGTATTGTCACGGGAATAATAGTTTGAAATATTACACCTCTCGACTCTGTTAAACGATACGGCCCTAGATCATGTGTGTTTGTATAAGAAATATATGTGTGACGCTTTAGGCCTCTTGTCCCAAAAAAATATACCTCCAGGAATTTGAAAGCAAAAGTAAAATTAATTTCGAGAAGGAAAAATATTGAATCTATTTTGGATTCAATATTTTTCCTTCTCAAGATTTCCAATTGACTAAATAAAATCTAGAATAAAATTAATTTTATTATAAGACAGAATATAAAACAGTAGTTTTGCATTAATTCAAAGAATCAATCAACGTTATATTATATAAATACAAACTACTTTATTTTATTTACTTGTAAATGAATATAATTTAAAAATTGTTTCCTAGATGTATGCGCAGTAGCAATTGCTTCTAAGAACATTTTAGATAAATGTCAAGTTAATAAAATTTGTTTACATCTGCGCCTTGCTCGGCGTTAAGTAGCAATAAAGTAACGATCTATTTCTTATAATATTAACGATGAACACAACATGTTGATGTGTTTAACATCTTGTATTGTTTCGACTGTATCAAGTATAGATATACGTTAACAAGTGTATACGTATGTCTGTTCATCGTAAGTAAAAAAATAGAAATGTTGTAATATTTCGTAATTAATCAGGTTATGGAAAGGACAGGATATGAACCAGTAACAAGTATTCTCTACCCTACGCTGTTATTACGTAAAAAATGCGTTAAATTCCCATTACGGTGCACGCGTAATTTATCGGCAACGCGGATAATTAAATGCGCCGAATAAGGATAATGCAATCTACTTGATATACCATTAATAATGCATCCGGATAATTTATTCTTCCTTTAGCCGGTGCATATGTCAGGTGACACGGTCGCTGTGGGTAATGTTGTAATGCTATGAGTTATACAGACCTGTATCTACATGTACGTACGGATGTGTGTACGTATATACCTGTGAATGTACATTATTACTTATGAACTTACATGTGTGTATGTGTGTGTATTCTAACGTATATACACTGATACGTAGCATTTCTTATAGATGGAGTCTGTATATGTCTGTCTATGTAGCAAGTTCTGACATTAGTAGTAGGTATAGTCTGTACCAAGATGATGTTGCTTTGCGTCCATTGATGTATATATAGTATGTACTCTACCCTACCAGTGTAAATTTTCAGTATACCTTTTATATTATTAGACTATATGTAGCTGTCAATGTGTGTCTTTGATTTATTAATGTATACGAAGCTGACAGTTATGGAACCAATGTGTATAAATGTATGTGTACCAACGGTTGAAGTGTGTATATAAGCGAGCCTGTACACGCATACCCTGGGGACATTCTCACGTGAATGAACTGAGATTACTAACCAGTGTCTTGTCGTGTCAAGTGAATTGGCACTGTACCTACCATTCAGTGATGTTGCGGTAATTCCTTACACACTACCTCGTGCATAAAGCGTCATTTTTCACCCGTACACGTTAACTAGTATCTCTCTTGCTTGGCCGTTCTGACTGTAAGTACCTCTATATATACACGAAATGATAAGCAGCACATACTTATGTTACATTAGCGGAGACGATGCCTACAGGCTGACTTATTAAACCATAATCACTCTCAACGGAATGAAACAGCATACAGTAATAATTTTCCTTATACCTGCATGTCTAAATAAGGCGATGGAAAAAATGTACGACACCTGAACGAAATATAAAAACCGTAATGGCTGACTGCAACACGTTCAATATACTTGATTATTTCATACATTTCTGAAATACACAAGTTTCAAGTACGGTTGAAGACAATGTCGTTTGTTCTGCTTTATCTTGAGGTAAGACTATATAATAACACTTGTTTATTTGGAATTCCCTAATCAAATAAACACGTGGTTAATTATGTAAATGTACGTTCTGGGATATTTGCATAGATGCGTTAGTTTTCCTTTGACGTCTGTGTTCATCATTATATCTATGTATGTGTTCATATTGTTACACATCCATATGTTTGCATGTGTGAGTGTATAAAAATATCCAAGATGGTATAACGTTCGTTTGGTTGACTGCATGTTGTGCTTAATTGAACGGGTTAGTGTGACGCCAAGACCTTCTGACCTACGTACACTGTTAAGACAAATCCACACATTTCACGTTCGCACGAACAGTGTAATCATGTCTAATTACAACATTTTACGTACACTTTAAATTGAAATCTGTAGTATCTTTGTTCGGAAACATACTTCATGTTAATGTCTATTTAAATTCAGTGTTTAGAATAGAATTAAATGAACTTTTGATTTGTGGTTGTATTATACTAGAAATATGCGGGTATGTTGTTCAATTAATGGTTCCTATTGACTTTTATCTATTACTAATAATGTAGTTTTTGAAATATTGTTATTTAATTTACTTATGTATTATTTATTTACTACAGTTAAAAAGATCTAATGTCTTTTTCTACACAAAGCCAATTGTTTCATTTTAATCTGTGTATATTATTTTTTTCTGAATTATGTTATCAGTATGTGGTAATCTTGTCTTTTAGATAAAACTTTACGAGTTGACACGTGTAGTTCAGACTATAAATACACAAAGAAGTATATTTGTTGTGTACACCCGCGCATTTATGTATGTATTTATATTTATGTATGTATAGATGTATGTATGGTATGTGTGTATGTACATATGTGTGTTCCTCCTGAGCAACTCTGTACTTGTGTGTGAGCAGATGTGTCAGACGTGGGAACATACACCGGCTGTAAGGTCGCCGCATTGTCAAACAATTATAACCCATTTAGGTACGAATGTGTTTGTCTCTACGGGCCTCCGTCTGATCCACACCGAACTCCACTAATAACTCACGGTATACCAGCGCTGTTAAACTGACCTTAGCCATAACGAGCATCGTTATAAACGATAAATCTCTCAGTATATCAGTCTAGTATTAGAAATATAAGCAACAATATAAAACATTATGAACATATTAAAACTATAAATCTTCATACAGAATAAACATTTTGTTTAATTAAATTTATGTTTGTGCGAAATAGCTTTATAATAAATATAAGTGTTATTATTCTCATCTTTACTTATTTTCCTTATGATAAGAGCCATTTCTTGGTAATATTATAATCTGTATGAACTTTGAGATTATATTTATCAAGGAAAGTTTACAAATTTGATTTATTGGACATCATTACAAAGATAAATAATATTCATAATTCAAATAAATTTTAACAAGTGAATAAAAATGTGAAACGAAAATGATATGACATTGGCTTATTTTTCAACATTATTTTTATTTCATGTAAAAGTGTGTATCTAAACATATGTTTATGTCATCAACCGCATTGTTGATAAGTTGATTATGATTACTCTTACGAATGTTCTCCAAAATGACACGTACACATATGTTACAAATCGAAGATCTTAGAATATCGAGAGAAATCCGGAAGAATCGTATCATATCTTGTCGCAACATCGCTACGAACTAGTGACCTGTGTTCGGATTATATTATTTGGACCACATGTGCTTGGCTCTCTTGTCATACCGGAAACGGCAGAAAGGAAACGCATCCCCTCTGCCACCGCCTCCCCTGAAGTCCACGCGTGATCTACGCATATGTGTGCACGATTAAAGTCCTTAGAATTCCAATGGCAAATGCAATGAACTTCACCGAAGAATGAAATGGAGTCTGAGACCGTATTTATGTTTGTAGGTACAAATGCGCGGTGTTCTCTTTTCGTGTTGAATGAATGGTTTGTGTTTTTATTCGTGTTTTAATCGGCGGGGGTGAATGAATCACTCTACTTATGATTTACATCCAACAAGGGATATTGTCCAGTTGGTGAAATGGATAAACTTTAGTAGGGGAGCGCCATAAAGTGAGATGTCAGTATTTATTAATGAAAAGACAAATTGTTTCTTTAGACGGTTGACAGGCGAGAAATTGTATCCTATCTGTAATTAAAGTAAGATAGAACAATTTACGATATCTTTCTGTTTATTGTAAATAACGTTTTACAAAATTGTTAATTATTACAATCAGTTTTGAACTATGTAATATATTATGCATACATATTTATATGTATGTTATCAGCATGTTCTATAAATTATTATCTGTCAATTCGTTACGCAGTTGTGAAATGTAATATCCTGTTAATTTCTAAGAATCAATCAAGCTGTTTAATTATTTATGATATTGCTTAATTTCTCATGTCATTTTTAAATTTAGCTGTGGCACAAACAACAATATTTTTTTTATTAAATGTTTAACAAATATGATAACCAAATTTCTTACTAAACATTAGAAGAGCACGTGGCGTCTGTATTTAGAATATAAATCCACACATTTCTTAGAAATGAGTTCAAAGATTTAAGATCAGTTTTTTTAATTGTTGACCTTTGTTTTTAATATTATTCTAAGAAAATTATTTAGATACACATAAACAAAAGAAATTTTACTCTAAATAAGTATTTAAGATATTTAATAAAATATATGTGAGTCAAATTGTCACATTCTTTTCTATTTATATCGAAGTCTTTTTCTTATTTTATCACATCATATTCCAGTTATCGGGAGTAACACATCTTTCATAATGAACGTTCATTTAAGAACAACTTATATGAAATATATATCTTTCAAGTGTTAAGATATCGAAACTTTTTTCTTAAACTGGGCTTCTAATTCAACTCGACTTTGCTCCCAATGATCATAATCGAATGGAATGCACCAATAACGAATTTATCATGTGTTTGTTCAATACATCGTTATGATTCATCTATATAAGAGAACTATGCATGTGTGTGTGTGAGTGTACTTATAACATAGTACACAGTGTATGTATGCATGTATGTATGTACGATGACTATTACTGCTGACTAGTGTGTCTCGTGTCAACTGGAGCAAAAATGAAATGGGTCAAGCGTCCCTGATCTTGTATGTGTGTATATATATGGTCAGCACGCTTCAAATAACGATGTTTTGAGATTCGGACGCGACATGCAATGTAAGAGGCTTCTTGCGGTGAATTATGACACTTTTAATTAGTTATCATCATGAAATATCATCACATACATACATGTACACGTCGTTGAATGTTTGTCTAATATTTAAAATATTTTCAACTAGTTTTATCACGATTTCACTGCTTGTATTATTGCGCGTATAAGAGCTATACAATGTGACAATACGGGGTGTTTTAGTTCGATACGCTTGCTGCACGCACGAATAGGGGAATTAGTATTTTATATTTCAGTCATCACCCTCGCGCCATTACAAAAGGGTGAACGGTTATTTCGACAACGAAACCAACAAAATGTGAACTCGTAGAGGAATTCGTTAATTCTAATTGTACTGCTGAGTGTGAGGGAACAAGTTAATGATTCGTTAAATATAGGTGATCAGGGGAAACGAGCTATTTATAGTTACATTAATAACATAGCATTTAAATTGTGTCTTTATGAAGTATAGCTGATATATAGTCATACACGTGTGTGTAACTGGGGAGGAAAATTTTGAAAAATATTATCGATGTTATATAGAATTCGATGACGTATCATAATTGATTGGGCAAACCGGTCTCTGGTTAATTCACGAATCATTATTTATAATTACTTCTTTAACGATTTCCTTGTTCACCTGGTAATCACTAGTCCATGCAAGCATATATATATATATATATATATATATATATATATATATATATATATATATATATATATATATATATATATATATATAATGCTAGTTAGATAATTACTAGAGAATGAAATTATTTAACAACTCTCCACGCCGAATGAGAACCATAAAAGAGACATATAGCGATATGAGGACGTACGTCTGTTCTAAGTACTAGAAATTACTTGACAGTATTAGTTCATATTGACATATTGGCGTGGGAAATGAATAATAGTGTCTTGCATTAGACTTTAATTTATCGACTCTTATTAGTATTTTTTTCAGATAATTAATTAAACGTAATGAGTATCGAAGCGAATTAATACAGTTTAGAAGATGTACTAATTAATTATATGTCTCATTAGCAAATGCACATGAGATGAATATGATCTTTGCAAGAACCGATTTGCAAAATTTCAGTGAAAGATGATCATAGTTGAATGTACAAACGAATAACATAAATACCTCTCATCTCTGGCTTATTATTTACGTTAATTTCACAGCAATGAAGATATGCATAGTTAAACGTCTTGTTCTCTGATTATTTATGTACGTAGCTGTACTGAAAGACGTTTGATTATGTTTCAACATTATCATATGTCGAGTTATGAAAGTTGAGCTGTTGCTGGTGCAGCAAGTGTTTAAAAAGTGCGTACATTCCACTCCAACGTCCTCTCCCGACTGTGTGAACACCACATTGTACGAACTGGTACAGCAGTCGTCAATCAGTGGACAATATCACCCTCTGCAAAGACAATCGTCAATTCTATAGTTAATCTATTGTCTTGAAACCATCGCCTTACATTGTATTAAAACGATTTCAAAATGATTGATAAGATCAAATTGTAGATTTCGAAACCTGAAAAAATTTAATAATAATATCTAGTTGATTTTATATACATATTGCGAAATTCTCAAAACAATATATGATTTGTTGAAATATTAGAATAACGTATAAATATTCTTGTGTTCTATATAGATATTTATGCATTTTATAATTATATACTTTTACAAAACAGAATGTCAAAACATCCTTCTTTATTTACACATAGACAATGTCCGGGTAATCAGTTAATTACGTGTTTTGAAATCGGTACACACGTTCATAAATAAAACGTACTTCATTTCCAACTAGGTTACTGATAGCACTGTTAATTGTAAAACATCCTTTACACGTGCGTGTTCATACTTTTTTTCAAAACACAACTTTGATATTTTATTGGAGAGTCTAAAGAATTTCAAACTTCCGTTCATATAGAAATTAATCTAGCATTACTACGATTAATCACCCTACAATAATTAATTATTGATTAGAATTGTAGGTAGCAAGGTCAACATGAAACTAGATCCTGTTTGAAAGATAAAAATGTCAATCAATCAGTTGCTAATAGTTATGAATATGTTAATCAAGTGCAGTGTATGCAAGCATTATAGAGTATTATTATCTTTGATAATGATTGTGGCCCTTGATTTATAAAATATTTTCGCTAATATTAAATATGCTCTTGACATGTACACTTCAATGTAAGGCCTAACGTACTAGTGAGTTGTTTGAGAGCCACTGGACACTGGGCGTCTGAAGATTAACATGTTGAATATGTTTGAGACAGACTTTTGTACGAGTGAATATCACGTGCGTGTCAGAGAATCATATTTGAAGATATACTTAATTATATTATTATGCATGGCTAAGAAGTTTGTTACCGCTTTGTTTTTGATTACAATCAGTGTTAATGACCCCCGGCAACCTTTATTACATTTTGCCGAAAAATTAAAAAAATTATACGTACATGAGCGGTCTTGAACATAATTATAAGCCAAAAATAACATATTTTTTAAGGAAAAAAGTTGTGAATCAGTTGATTAAAAATGCTATGAATGACCTCTGGTTTTATAGAATCTTATTACTTATTTTTCACATGAATTTTTAACTTTTTTCTAGTCTTTTCATGGTAGAAACATTTTTTTATATAAAAAAAAAACTAGAAATATAAAACAGTATTTACTATAACCGCGGTATTTCTGATTGCTTAGTATTCTATCTCCTATTAACTATTACGTTATACAACATTTACACATGTAAAAAGTCTTGCATAAGCGACACAATCTCCAGTCGATATTAAAATGCTTTTTTACACATTTAATCGAAAGCCGCGTTTCCTGCTTAAAACATATTGTATTAAAACTGCGTGTATAATTTCCAAAGAAACTAATTTCGCTACTAATACTGTGTGGTGTTACATGAACCGTGAATTTGCGTAACTATCGAGGGTTTCAAAAGTGCAAGAACTGTTACACTGTCACGCGAATTTAGATTGACAAACGTCAGGAACATGAAACGATTCATGCACAAATCGTTTGCGAACAATTAGCAATACAATTGTTTCATTGGATTTTTCGTTTTGTAAATCTAAAAACAATTAATTAGCCTTCGTAGAATTAATTAAGTGGAAATATTTCAGTAGCTTTGCAATCTACACCGGATGCTAGACGGGACGAACCGCTATATTAAATGACTAGAACAAGTATGGTTTTTTTTATCAGCATCATCTTAAAAACTTGTTATGTTTACAGTGTACACTGTCGACTTGAAATAGAATGACAATCTAGATTTTCAAATGTTTCAAGATATGCTTTTTAAATAAATAGAGACATTTTTTAAAAATATCCCTCTACAAAGTGTGCCTTGAGAGATGCTCGCTTATGTTACGTTGCGTTACATTGCGGAAACGTGGTCTCCATTTGTAGAGAAACGGTAAACTCGAACACGACCGTAGATCAGTTTGCTCTCGCGATATTTATGTATGTTTTTCACAACTAATTGTACTTTGTATATTGCCTACGGTAGCGAGTAAAGATTGAAATTACATTTCATATGCTGACGCTTTAGCAATATTTGGTAGTTTAAATTTAATTCAAATCTAAAAAAAAAGGATATTTTCCTCTAATGCAATATAAAAATACATGTTTATTGAAGTCTATATTTAAAACGAATGAAAAAACTATGGATTTTATTAAAAGAAAATAAACTCCATTGTATCTTTTTCAAGCCTGTGTTTAGTTGCATATCTGTATATTTATGTCTGTATATACTAACCCATCCGGATAAAATATGTTCCTGTTTGTATATACTAATATTAAATATGTCTGTATTAGACACTTGCACGTATGTCATCCCTAATGGAGTAACACATATGCGCATAGAATTTCATGTGTGTTTGTTGTTTTTGCGTGCATATGTGTGGATTTATTTAGCTGGTACTGGTGTATGTAAATTAACATCTGAATAAAACTTTCACTTCGTAACGAACTAACGGTAAACTCGGGTTCAATCTGAATGAAACGATTTAGTAACTACATGCATACATACATACAGATGGCAAAAATACACACACATATGCATGCATTCGCGTGTAACGGAATTGTCAATGAATGAACTTTTGATGCGAGTTCGTGATTTTGCATTTGCAAACCAGTGAATCAGTATAGATATCTGTATTTCTAGCTACAGTTGTTAGTTTACTATTGGAACGTTGGCAAGTTTATAATAATCTTATTTTTGACATGCTGATAATTTTAATTCAAGTAAAGAATATAAATAAAATGGTATTTAGATGCTTTATAATGTTTTACAAAACTAGTAACATTAGTCTAATAAACCTGTACATTTAGATACAATTTTTTTTGTTTTTTCAACTTTATTATTTAAACTATTTTGTAAGTAATGGCTACATACTACTTCTAAATGGTCACGTCTCCTCTGAATGCAGTGCTATAACCGATCTCTGATCATGCAGTGACCAGTGGTGTTAATTATGCGTATGTGGAGCTAGGCGGAGTCTCTCGCTGTGTTCGAACGGTTAACGTCCGGTCGTTAGCGCACAGTGTGTTCCGCGTGCCGCTCTAATAATTGCGTCGTGTCTCAATCACGCGTTTTAGCCCATCGTTTCCTTCTCTACACACTGAGATTATCACTTACACGCCAGACTGTTTATTAACTCACGTATATATCCAAAGCAGAGGAACCTAGTAGCTCTCTCTTACCACTAACTGTTTAATCAAATCTCTAAGATTAAACTTGTAATAAATACGTCGGTTGTGATGGTTCTAGTTTATTTGCTGGACATAATTGCAGTTTGGGATGTGAATGCGAACGCATGTAATTGAATAACGATCGAAATATGTAGATCACAGATAATTGAAGCGATTTACATGAATTTGTTGCAGGTATTTTTAGTTTTCAGTTTTTTACAAAATCTCTTAACATTCAAAGTGACTAAGTTTGATAAACTGTGTATTTTTCAATTAAAATACCATTTTAAAAATTCTGATCAATTTAATCAAGCTAATATTACGAAATACATCGGTATCAATTTATTCCTTTATATTTCCCAACATTTAATGTAAAAAAAAAACAAATCCGGTTTCATAAACTAGCCGATCACAAATAGGTACGTAAAAAATGTCCAAACAGATCCACCGCAACTCGGTGATCGGTGAAATATAAACCTGATAACATCAACTAATAGATTCTCCAGTACAGGCAGAATACCCGTGTAAACATAGTCCACTGTGACAGCCCGTATAATTCGTTCATTTTCTTCTGAGAACCGAACATGACAGGTGAATCAGCTACCGACTTTTTCCGCAGGCTTGATGTTGCATTAATCATTTGTGATATTCTTTATTAATGAACCCTTATCTGCTATAATTACATTGTGGAACAAGTCAAGAATGATTGTTATACTGTCCGGGAATAGAGTGTGATTTTATTTTATATAAAATACTCTATGAGGCTACAATTTATTTTAGAAACAATTTGGTAACGTGCCAAGCTGCCAAGGTATATGCAACTACCTTGATGTTATTTTATATTCTTTAATTGTTAATGTTGTCGTTGGCGCATAAATAATATTTATTATTCATCAGTTATTTGCCAGAGAACAAAGTACACAATTACCCTGAAATAACAAATTATTTAATTCGCATATAATCACTTTTCCGTCAACGCAAGCACACATGCCCGCAAAAAATGATGAGACTTCAATTTTAATTTTCTCAGCATAATTGCAAAATAATTGCTGTTTACGTGTCTTGTGGCGGGCCGTAATGTTGCTTATTAAATCATTTTTATGCTACATACATGCTGGTATTTGTACAGGACCGGTCCAAGGGCGGGGGTTTCTAAGAAGTGATACTTTCTTTGAAACTAATATCATGCAAATTATACGAAATTTTTAGATTAATTTAATTTTAATATGAATATCTATTTCGGCTTTGCGACATTCATTGTGAATGTATATTCACTTTTTATTTTTGGTATATTAATATTTCATAACCATATTATATAGTTATAGAGATGCCGGTTCTGTATTTGCAAAATAGCACAATGGTTACACGTGTATGTACGTGTAAAGGACGCCTTTTTAACTAGCGGTGGTACTATGAACCACTAGTGCGGCAAACCTTCACTCATAACTATCTATACATACATACATATATACTCATCCAATGTAGACATGTGTATGTGTGTATATACCTGTGTTATGTATGCATGCAGTGTTTGTATGTATTACATATGCAAACGTATTTGTACGTGACTTGGATTCAGCCCAATCCATTCACAGCGACACACACGGGATTTTTACTTTTGCAAATATATTCAAATATCTGTGAAACTGATTTCAATTGAATTAGTATGCCGTGTACAGTTATAGTGAGTTAGAATTCAACAAAGGCAACACAGAAATAACACGAGAATCATTGTTTGACACTCGTGAGAATAGTTCGGTATATTTTAAGGTTATATTGTCGTATGTATTCAGTAAAGCTTGTTCATAATTTGTAGGATAGTAAAGAAATAAGTGTGAGATACTGAATTGTAAAGAAATCAATCAAAATTTGATTCAGAGTCAAGTAAATAATAAAGTTATATAAGAAAATTTCCTTAGATATTGCATAACTAGATTCACAGAAAAGTTACTTTAATATACAATTAAATGTTTTGTAATCAAATAAGGTTAATTTATTACAAGTAAATATAAACCAGTCAAGCTTTTTTTTGTATTGATTGTACTTTCATTAATTCCTGTTACATCTTGATTACATTCATAACAACGAATAAAAACACTAATTGCATTTTTAATGCACATATAATATCTTACAACTTTTATTTCTCAATTGATAAATAATAAAGTGAAGGCATGATAAAAACTGGAACAATGTATACGTACCCCTATAATAATCATTGTGCATTGAATTCATAGTGTGTCTAATTATTGTGCAGTGCACGAGTATGAAATAGTAAGACTGCAAGGTCACTTTGAAGAAAATATTGGCCGGATATTGAGCAAGAAGACACGTAAGCAAGGTGTACGGAAGTTACTAGCATGTGGGCAAACATTTGGGGATGTTTAATCTTGGGATAAACTGCTGGCAAAAGGCTACTGACTTCGAAGACTTAATAAAGCAATCTTGTCCTTTGGAAAAACATATATTCATCTTACAAAAATCTAAGTTTGAAGCAACTCGTTAAAAAATGATGAACTTGAGTGATTAATTGGAAATTATATTATAATACATATTAATGTTTAGCAAATATAAATATTGAGATAGGTAAATGAGAATCTCTATTACAAATGTACGTTTGTGTGCAGATATTCGTTGTAATACACACTAAAATCATGAGACCCAAACCTTACAAAACTTCTTTTTCGACGTAGAACACGTTACCGTTATGTCGGAGACAATATACGATGCAGTTATTGTTAAAATTGCAATTCTTTTCGCACATGTGTGTGTGTGCGTCTGTGTTCCTTAGTGCCGTTGTACACTGTTTCTTCTGTTTTTGCAAACTCGGCGGTCAGGTTGATGACAGGCAGCGCTCCATCTTGGAACGTGATTGAAAACGGTACTAGCAGCATCCATAGTAGGAACTTCTGTTTCAGGAAGTCCAACATACCAAAGTTTTTGCCACCGTCTTGGAAATATTCTGTGAATTACACTGTTAAAGATTACATTTGCTTCTTTAGTTACTGCTGTCAGAAAATAAAACCAAAGAAAATATGATTAATTTTGCTTTATGGTTTCTTTTTGAACTGATTTCTTTTCTCGGAATTCTTAGTTCTTCTCGACGATCGATAATGCTACTTCTCTTATTTGGAAACGTGAGTGGAAGATTTTAAATCAATATCGCGCGTATGAAATATAAATGAAATTTATTGCAAAACGACATTTTCTCACGACAATTAGCGTTTAAAGTATACTGTATTTTGGTTTTTTCCTCGTTTATATATTTATCATCATTGAATTACTAATAAATTCTTAACCGAATATGGTTGTGATTTTAAAATCCGGTATTAATGCTTCCTTAGGTTTCTTTCATACAATTGTTCTATTCAATATTATTTTTAGCTTAATTGATTATTTCTTATCAATTAAGTGGACTTTGTGATTTCACGTTGAGATTCCATTGTATACCTGTATATTTTTCAAATTGACAGTATCAAGGCTTAATGCCTAGTTTTTAACTTGTTTTGTAAAGCATTGTTCGAAGTTTGTGTCAGAAATGGACATAAAAATAAATCTACTTTTTTCATCTGTCGTTTACCCAGTACCGTTCGTTAAGCGATGGCAGATTATGATGTTCAGATATCTCAGGTTTCAGTGCCGTGTGTCTGTGAGAGTTCGAGCACTCCCACGCATCGAACAGGAGCCTCACTAACGACCTCTGTATTTGAAGTGTAAACACTGGAATATTAACAAATATCTAACCCTCTGCAATGTGCTTTCCAATGCCTTGTAGACGCTGCATTTGTATATTGTTATAAACATCTTATAGCTATTTACTTGGAGTACTAGGATTCTAAAATACCAATCTGTATTATATAGATCACTCTGCAAAAGTCTAAAAGAAACCATGCAATTTTTGCCAGCCTTGTCCAGTTACAAGAAACTCCACTGCTGATGTAGGTTCTGTCAGTGAACATGTTTGGACAGTACGTTGTTTTGGTGAATGTATAAATATAAACTACATCATCTTACACTGATGCTATTCTCTTCTGTCTCGTGGAAGACAACATGACTGAAGGCTACATAACAACAGCGATAGCATCAACCGAGTACCGTGTATAGAATCTCATAACGGTTGTCAAAAGAAAATTGTCTTGCACGGCTGCGCACCACGAGATTTACCGACCCATTGTTTCAAACTCCGAAATACACTATGGGAGGTATAATGTATATCATACACCATGAAATATATGTGTAAGAATAAAAAAAGAACCCCAAAAGCCTTTACCATAATATTCAATTATATGCCATGTTTGCACGACCTTTGGAATATGTGAATCTAACTGTCAAAGTTAGTTTCCATATGTATATTTCGTATTTATTTATGAAAAGAATTGATCTTACTGCGTTTGTGAAGAAAATAAAAAATCGCACTCGCAAACTTTGCGTGTTGCCAGAATTGATGACGATAAAAAAAATAACATAACCACACATCTTGTCTTCACTGTTACCAATCTCTTCCATGCATGTCACACTGTGAAATACCTCCAAGAATCACACATCCCATCTTTGCTAACAACAATCTTCTTGCATGCTTCGGTGCAGACTCACTGGATCAGAAACACAATGTCGTCCAACTGACAAAGTTCACGACATGTCTGTCCTGCGCGTGTGTGTGTGTGTCAGGTCAGCATAGCATAGGCATTTACCTTCAATTGTGTGCATATTGGCCGCACCTTAGCCGGAGCGGCGCCACCTACACCCGTCAAGCGAAACAACACAAGACGCTCGCTCGCTGGCCGGTTTGATTATGTCTGCGAGACGAGTAGGTACGTGATACGATACATCTACATATGCGGCACGTTCATATGCACTTTTATTTACCTTCAGCTCAACCAGAAGATAGTCATGTACTTTGTTCTTAGAAGCAAAAACGATAGAAGGATATTGACAGTGCTTATCAACGCTTAGAAAATCATTAAACTTAGTTTTACAGAACAATTTTATATAATTTTAACAAGAATGACATATGCGATAAATTTCTGTTTAGATTCATGTTCTTATAAATGAAGAACTCGGTTTCAAATGATATATGCATCAATCGCTACTCATTTTCAAATTCGATTAGTTTCAAAACCTTACAAATAATTCAATAAAACTACTACTTGATTCACTGAATCACGTACTTTCAAAATAAGCCTCTATTGTTTGTTAAAGACAACGGAAATCAACTTACAAAACATAACAACTTATAGTAACATGACAGATAATAATTATCTGTCATATTGTATTATAAAACTATAAACACAATCGCCTAGAGGCTAAATACTTACAAGTACATATATACGTATTTCAATAATTATATAAATGTTATGTACACATCACGTTGTGTACCAATGTGAAACACAACAATGTTTATCACAATGTTTTTTATCGATACCGGCAATACAGTTAATGTTATCGCAAATTAAACTAATCAAGCAGACAGTTATTGTACAGGAAATACGTTCCATGTTACAGCAGGCTCGTGCTAAAGATGTGTGTATATTTTTTCCGTTTTGCTTGTTGTTTGTAACAGTATAAAACATATTTCTTCCAAGAAACACCTAATTATGACATCCTCTTTGGCAGGTAAACAACATGCACGGATATGCATAGATAGCCATGGATTTGTTGTTATTTAAAGTGTTTCGCTATTTGCAAACATCTGACTAGGCAATTCCTATTTATAAGTTTTTAAAGAACATAAAACGTTTGTTTATTATTGTATACTGAATTTCTGAATAGTTATTTGATTTGTTTGTTACATTGTAAATTCAGTTTGTTTCAACTGAATGTCAAGCTATCGTAATGTTATTTGCTGTTATCGTATGCAAACTGCACCATGTATGCTATATTGAATTTCGTTATAAATTCACTGCGATGTATTGAATAACGATCAAACGTTGTTTGCCTATACGTGCTTCTTGAATATTTATGTAACTGCTCTTGGAAATTTGTACTTTGCATGTTTAGAATTTAGCAAATTACATGTTTAGAATATCGAAATCTGTGGTCCGAAAATATTTTTGTAAATATGACGTAATTGAAAATAATTGTGGTCTATGTTTTTAATCATACTGATAAGAGAATTAAGATATTTATTTCATCTTAAATATAAATATAAATTTATACAAATGTGTAAATAAAATACTTTTTTTAAAACTTAAATATAAACACTTTTAACTATACATATATGTATGTGTATCATATCATGTTTTATTTTCGTTACATGAATGAAACAGCGTTATTTTGCGTTACGCATTGCTGGTTTACATTGTCGGACCCCCGTTACGGTCTGTGTATTACATATGTGGTAAAATTTCGGTTTGTCTAAATAGTCGGTAATATTCGACCGGAACCAAAAAGTTACACTGAAGTTATTGTTCACTATATACTGGTTCACCGGATTTTAGATAGCTAAAATAAACATTTTATTTAATTATCCTATATTCATCTACATTTTCACAATGAGTTTTGTAAATAAATTTAATGTAAGGTAAATATTTTTCAGTTCATAAATAAAATAAGTTTCATTTCATACTAGAATTTCTCCATTTTATTTTCGGTCAAAATTCTTGTTTAATAAATGATATCCAAGAGCATTGAATGAAATATATTTCTTCTCCTATTGAAGAACAAAGATCCTAGAGTAATGGCACGTGAAGTTGTTCCAGCACGCTATTGAAAATCTGGATGGTAAAGGAAATGACGTCAGTTCGCTGAAAATCAAGTTTTCGTAAGTTGAGGTGTCTGCTTCTCGCGCTAAGGGGCCCCGTGGGCGGATAAAACTTGTTCCACCTGCAAAAATTAACAAAGACACCGGCATCTACAGGTTACTATAATGACAGCACACATACATACGTGTACACATGCATAGAATACAACGACTTAAGACTTACTACCATTGTAATGATATTATGTTAACTGTAATTTTATTACTTTTGAGTTTAGCTGTCATGTATATTTTACCTTATTTGTGTACATGCAAATATACATTACGTTCAAATGCCTAATGTTGATTGGTTAAATACATTTGTTAGTTTGTAATTTTAAAATAATAATAGTTTATTTAGAAGAAAGCTTTCATTAGTTGAATTTTGGGTTTATTACAATGTTTCAAAACAGTACATTTTCGGGCCTTCTTCTATCTAAATACTGCCCTGTAATTTGATTATTTTATCTGTGCAATGAAGTGGCGGTGCCCGCCTTGGCGCCGACTTAATTTTCCGCAAATAATTGAATGTCGATAAGACAATATGCAAGTATGACCAGAGATAATCAATATAGATGAAAGAAATATTCAATGTATGATGCCGTATGAATATCCATGTTGTATTACAATATCTTTGTTCATAGCCTAATACAGCATGACAGTATATACATGTCGCCAGTAATTATTCCTTTTCTCTGCAATTTATCCGAGAAACTGGCGTATTATGTGTTTCCTAGTATGTTCACTGCGAAATTACTATTTGCTATTTCATTAGATGAATATTTCACATTACTTCCAGCAAAGTAATTGGTAGATAATTATCTGTACAAGTAAAATATACCCGTTGAGCAAGTAGAGATAGATAGACCGACGTTTCCGTTAATTGTTTTTACTTGTAGATTATGTGTAAATAATTTTCCATTTCAACTGACTTCTATGTTTTTTTGCACGCGCCTCTCGTGTCTGTTGTACCGGTTTTGGGAAATACATGTGCAATTAAGGGCCATTCGCAGTATGTTTAGTATGAGGCATGTAATAGCCGATCATTACACCGGCTCTTGTACGGTAACAACGTGTTACAATGTTGTGAATCTTCTGACTAACATCTCAAAAAGATGTTTACATGTTCAGATGTGATTATTTGTTATTAAATGTAACGACGAAGCTGAATCACTCTGGTGATCTGGTAACATCTAGTTTGTTACATATTAACAAGTTTGAGTCATAGTTTAACTGTCAGAATCGAAGAAGTATGTACAATATATGAACAGAAAATGTAAATGAATTAATAAACATTTGACTGATCTATTTGATGTGAAAAACGGATGCTTTTGTCAAGGATAATGCTTTTGTTATATCATTGATTTTTAAATATATGAAATTTTTGTTTACCATAAGAATATCCAGACAATGTTAAAACAACACCCTAAAAATATACTGCGTTAGCTATAATTTTTTATGGTCATTTCCGAGAAATTCTTGCAGCACTAATCGCCAGCAATTTTACATCCTATTTATGCAAGTCCAGGATGCAAGATCCGCTTTGCTGATCAACGCAAAACATCTGGTAAACTTGAAAACTTAAAAAAAAAATTGGCCAGTATATCGAATTCCGAACAAATCATGCGTGTATGTTTGCATAGTCGACCAAACGAATATTCTATTGTGTATTCAATATGCAGTTGAAGTTGACTTAACTGTTCCACTGGTCTAGAAGATCAATGGTCAGTTTCTATTCTTCCAGGACAATTGCTAGCGAAATGGTCAAAGGCGGTCCGCATTCCTTTGACACGAATTTTGCACAAATCTTTACCTTATAGCCTGGAGAAATAAGGATACTTTTCCTCGGATGCAACACGGGTTTTGGAATGTGTAGTTTTCTGACTGTTTCTTCGTGTCCAGACAGACTATGCTCTGTTATTTGGAGGTATTGAATTATAGCCACTTGAAGTTGTTTGAGCCAAACATGAATGAACTAGGAATATAGGATTGAATTTCTCGAAATGTTTTTGGAATCCGTGCGTTATTAGTCTCCATTTAACATTGAACAATTTTTGAAGTACGTATCATATTCTCTTTTTTTCTCGCATGATTAATGAACTATCAAAGGGAACGAGGCTGTATATAATAATTAAACAGAATTAATACATCCCAACTAAAGAAATAGAAGTTTCACTTTTTTGATTAAAACCGTTCGACAGCTGCCTTTTTCTCTCACATTTGGAACCGATCTCACGGCTCGGTCAAATATCACGTTACATGTGCCTGAAGGCCTTAAACATTTGCCGCCGCGGCTATAAAAAATGGAGCGCCATTAACATCCCAAAAATCTGGGCACAAAGCATTCTGTGTAATAATCACTAGATTATGAGTTGTTAAAAAATCACCATACAAAATTGGATATGATGGATAATGATGGAACGACGGATGGCAATGCAAATTTTTGGGGAAAAAAATCAAGCCATTTAGTAAACAGCGACGGTGTGTGCTTTGTGCAGTGTTTGCACATCTCGCAAGAGGCGCTGACGGTGGGCATGGGAAAACGCTCGAAGCCTCTTTGAACAGGCACCTGGAGGATGGAGTATGTTTTAAGTACCCTTGGTTGGTTAATATTTGTATAACTTTACAACGTTTACATATGTTCAAATAGGTCTCTTACCTGGGATACTGTAAATTTGTACTGTAAGTGAATAGAAATGGATTGAAATAAAGTTTAACAATTACTGCATTATCGCAAAGAAACGAAACGAATCTAAACTGGAGACTTGTAATTTTAAAAACTTTAAAAGCGAATCCAATATGCATTTAGAAATACTCTCGTGTAAATAGACAATATTAATTAAAAGATTCCTCTGGTAATTCAGATTCTATATTTTACTTTCCATTTACACAAAACACATCTGTTATTTTCTATTTAACTAAACTTCAATATATCTTTTCTTCTTCTTCTTCCCATACATCTTGTACAATTCGTTTACATTCTAACAAAACACCAATCGATCACGCATAATTATTCTTGAAACCATAGAAAATTTACTGCAGCATTCACCACGAGAAGCAAGAAAAAAATCCATCATAAGGTACAACACTCCCACGCCTTTCACCATAAGAATACAGCTGCCCTAAACATATGTTTAACAAACTTGAAAATGAATTCTTTTTCTTTTACTATACGGGTGTACTGTGATCTAATACTGGTACCGGACACACCTGCCGATATATTTTAAAGTGTGTGTGTGTGTGTGTGTGTGTGTGCTGTATGAATATTACAGGTAGAGACAAGCACTTTCAGGTTCAACATTGGTTTACACTGTTTATAATAAAGGGTCATTATAATGTTTGTGTTTTTCCAATATCGCACTATTTGTTTCTTTAAGTGTCGGGGACAATTCTTTCATATACAATGTGTGTATGTGTGTGATTGTAAAACAATGTAAATATTAGAACGTGTGACTTGTTATAACCTAATTAGATAACTCATACAGAGTATATGTAAAAAGATATTTGAATTATTAACTGCTATGGACAAATGTAACAACCATACGAATATTATCTTATGATGAATGTATCTGTAATACTGATGAGTGCTACATAGCACGTATTCCACTGATAAGTTAAACAGATATGCCGAGAGAGATGAGACACACATGTACGCATATCCATTATTCTTATCACATAAACTGTAATATATGTGACACGAACCACATGTTATATTTCACAGCAAGATGACTTTATACTCGTGTAAGAGCACATTGGATATGTTTATGATTATAAATTAAGCGTATTGTCATGCTATACATACATTAGAAATATCAAGTGATAAACTGTCCGTTGTGAACTTCATTGAGAAGAATTTATCTGTAGATATTACTATTGCCTAGCAGTGAAGATAATCTTTCATCGATTTTTGTAAGCAAATTTTTAACGAATATTACGAAGAAATTCTTTTTATGTTAATAATTATTACAAGTAGAATTTGAACTTTTAATTAAAATTAGAAGATGTTCATAATTTTATTCTAAAAAGTGCAGAAGAAATTGCAACGAGTTCTTCAAAATCTTATTCTCAAGTTCTTCTCATGGAAAAATTAAAATAAAGGTTCTTATATCTTTGCCAAAAAAGGGGGAGTCCACTTAAAACTTGCACCCTTCCTGTTTCTAAGGTTACTCTGTATGTGTCTTCAAGACGTTTCTAATTTTCTCACACCACTATTCCGCCACCTTAAAGGGGTTACCTATAATTCCCTTATTTGGAAGATTCACATATGTTCTATTGCATCCATGAGAAAGCATATCCTATGGTCGCTTTTTTATTTCCGTCATATAAACTCGATCCACATTTCTACCGGAAACAGAATGGAGCCATGGATGAAAAACTGAAACCATCTTTTTGCTAAGTGGCATACATTTTTTGGATGTCCTTCCGCTATGTCGACCTACATTACAATGAATGCAACTCAGTTCATACTGGAACTGAACGATTTACAAGGTCCTAGAGAAAAAAATAATAATATGCAATGTGAAATTAGTTTGTCTTAGATCGGCATACATGCATAATGTTATATGATATAAATAACAATTAAAAAATATCTTAAATATTTCTTTGATTTAGATCGAAAGAAACTTCTCTTTTGAAATGTTTTATTTTCTTAACAAGTAACGGAATAAAACATACATTTTGATTTGCTGTTGAAGAATTGACATTGACAAAAAT